>KZ651153.1:689880-719138 GCA_001010745.2 Gerris buenoi | reverse complement strand
TTTCATGATAAATAAGAATGTAAATTGAGGTTATCTCCAAAACCGTTTCACCTACGAATAAAAGTCATGAGATCTTTTTTGTAGGAAATGTTCTAAGCTACAAATTTGTTTACTTGTATTTGCCGCCTTGTACTAGCCGCCGGCTTCGCCGGCGCCTCGTCCAAGGCGGCGCCACATGCCACCGCATGTCTCGCATGGCCCTTGCGCCGGCCCTGTGTACGGGGGGCCTAATCAACTTGAGTTGCTCTCATGTGTCGAACCGCATAGCATTTCAGTTTGATACGAGTTGAGTTTGTTTTGAGTTGCTCCGTGTACGGGGGGCCTAATCAACTTGAGTTGCTCTCATGTGTCGAACCGCATAGCATTTCAGTTTGATACGAGTTGAGTTTGTTTTGAGTTGCTCCGTGTACGGAGGGCCTAAGGGTTTTTTGTTTGAACTACACTTTTACCTGGAACCGGAACACGAATTTTCAATATAAAAATTTGCTTTAACAAAAAATTGAAAAAAACCAACTTTTTGCTAAACATTTGACAAAAAAGGCCATTCTATGACGTTTATTCTACAAAACCCCATTTTATGACGTTTATTCGTAAAATGGCTATTTTATGACAAAACCATATGACTATGACGTTTATGATTTTTTCCTATCACTGGTTATAACAGGTGAAGGTTATTTTTTGAAGCTTGTTTTTTTTATTTCGCATTGAATACGGATTTTATACCACTCTTGGAAACTCTTAACTTGTTAAATCCCATATCAGGATTCAATCCTTTTATTTAATCCTTTTATGGAAACGTAGTAATAGTTTTACAAAGAAAACTACCTTTATATAATATTGAGGGCAAATGCCCAGGGGCCCGGGTCTCTAGGGGGCCCAGGGCCTCCAGTGGCGGCCCTGGTTTTTTTACCACCAAAAAAGGTAAGATGAATATTTTCATTTTAATTATGGGCCCGAATTGCGGGCGAACCCTGTTGCCAAGGGGCCCCTAAATAAAAAAAATCGGTCTGAGGCAACTCAGACAAACATTCTCATATATATATGTACATTTATTTACTATTGGAAATTTCATCAAAAATATCATAAAAATTACTTCTCCCGGGCGGGGAATCGAATCTGGGCTCTCTCCATCCGCGTTTTAAGCTATTTTCTCAGGAACTAGGTTTTTCCAGGGAAAACGGCTTATATCATTAGATTCGTATTTAAATTGACTACATTTTAGAATTTTTTAATCAAAATCGTCGGAACCGTTTTCGAGAGATATTTTGTTTGTGTTTTTTCAAAGTTTTTGGGGGGTAGCGCCCTCAAATTTGGAGTTAAAATTCATTTCTCGATTTCGCCTCGGTGTATGATTTGTCTGAACGTGTATGCCGAATTTCGTCAAAATCGGCCCAGTAGTTTAGGCTCCAGGCGTCTTCACAGACAGACAGACAGACGACAGACGACGGACAGACATTTTTTAAAAACCACTTTTTTGAACTCAGGGGACCTCAAAACGTGTAAATCCATCAAAATATCAAAATCGAATTTTCGCGCCATCACAATACTCTTTATATGAGAAAGTAAAAAAACATGAAATTACTTTCTTTGTACCAATGTCGGTAAGGGCCCCTTAAGAACATACTAAAATCTAACTTTAAATTATATTTCTATATTATTGCAAAGAGACCCCACTCAATTCTGAACACAAATGTGTAAAAACCAATTTTTTTGGCGAGGGCCCCAAAGCCCTAGCTAAGTTAAGGAGGAATAGGCCCGGGCCCCCTGGAGCTCCGGGCCTCCAGGGGATGGCCCTTGATTTTTACAACCAATAAAGGCAAGATGGATATTGTAATTAGTGCCATAACTGACTATGGGCCTCAATTGCGGGAGGACCCTGGTGCCAGGAGCCCAAGGGGCCCCTGAAGTTCTGAACGCAAATGTTCTGGCCTCTAATGTCCTAAGTGTTGGAGGCTATGTTGGTTCACGCAATGGAAATTGAGCAGACACAAATACAAAACTTAATGAACAGTGCATATGTATTTGAAATTCGTCCCCACCTAACACTTCTCCTGTCAGGCAAACGTGCCCTTTGAAGTTCTTAAAACTCATCTTTTTGCACTTAAATATTTTTAAAAAATTCTGGGGGAGGACCCCCGGACCCCCCGCCGTTATTAGTTCAAAGTTTATCACTGATTGTCAAGAACATAAACATAAAATTATTCCAAATGTGTTATGAGTGAGTATAGAAGTTTGAATTTTAGAGTTTTGTTTAGTTACTTAGATTTTTTTATCTTATTCAACACAGTCAATGTTAATATAGGAGAGAAAATCATAGTGACAGTCACATCATAGTGACATACTCATATTAATATTTTTTCTAGTAATGCAACTTTTGTAAAAAAAAAAAAAAAAAAAAAAGCCTTGTTTAATTATTTTGATTTGTTTTCTCTTTATCTCACTAGTTTAGCAAACAATTTATATTAGTTTTTTTTTTATATTATGTACTTTACAAAGTGTAAAAGAAGGTTTTTAATGATTAAATGAAGAGTTACTTACCGTCGACACTTGCTTGGTGATCAAGCAAGTGTCGACGGTAAGTACCTCTTCATGTAATAACTTACTAACTTGCGGTAATAATCGTCAATTTGTTTTTAATGATACTTGCCAGCTACAAAACTACTTCATTATTTGGTTTTTTTTGTAGCCCATCTTAGTTAAACGCCAATTCGTCCCCACCAAACATCTTTTCCTCTAAGTCAAATTTGCCTTTAGATATCTTTAAAACTCATGTTTTAGTAATTAAATTTTACAAAATTTTCCGAGGGAGGACCCCCGGACTCCCCCATTATTTGTTCAAGGGGGCCCGGATTCAAACTTGCACAGGATCCTGGAAATCCTCTAAGCGGCCGTGGGCCCCAGATGAATTTCAACCGTCTGCGCTCCTTAAATTTTGCTAAATTGATACTTCAATTTGTAAAACATCAAAAAATGTTGAGATATTTAATAAAAAAAAAAAAGATGAAAATTTAATAAGTTTGACAATATGTAATTGTTTTAATGGTATAAAATCATTAAAGTATATTAATTGACCGTGAGGAAACTATGTGCCACACTAATTATCAGAGTATTTTTATATTGTTAATAAGGAGAAATATCTTGTTAATTTTGTTTCAGAGATGCTGCAGATAACGTATCAAGTGTGAAGTAACAAGTAGTTGGGCTGACTGCAGGGCAGCAAAGAGTACAAGCCAGCTTCTTCAGATGAAAGCCTCGCAGCAAAATCCTGACACAAGTGAGACGTCACGACTTCATCCATCCTCATCCAGTTAAACCAACGAATATATTCTAGATCAAACTTCTTATTCCACTAACTATTGTAATCTTAAAAACAGAACAAGATTACACCATAATGCAGACAGACTGATGACTCTTAAGGACATAATATAGTGATTTAGAAGAGTTTTGCTAGGGTATTGCTAACCTACTTAAAATATAAATTAAGAAGTTAAAGTAGATACTTTGTTACGTACAGTATTATATTGTTGTCTCTATATAATCTTTAGAATCAATATTTAGTGAATAAATTGTCGAGATATTGATTGAAAATATGAGCGAACTGTTCGTAGGCTCAGGGTTAAGTTGCATGCACGGTGCTTCGTATCAGCTGAAGCTCCTCTTGCTGTTCCTAAAAAGAGCCGTCGATAAAGGCTACAACTTTATTTTAACGTCGGAAATCGAAGCTGCCGAAAAATTCGACGATGTTTTCTTCCAGTATAAAGAAGACGGTAGAGACGTACTAGTGCTCATACGGACCAAGCACAAACAAAACGATGACAAAAAAATCCAAGTCGAAGACTTGCTTCAAAAGAACGGCGATTATAGTTTAGCAAAGTATTTCATTTCTTTTTTAAAGATCAAGAAAAATCCTGATTTTCCCGGAAAAATACTAAAAAAAATTATTCTCTGCACTAATATACATTTCGACTTGGAGCCGTGTCCGGTCCGTGATAATGTGAGGAAACTCAAAAACCGTCCGTCGCCACAGACCACGGGTAAAAACATCTTCGTCGTGCCGGTCGAAGACTACGATGAATTCTTCGGAGACGGAGGTATGAGCTTCAAGTTTTACTACGATTCTAACAATATGGTGTCCACATTGAAACCGTTCTTCAAACGTAGCCTAAATGAAGAGATAAAGAAGTTGAAGAATACAGCCGACAAACTTCAAGATGCATCAGACCGACGTCTCATTGATCAATTAGCCAAGATTCGACAAGAGCAAAATACTTTGGAACGAATATGGAACGGAGATTTGGAAGATGAAATAAAACAGTATTTTGACAGGCTTATATTCGCAGTAGATCAACCAAACGAGACGCAGCTGTCGGAAATAATCAATAAAGAACTGAGCGAAGAATTTAACAACGTCGACGTCGCCAACGTTCACTCTCGCTTCCATGACTGGCTCAATAGCAGGCGAGGGCACTTTCTAGACCGGGAAGACTGGGTCGAGTTCTTCGCAACGTTAAAAGAAGAAATCAGCAGGTGTTTTATCTTCAACGTCCGAAAACCGATAGAATCGTTCGTTGGGAGAGAAGGAAAGTTAAAAGAAATACACGATTCGTTAAATAGAGATGAAGCAGCTGTTATATGCCAGCAGGTCTCAATCAGCGGAATGGGTGGTAGCGGTAAGACAGAATTAGTAAGGAAATATATATCGGAGTTTGGCAAAGAATACCATAATATTGTTTGGATTAACGCTGAAACGAATGAAACTACCGAAGAATCTTTTAGGGATTTAGCCAAAAGTTTCCTAGGTATTGCTGTTGAAAAGAGGGACATGTCATCCGTCGTAAGGGTCATTTATAACTTCTTTACCAGAAGGAAATGTCTTTTCGTTTTTGATAACGCAGACAAGTTCGGGAGAGACAGTGAAGATGCCGGTATCAAGAATTTCTTACCGTCGTATGTTTTACCCCAGGGAAGTAACTCATTTAAAGTCTTAATTACTTCTCGTAACCAGAGTTGGGGAGACACTCCACTGATAGTCTTAGACGTGTTTACAGAAACAGAAGCTTTTGACTTCGTAACAAGAGAACTGAATATTATTGAAGATTCGACACAACACCGTCACGTTATAATTTTGGTAGAGACGCTGGAATATTTCCCCCTAGCGTTGCAACAAGCTGTAGCATACATTAAAGTGAAAAATATAGAATTATCGAATGTAGGATATGATTTTACAATTATGGACTACATACGCAGATATAAAATGAAATCGAAGGATCTACTTAATTTTAGGTTTCCAGAAGACAGTAGAGATCCGTACACTAAAACTACATTCACAACTATGAAAATCACTATTGATATAATTAAAAGAAATAGGAAATACGGAAAGCAGGCCAGTCAGATATTAGATATAATTGCTTTACTAGCTCCTGATAATATTCCAGTTGAAATGTTTTTAGAACTAGAACATATAAAAGGTGATAAGGAAATGCTGGGGTCAACCATTCAACTTCTAAGACAATATTCGCTAATTAACTCAGGACAAGATAAAACACAAATTTACATTCACCGACTGCTACAGCAAGTTATAAGAATTATTTTAAGAGATCAAAGACGAGAACAACAAACCTTTACTAACGGTTTGGTTATGTTAAAGAAATATTTTACAAATACTGAAGTAAAACAAAACTACTCGTTAACACGCCAGATATTAACTCATTCGGAATCATTCATATCACATCTAGATGATTGGTCACTAAAATATCCCGACAATAAAACAGAAGCTGATTCCTACTTTATTGAATTGCAAACATTCATGGGAGAAGCATACTATGATCTAAGTTATCCGCTTAAACTAAAAGAGTTATTAGAACGAACTTTAAAAATTCAAACGAAACATTTCGGTGACAACCATTTTGAAATAGCAATCACATTAAAAAGCCTAGGAGCTGCCTATGGTATGTTAGGTAATCCACTAAAACTAAAAGAGGTGTTAGAACGGTCATTAGAAATTCAATTAAAACATTTAGGTAACAACCATTTTCAAATAGCACCCACATTAAATAATCTAAGTAGTGCTTATGGTGCATTAGGTAATCCACGAAAACAAAAAGAGTTGTCAGAGTGGGGATTAGAAATTCAAAAGAAACATTTCGGTGACAATCATATTGAAATAGTGGCCACATTAAGTAACCTAGGAGCTTCTCATGGTTCATTAGGAAATCCACAGAAACAAAAAGATTTGTTAGAACAGGCATTAGAAATTCAAAAGAAACATTTTGGTGACAATCACATTGTAATAGCTACCACGTTAAATAACCTAGGAGCTGCTTGTGGTGCACTAGGTAATCTGCAAAAACAAAAAGAGTTGTTAGAACAGTCTTTAGAAATTCAAAAGAAACATTTCGGTGACAATAATTTTGAAATAGCCACTACATTAAAAATCCTCGGAGCTACATATGGGGATTTAGGTAATCCACTAAAACAAATTGAGTTGTTAGAACAGGCATTAGAAATACAAAAGAAACATTTTGGTCACAATCATATAGAAATAGCGGCAACATTAAATAACCTAGCAGCTGCTTATGGAGCATTAGGTAATTCACAGAAACAAAAAGAGCTGTTAGAACTAGGATTACAAATTCAAAAGAAATATTACGGGGACAATCATATTGAAATAACGGCAACACTGATTAACCTAGGAGCTTCTTATGGTGCATTAGGTAATCCACAGCAACAAAAAGGGCAATCGGAGTGGAAATTAGACAATCAAAAGAAACATTACGGTGATAATGATATTGAAATAGCGGCCACATTAAATAACCTAGAAGCTGATAATGATTCATTAGGTAATCCACAGAAACAAAAAGGGCAATCAGAGCGGGAATTAGACAATATAAAAAAACATTTTGGTGATAATGATATTCAAATAGAGGCCACATTAAATAACTCAAGAAGTGCTGACGGTGCGTCAGGTAATCTACTTAAAGAAAAAGAGTTGTCAGAACAGCCACTTAAAATTCAAAAGACACATTTCAGTGATAATAATTTTAAAGTAGCGGCAACATCAAATAACCTAGGAGCTCAGTATGGGTTATTAGGTAATCCAGAAAATCAAAACGAGTTGTTAGAACAGACATTAGAAATTCAAAAGAAACATTTCGGTGACAATCATATTGAAATAGTGGCCACATTAAATAACCTAGGAATTGCTTATGGTGCATTAGGTAATCCAGAAAAACAAGAAGAGTTGTTAGATGAGGCATTAGAAATACAAAAGAAATGTGTCAGTGACAATAACTTTGAAATTGCGGCCACATTAAATAACCTAGAAGCTGATTATGGTGCATTAGGTAATCCACAGAAACAGAAAGGGCTATCGGAGCGGGGATTAGATAATGAAAAGATACATTACGGTGATAATGATACTGAAATAGCGGCCACATTAAATATCCCAAGCAGTGCCAGCGGTGCATTAGGTAATCCACAAAAACTAAAGAGGTTGTTAGAGCGGGCCTTAAAAATCCAAAAGAAACATTTTGGTGAAAACCATTGTCAATTAGCGTCCACGTTAAATAATCTAGAAGCTGATTATCGTGCATTTAGTAATCCACAGAAACAAAAAGAGCTATCAGAGGGATTAGACAATCAAAAGACACATTTCGGTGACATTCATTTTGAAGTAGCTGCTACATCGAAAAACCTAGGAGCTGATTACGGGTTATTTGGTAATTCCCAAAAACAAAACGAGTCGTTGGAACAGTCATTAGAAACAAAGAAGAAACATTTCGGTTCTGATATTTTTGAATTTTCAGCTACAATTAAAAAGGAAAACGATTTGTTAGGTCAGTCATTAGAAACTCAAATGAAACATTTTGGTGACAATAATTTTAAAGTAGCGGCAACATCAAATGATTATGGGTTATTTGGTAATCCACATAAACAAAACGAGTCATTAGAAATTCAAAACACACACGTAGGTGGCAATCATGTTGATATAGCGGCTACATCAAATAACCTAGGAGCTGATTATCGGTTATTTGGTAATCCCCAAAAACAAAACGAGTTGTTAGAACAGTCATTAGGAACAAAAAAGAAATATTTCGGTGCCGATCTTGTTGAATTTGCGGCTACATTAAAAAAGCAAAACGAGTCGTTAGGACAGTCATTAGAAACATTAAATAAACATTTCGGTGACAATAATTTTAAAGTATCGGCTACATCAAATAACCTACGACCTGATTATGGGTTATTTGATAATCCACAAAAACAAAAAGAGTTGTCAGAACAGTCGTTAGAAACTAAACACACATATTTCGGTGGCAATAATTTTGAAACAGGAACTACATCAAATACCGTAGAATCTGATTTTGATGTATTAGATAATCCAGAGGTACAAAAAGAATTTTTAGAACAGTCTTTAGAAATTCTAAAGAAACGGTACGGTAACAATCATATTGAAATAGTGGCTACAATAAATAACCTAGCAGCTGTATATGGTGCATTAGATAACCCTCAAAAACAAAAAGAGTTGTTAGAAAAGTCATTAGAAATTCAAATGAAACATTTGGGTAACAATAATTTTGAAATAGCCACTACATTTAATAACCTAGGAGCTGATCATGGGTCATTTGATAATCCACACAAACAAAACAGATCGTTAGAAAATAAAAACACATATTTCGGTGGAAATAATTTTGAAACAGTGACTACATCAAATACCGTTGAATCTGATTTTGATGCGTTAGGTAATCCACAGGTCCAAAAAGAATTTTTAGAACAGTCTTACGAAATTCAAAAGAAACGCTATGGTAGCAGTCATTTTGAAATAGCGACTATATTAAATAACCTAGCAGTTGCTTACGGTGCAGCAGGTAATCCACAATTTCAAAAGGAGTTGTCAAAACAAGCATTAGAAATTCAAAAGAGACATTACGGTAACAACCATATTAATGTAGCAAGAACATTACATAACCTAGGAAATGCATATGGTGCATTAGGTAATCGACTGAAACAAAAAGTGTTGTTAGAACATTCTTTAGAAATTCTGAAGAAGTGTTTCGGCGAAAACCATTTAGAAATAGCGGCCTCATTAATTGACCTAGGTGCTGCTTACGGTGCATTAGGTAATCCAATAAAACAAATAGAGTCGTTAGAAATGGCATTAGAAATTCATAAGAAACATTACGGTAACAGTCATATTAAACTAGCAACAACATTACGTGACCTAGGAAATGCATATGGTGCATTGGGCAATCGACTGAAACAACAAGAGTTGTTAACATATTATTTAGACATTACAAAGATACGTTTAGGTTATTATTGACTTTTTTTTAAACAGGGAAATTCTTTTGATGTATTTGGTACCTAAGCCACAAACTGATAAAGACTTTTAGTCATCCAAAAGAATCATTTCGGTGACAATGTTATTGAAATAGCAAGCACATTAGTTAATTCACTAGACAAAAAGAGTTTTTAGACCGGGGAATAGATTGTAAAAAATATATATTTTGTGATTGACTTTAAATTATTATTTAGGTATTGCTTATGTTAATGTTACCTAATACCTAATACACTATTTAATTAAGTTATTTATTTATCAAGGATACATTCGTAATAAGGACAAACTACTAGCTTGACTATACTAATATAATATTCAAACCAACCTATTTTTTATTAAATCATTTATATTAACTTTCCTTTTGTGGCTGGGGGGCTACGCGTGCGTCAAAATCTTTAAAAGGCAAGTTAACCCTCTTCCAGTCATCCAATCGAGCTGAAACTTGGGATATCGACTCTCTACCAATACAAAAACTTTCTGACTAATTAATTAATTAATAAAATTTTAAAATTTAAATAATTAATTAATTAAATGTTACTAATTTAATAATTTGTAAAAAATTATTTCAAATTAATATCAATTAATATTATTTACCTACACAACCAAAATGCAAAAAATATAAAGGATTTATAATAAAAAAAAGTCCATTCATGAATCATGACAATAAGCGAATTTTCAAATATAATCTACCTATTATTGGCTTATGATATATAATATATGAAATTTCTGGTTTAGAATTTGCATGGATGAAAAAAAAAAAAAAAAAAAAAAAAAAAAAAAAAAAAATTGTACACATGGGTAGGGGGTACAAAAGTCAAAATAGTATTTACCTTTCAAGATGCATGTTGTTGTAAAGCTCTTTAAGAGTAATGTAATTGTTGTTATGTACACTTTTATCATATTTTCATATTAAAGGGGGGTAAAATGGAAAATACACGTTTTTATGCTATTTTTTACCCTAAATTTTAAAAATTTGACCCCTAAATTAACTCTAAAAATACTGGCCAACAAAAATCTAAATCCAATCTTAAAATGCATTATTGATTTTTTTTTTTTTTTTACTTTTGAGCCCTGCTGAACACCCTTTTTAGACAAAAAGCGGTTCATGTAAGGTATGAATTTTAGATTGGATTTAGATTCTATGGCTAAAAATAAGAATTTTTGCCTCTTGAATTATTTTCCTAAATCCATTACTTTAGCTGTAAAATGGACTTAGAGTTTCAATTTTAGCACATTCAAAGCTCTCCAGACGGCAAACTAATGCTCGGAGAAAAAAATTGTCAAGAGTAAAAAATTCTTATTTTTACCCATAAAATCCAAATCCAGTCTTAAAAATATAGCTTCCTATTCACTTTTTTTTAAATATGTAAATCACACTTTTCTGCTGAACACAGAAAATGTTCAGCATATGTTCTGGAAGCACCTTTTAGGCATTATCGAACCCTGTAAACCGCATCTTTCTATTTATCGTGGTTCCTGAGATATTTCGCTGTTCCATATTAGACAGGACACCCTGTATATACATATATACTACATGCATAATATATACATACTAGCCGTTATGCCCCTGGTAACGGGCAGAATAATTGATATGGTTGAGAAAAAGAGCTGAGAGATAATTAGTTATTATTAAAATAGATATTTAAAGAGATATTTACTGTTTAAATAGTAAGTTTTATGCAATTATAATTAAAATTAAATTAAAATATTTAAATAGATATATTTATTCTTTAAATAGTAAGTTTTATGCTCTGATATTTGTTACATTGCAATGGCGCAATGGTAGAGCACTAGGACCAGATTCTAGAGGTCACTGTTTCAATCCTAGCTTATGGCGCATCAATTTTTAACGTTATAGATCATTTAGAGTCGCCGTTGCCGTTGTCGGGACACTACTTGATTATATAAAAGATATACATACGTATGCAGAATGGTCTAAAACTGATTTCTAAGGAAACATTTTTCAAAAAATCGCATTACAAAAATTTTGAGGTCATTGCAATAGCGTAAGTTTCTTTGAAAATTCGCTGAAATTGGTTTTTATGGGCTAGTTTTATTAATGATCTACTCAACTATCATTTGAATGTAACATTATGTATCTATAATTTATGGTTAATAGTAAATATATTAGAATAATTGTAAAGCAGACTCAGAGGCTACATTCTATCCTCGTTATTGTTAAGTAAATTATTATAAAAATGATTCAACAGCGAGAGAGTTCTCCACTTGAGAGAGTTAGGCTTTGAGAAGCCTGCTGCTTTGTTTGAATGTTCATCTAAAGATAAATGTTGTAAATATTGATTAATTTGAAAAAAATTCGCATTTGTAAACACTGCATGTATACATAATTGTTATGTTCGCCCGTAATATACTTAGAATAAGTCTACAAGAACAGCTAGTTATTAAGAGAACACTAATTAGAGTATTTATATTGATTAAATGTTAACAAGACATAGACAGATAATAATAAACAACTCAAATCTTATTTATCTGACAGGTGTTTCTAAGACAACACAACAATAATCTAAAGACAGTATTTTTATCAGCCTGAAAATATACACTAAGGCCTTCTCGCTTCATTCGTGTGGGAGTCCATTGAAGCAGAAAGTACCTCTCGATATTAATTTGGGATAATTCTGTGATTTAGTATTTTCGCAGTGGACAGTTGAGATGATATGAGAGTTTATAATCTAAAGATAAAACAATTTCCCATGTATTGAAGAATAATTTAATGCTAATTTATAGAAATACATAAGGTGCAAATGTATTAGAACTAAATTAGATGTAAATGTGTTAGATATGAATAAGATTTAAATGTATTAGAAAAAATTAAATTATATGTAAATAAATTAGATGTAAATATTTTAGAAATATATAAGATGTAATTGAATTAGATGTAATAGCTATTTACGCAACTAGAGCAGTAAGGGCGTTATTACAGGCCGAGGGCCAAGTTTGAAAGCACGAGTGCGTTTAACGCCCGAGGCCTGTCATGTCGCTTACTGCTTGTGATGCGTACACTATTTTATCACCCACCACATCTGAACTAACTACAAAAAACTATTTTGCCGTAATCTTCAAAAACAATAAACGCATATTAAGGTTAAATCATTACCAAAACAAATTGCAGTTATAATTATGTTGATTGTGATGTTGAGGTCTGCTTTGGCCGCTATTTTGAGAAAAAAAAAAGGACCAACATTTGGTTTTTGGCGAATATCTTTTTTCTCATCGATGATACGACAAAAATAGGTACAGTAGTCACCGCTTAATGTGATCACGGTTAATGTTATCAACCGCTTAGTGTGATCAAAATGGCTTGGCACGGGCCCACCCAATACCAATACATTAGAAAATATCCGTTTATTGTTATCAGTATTTCGTTTATTGAGATCAAAGTCAAGTGGAAAATCTTTGAATTTTTTTATATAATTTTCGGGGAAACGACTACAGCTGCGGAACCGAGAAGCGTTTCGTCTAAACACCCAGGATTCTCAGAAAATATACCTCACGCCACCTTTCCCTTCCTCTATAGGTACTAGGGATGGGAGGAACGGAACGTAACTATAAAAATAACTAGTTCCTGCGTTGGAACGGTTCCAATTGTTCCAAGATTTCATGGAACTACGTTATTTTTGGAACGACTTTGAAATTTTTATTTTACACGAAATGTCTATTTTTATTTATTTAACAATATTTTTGTCTTAATTCAATTCAAATTAAAAATTATATTTTTGTAAAAAAATATATATTTAAGTGATTATGGAAAAAAAGAATACGAAACGTAACTGATTAAAGAGGCAACTGTAACGAGAGCGAGCAAAAGCAAGCATCAATGAAACTAAATAACCAACTTGAAGGGAACTTAAAAAACTCGTTTTGCGTGGAACGAAAACTAACTTGGAGGAACGAGTTACGTAACTACGAGGAACGTAACTATCAAAGAGGAAACGGGAACGAGAAATCATAAAGAAACTGTAACTGTAACTGGCACGGAGGGAACGTAAAAGATTCGTTTCGCGTGGAACGAAAACGAGTTGCAAAACTAGTTCCAGTTCCACCAAGCTGGAACGAAAAAGTAAAGATGTTATGGTTGTGCACGTGTTATAGGAGTGGGGATGATAGCTCGAGTCTCGGGACTCACTCCAAAGCGATGCGTTCTCATTCTCTTTCACACTTCTTAGAGGGAGCGTGAAAGAGACAGATGCCTCTTTGCCCTTTTTACTTTCCCGGGTTCGATTCCCCGCCCGGGAGAAGTTATTATTATGATCATTTTGATGAAATTTCTAATAGTAATTAAATGTACATAATATATGAAAAGTTTGTCTGAGTTGTCTCGGACAGATTTTTTTCTTTCAGTTCCCTAATCAACTTCAACTTGTCGCCTTCGCCACTCGTTTCGTAAATAAAAATATCTTAATATTATTATTATTATAAATGTTTGTATTTTATTTCTACTTTTCATCTTCAGTGAAGAGTCGAACTATATAATAAAGAAACTGGTCTTTTGTGGAACGAACCTGCACTAGACTTTGAAACACGTGAAGTATAAAAGGAAACTGTTTCTTTGGAACGACAACTAAAACGTTCCAAAAATAACTAGTTCCTGGAACTAGTTATAGGTTTGGAACGAAACGACGAAACTCGTTCCACTCATGGAACGGTTTTTCCCATCCCTAATAGGTACTACACAGACATAGAACATCTAAACATCCATTTCTCCCCCTATTTCTACATTTCACTTATACAGAGGTCAGTTGTTTTTGTCTTTCAATCGTTTCTGAGAACTCTATAGTCAAATTAACTATTTCGACCGCCAAATTTGTCAAATTAACTATTAATTATTTCGGCATATCTGAATTAGCCCCATCCCGTACCTCCAATTAAAATTAATCGACGATCGGGCATTATCCAAATGGACAATTGGAGCTCTAACGTTACGTGGAAACAAAACAATATAATGTACTAAACTAATGTAATGTAAACTAATAATAATGTAATGTAAACTAATGTAATGTACTAAACTTTATACCGCTAATAGTCGGGGGAAACTCGTCAGAGCTAATATGGGCCTTAGAACAGGATGCCCCATTACTTCCGAGTTTAGAATTTGATACATATTTGTCACATTATTTAGGGACATTTGTTTTTGCTTACTTGATTGTAACCTTCTTAACTGTAAGATTTTATACATGAATGACATTTTCACATATGTTTTTATATACATGTAAAATGTAACAGTTAATGAGGTAACAATCAGGTAAGCAATAACAATAAGAAATGCCCATAAATAATATAAATATACAATGTAAGGTATAAGAATTCTTGAATAAGAAAAACACTAAATCAATTAAAAAAAAAAAAAAAAAAAATTAAAAATGTATTTTCCTAGCCTTTTGTCATATAAGTAATTTTTTTTTAATAACATCTATTCATATTTATCTTTCCAGTATAAATAACTTTCGCATCTTATATTAGTCATATTAATATTATTTTTCTTTTATTTATTTATTTTTTTTTTTCAATTACAACTAATATTACAATTTTTAAAGATAAATTCAAATATTAGATTAATATAATAAATAAAAAAAAAGTCAAATTATAAATAATAATTTCTTCTTTTTATTTTTCTTTTACCATTATATTTCAATTTTTATGTAATAAAAAGAAACTATACAAAATGTCATTGTTAAAATAGTTACAAACAACCGTTCAATTTATTATTTATATTTATAGATTAATTTCCCATTCTATTCTGAAACAAAATAACACGTTACATATTTCACATATAAGTTTCACAATCACTCTTATCATTCCAATTTTTTAAAAAATAAATAAACTAACAAATTAAATAAAAATTATAACTTTAAAATTAATTTTTGGTAATTAGTAAATATTAAATATTACAGTATACGAATAATATTACATTATAAAATAATTGTAATTGATGAAGCGATAAAAGTTATGATTAATATTTTTTTAATTTTTAAAAACAAAATTTAAGTAAATATCTTTTTTTCTTTTTTTAAAAAAAAAATTGTAACATGACTTCAATTATTTTTATTTTTTATACAGGTAAAATGACTAATTTTGTATTGGTTATTGGAAACAAATATAAATAAAAAATAAAATTTAAATGAAATCACAGACTAGCTCTAATTAGAATATTAATCAATTTAATAATATATTGAAGGATTATATTGAGAGCAATGAATCCTTATTATCCAAATATAAAACTACTACAAATACACAACATCTAGGCTTACATACATCTCAATCATTTTATATATTTATTTTTTAAATCAATTTATCATAAAAAACAAAAACTTATTATGAACAATTTTAAACAACAACAATCTTACATTAATTATTTTAGGGGCATTTATGCACTTAGTTATAATTAGGAACTAAATATAATAATATATTTAAAAATAACCCAAAAGATAAAATTTCCATTCTGAAAACTCCTCTGGAAAATCGATCAGTTTGTAGTAAACAATCGTAACAGCTAAACAGCTAATATGAGGTGTCTAGTTCCAAAACCAGACAAACCATTAAAATGTTATACTTAACTCCTTTTAGTCCAAGAGATTGTGGGCATAAAACGTACTGACTAACAACAAGTTAGAATTTTGGGTATAACTTAATTTTTTGGTGTCCAAAAAAAATATATGACCGCTTTAAAGTTTTCAAGATGTCTTGGAACCTGTTTTTAAAAAAGAACTATGAAGAGCTACCACATCCCCCTGATTTTGGCAGAAAAAATTATTTTCGTGATCTTAAGTACAAAATTAGTCAGTAGACCAAAAGTCAAGTTGAGTTTAGTTTGTCACTTGAAAGGTTAGCTGATAGGAGGTAGCTTGGTTTTTCACTTTTAAGTACAATATTTCTCCACCAGGAGTGAAAACAAAAGCATATCCATGATTGAATGTTCATGAAGTGGAGAATTTGTTTGACAGTGATCTTAACAACTCTGCTATTACCTCATATTGAGAAGATTTCACAAAATAGAATCAACTAGCACTTGATGTAACGGAATGAAAAAAACTGGCACATATAATTAAAGTCTTTTCTGTAGATCGATCAAAAATGTACCAATTATGAATACATCTTCATTTCATAAGTTTTCCCTTAATACATTTTCCATTTTCAGTCCTCTATTTTGAGACACAGCTGTATACAGGTTGATGTTGGGAATCTTGCAGGCTATGTATCTGTCATAGATTAACTGGGCATCGATGTAGTGTATCTGGTTTTTTGAAAGAGTATGAAATGAAGAAGTATACATAAATAATGCAATTTTTATCAATATGCAGGAAAAACTTTAATTATATATGCTTTATATTTGTCAGTTTTTAAATCTCTATATGTGATGCCCCAGATACGCTACATCTATCCAGACCTAGGCATTTCACACATCAAACATTTTAATTAGAAGTGAGTTCTGTCATATTTATTAACACATGTCAAGCAATCAACTAAAGGCTGGTCCACACTAGGCCAGAGATTTAGTCCAGTAGCAGGTGGTTTAGTAGTTCTGCTTAAGTCGTTAATTTATGTGGCGTCGGTGTTTAAGTGTTGACTTGGATCTAGACTAATTACAGACTACTCTTGTAAACTGAGTGTGTTGCGACCCAGCCAATGGGGTGCTTGTGGTAAGTAAGTTATAGTCAGGGATGCTACTTCAACGTGTAATTTCCATTTTGCTGGATCAAGCCCACTAATTTTTTAAAAACTATTTGGCTAAATAGTTTTTAAAAAAACTACCACCACTAACCACCTCTAACCACCACTAACCACCTCTAACAACCATTAACCTCCTCTAATCACCACTAACCACCTCTAACCACCACTAACCTCCTCTAACCACTACTAACCTCCTCTAACCACCACTAACCACCACTAACCACTTCTAACCTTCTCTAATCACCCCTTACCTCCTTTAACCACCACTAATCATCTTTAAATACCACTAAGCAGCTCTAACCCCCACTAATCACCTATAACTGCCACTAACCACTTGAAACCACCACTGGTCTAAAGTACTAGCCTATTGTGAACCAATCTTAAGTGTCAATAAAAACAAAATGATACAGTAAAACCCAAAATCACAACTTTTAAATTAATTAAACGTTTCAAAGTTTAAACATATTATTTTTTATTAGCAAATAAACATACTAAATAGGCATTTACTTTACACATTTTTTTTTTTTTTATTTAAATCTGAATTTTTATTTATTGTTTTAAAATTATAAAATGATATTTCATAGACTTCTATTAAGTTTAACTTCCATGGAAGTTAGAAGGTACAAATTTTATTTTATAGATAGAAGTTATTACCCAGGAAATTTATTTGAATACATCCTCAAATTGTTTCCAACTTTTTAAAACTTGTTCCTCATTCTGGAAATTAGAATGTTGCAATGAAAGAGATAAAATTATTATTGACAGAGGTTTCACATTGTTATGGGCTTCACATTACCATAATAACCCTTAATTCAGGTTTTACAATTCAAATTCAATCCTTAAAATTTTAAATTCAACTTTTTGAAAATCATATTTTCAAAAATTGATTACAATCATTCTTGTATACTATACTTAAATTGAGTTAGATTGTGAGCACCGTGTAAAGATTTATCAAGTTGTTCCTGAAACCCTGTAAAGTAGACGATATAACTTTGAACATGTGTACATAAGATTGAATTTGAAGTGTAAAACATTAAAGCTAGAGGATTGACTTTTATATGTAAAACCTCTATTAATCCTTTAATGCCTCGACCATTAAAACATTAGAGTAAAAAAACAGATTTTAATTAAATATATCCAAAATAGGAAAATCAAAAAAAGCATCCAACATTATTTTCTCTTATTTTTAGACTAAGTACAGTAATATATGTCACAACTCGCAAAAACATACAAAAATCCATAATATACCTATAAAGTATAAGTACCTATGTAGAGATACCTCTTTAATACAAGGACCTATAAGATATCCTTTAATTTCCTTTAAAAAAAAAAAAAAAAAAAAAATTGTTTTGGATAAGTAACTGGTAGGTATTTAATTTAATTTATTTAACGAATAATNCAGTACCGCAGATTTAAAATTTAATCGTGAGCAATACAATTGATTAATCTAGTTTTTTTTACGTGTCGGTCGACCCGAAAGCGGGCACCCTCTTTGTCTGCCGAGTGCGCTGTATTGCAGGTAGGGTCCAGTCGAATTTTTCTTCTGAGTCCGCTGCGTTCATTTCGAAAACTATGACAACGAAGTAGCCTTTCCTTTATCCCAATGAGGCCGTCTACTGTTCTGTTTCTTTACCCAACTCAAAAATTGTAAATAAAAAACAGCTTTGTCAAAATATTTTATTAACTCGCACAACTACCCCTTTCTTCTAGAACAATTTAAAACTGAAGTACTATTTTGCTTTCATTAATAGAATTTTATTTGCTGGTCGCAAATCAGATATATATTAGTATGATCAGGAAATACTTTACGTTAAGTAAATAATAATTATCTAAGTATTAAATGTTTGAGTGATTGACCGTTGTCTTAATTTGCATCTCTGTTGGAGCACAAAGCTAGACTCTTAAAGCAGAGCTGAGTCTTGGTGGCACGCCGCCTCTGTTTGTTTGATTATGCTAATAGCTTTGAATTGAGTTAATTATTCCTTCGGTATTATGGGATCTCTACTAGGGGGGCCCGACTGTGTAATATATATCCTCTCTCTCACTCTCTTTTACAAAACAGCTGTTTTCCTACACGCTCGCACACCCACTAACTCACACTAAAACCTACTGCTTTAGAATTGCTTATAATACCCCTGTGACGTCATCAAGGTCAATCAACCTTTCACCCTGACCTAGTCCAATAAAAAAAAAAAATAAATAAATAAAATGAAATAAACTGGTTAACTGTTCTGTGACAGCATTCTCCATCTCGTTTTAATTATCTCTTAATTGTTTTGACTACAATACTATCGATGTTATGACCATTATTGTAGATAAGAGCTTAATCACAAATGTTTTCCCAGCTTTTCTGTCTCATTCTATCGTATTTTTTTTAAATTATCTTTGAAGTAAATAAATTTTAATAATCATTACAATGTTGTTTTTATTAAATATTTCTTTTTTTACGAGATTTATATGAATAACCTATATTACACATTACATGGTTAATCATGTCCTCTCTCAGTCTTTTTATAAATAAAGTTGCTTATGAAACAAGTTTATGAAAATCATTTGACCTTAGTTATTTTAAATTGTTTTTATCTACTTTTTCTGAATGAAACTTAATTGATAATTATTAAGTAATTATTAAAGTTCGCAGTTAAAGTGATCAATACAATACCGGAGTCGATTTAATGTCTTATTCCACTTTAGCCAATAAGAGTAATTAATTTTACAGCTACTGTTTCTTTAGTTAGCTGGACCATATTATTCAATTTTAACTGTCCAAGTCCTAGATCAACTGCAACAATTTATATAAATTAGATTATTATTTAAAATAAATAAATGAGAGTTAAATTTTAATCAATCAAAGGAATTTTTCATAAACGGGTTTTTCAGAAAAACTGTTAAAATACGATGTGGCTTCATCAGGTTAAACTGTGTTCAATAACTCTACTAGCTTTGTTTTATTGAAAAATGTACTCCACACCGACAAATTGGGTCTATTACGTCATTTATGTTTGAGGATTGAATTTACCATTAATAATTAATGTGGGCAAGTATGTGCTTTCAGAGGACAGCATTACCTAATTATCCTTATGATTGGGTTGTGATCGAACCACGGCATTTGCAAATCATATTTGCATAAAATTAGGCAGGTTGAAAATCCAAACTGCACTTGATTGTTAAACATGTTTTCTTCATTTTAAACATTTGTTCATCTTCACCACTTCATAGAGGCATGCTGTGGGTTTCACTCAAAAGATTTATTTTTAAAAAATAAACTGCCAATTAGTGTGGCACATAGCTTCCTCGCATCCTATCCACGTACTTTATTGATTTTATGCTTTTACAAGCCAATATTGTCCTCTTCGTTTAATTGTTCCTCCCGTTTTTTTAATCTGTCAAAATTGTTTTGATATTTTACACGAATTAAAGTATCAATTTAGCAAAAGTTAAAGAGCACAGGCGGTTAAAATTAATCTGGGGCTACCTGCGGGTTACTTTTGATAAACTATAAGAGTTTCATACAAATCAGTTAGTACTTTTAAAGTTATATGTAGATGTAAACAAATGTTTACATTTAGTTAATAAAATGTGTGTATATGTGAAAGAGAAATATATGAGCACAGAAGGTTGAAACATGTTTGGGAGCAACAATGGGCTGATTATCACCTACCACCCAAATTTCATTAAAATTGTACATTTAGTTTTTAAGATATATTTGTTCGCAAAAATTGAATGACAGACAGACACGGGACCAAAAATGTTCCCTGATGTCTGAAACGGATTTATGTCTTAGAATTTTTGAAATGGGAGACATAAAAATGTTTCGTTCTTCACAACGATCACATAGCTTCCGTTACCTTCGGTAAGCTTGGAAGCAAATGTTGTCTCATTAGAATTGATGAAGGTAGCATTTTTTCTTGTCCTAAAATTCCAAGTTTGAAGCTCACGCTGTCCAACATTGGTAAAAGGAACATGTGTGTGTACCAAATTTAATCTAAATTTGCAACTCACACTTGTAAGTGTTACAGACAGACACACAGGATCCATATTTTGTTGAACATAAGAAGCTCCCTTCAATTATTCAAATAAATAAATTTTAAAGAAAAAAGTTCAAGATATTCCAATATTGACTGCATTCCATTAGCATAGCCCAATGATGCATAGCCATTAGCAACTTCCACTGCTGGAAGCAACCTATGGCCTACATGCAAGAGTCAACTACTAAGATGAAGATGCTCCCGACACTGGGTGCAGAACTTCAGTACTTACCCCCTCCACCCAGGACTTGATTATGAGAGCCTGTAAGTGTACAAGACAACACAGGTATTAACTAGAGCTTGATTAAGTAACCTTTAAACCTTAAGTGCCTTTAAACTTATTCTAAGATAAACAACACTTACTATTACATTTGCCACAATGTATTTTACAACTGTTAGCTTATAAAAAGTTTTTTCATAGCTTTTTTCTGTTAAATTTTTATACTCAATATAACCTGTTAATATAATCATCTGAAGAGAAAACACAAAAAACATTTCTGCAGCCCGAAAAAAGACACTAAATTGATTAATCTGATTAAATTTATTGTTTACGTAAAGTCAACCATTTTTAACAGCAATCAAGTAAAAATTCATCTTTTAACAACCACTTAAAAACAAGTATTACTGTACTTGTATACTTTACAACTGCTACACTTATAACACACATGGCTATATGAATTCATATCAACAACATTTATTTCATTTATCACAATAATTTATTCGAGTAAAGTTTGATTAAAAAATTTTACCAAATTTTGTATAATTATTGTATTTAATTTTGTATAAATATTATTTATTCTTTTTTTAGGCCTCTTACTATTATTATTATAACAATAAATGGATTATTATTATTATTATTATTACTATTATTATTATTTATTTCAATTTATATTTAGAAGAGCTATTGTGTGGGTATTTTATATTTTTAGCATTAAATTATTGAATTATTATAAATATAACAAATATTAGGGTATATAATTGTTCGTCTATAAGCTTTCCAATAATTACAAAATATTGGGTTACAAATAAATCACAAATTTTTTTAAAAAAATGTTAACCACACGTACAACAGATATTAGTGTTTACAATTTAAATTGCTTAGTTTTTAAATGTCTTGTTTACATAGTTTGAACAACTGAATTTCAACACAGACTTATAAAAACAACCGTTTTGTAAAGCTTTGCCGCATTGATTTTAATATTTTTATTTGGACATGGTTCGATGACAGCTGGTTTGGGGTCACTCGTGCCAATGAGGGGGAAAGGTGATAATGCCAGATTTGAATTTGAATATTGGGTGACGTCAGTTGGTAGGGTAGAAAAGGACTGGGTGAGCCTTGAAGGGTAGTGGGGGGTAGAAGTGGGTGTAGGGGGTAGGGGTTGGCCAAAGAAACCCCATACCTACTTGTGTCTATACTGTTATTCTCTAAAGACACTAGTTATCCAGGATGACATCCCCCTGGTGACCAACATCAGCACTAACATATCAAAAGGTGTCAGGATTAATTCCAGGAAAAATACATTAAAACAGTCATTTAGTCATTGACTTGGAATCAAACTAACAGGTGGTGATATTAATCTCATCCTACAGAGGGACTTCCCGTCAGTAAGCCGCACTTCAATTATACATTCTTTTATATTATGTAATATATGAGAAAGTATTTTAATAGCGGAAAAAATAAATTTTAGAGATGACAATGGATATACAAGTCCCATTGAGTCCAAAAATGAGATTTTTTTTTTTTTTAAAAATACGTTTGTTTGTGCTACGGTGTGAAAAGATTGTTACGATGAAATAAGTTATATCTTCAGAATAATCATACCTCCTATGCGAAATTGAGAAATTGATTAAGGCTCTAGATTTAGGGGCCTAATCAACTAGGCATCGCGTGGCTCTATCATTGAAGCGAGCATAATGCAATAAATATTAGATAGTTAATCATGATGAGTTGATAGTTAAAGAATATGACTGTAATAAGGCACGGAATAGTGGGGGGAGAAGGGTTTCTTACTATTCCTTAACTCACCAACACGTCCACTTTAACTATTATAACATGTATCACTACACAAAAACTTCTGCATGTATCAAGTTGAAATTTTACATGCCTGTTTCAATTGTGCTTTAGACAATGTATAGGAAGTTTTATTGAAATCGTTACGTTGGAATGTAAGATATCGGTGAAAAGGTTGTTTTCTCTATTTAAAATATTTAGGTCCGCTCTAATAGTTTTAATCGTCTTTATTAATTCATAGCAGTGTCGCTGTTGGTTTTAGTAATAAGTTATTTAAAAAAAAAAAAAAAAAAATGTTGTCTCATTGAATAAGCGATTAATAGGTATAACAAGTACCTAAGTAACATCCAAAACATTATTAAAAAAAAAAAAAAAAAAAATGTTGTCTCATTGAATAAGCGATTAATAGGTATAACAAGTACCTAAGTAACATCCAAAACATTATTACTAAATATCAATTTAAATCAACCATGCCCAATAAAAATACTTTCTTACAATCTTAAAGCTATTACACTTTAAAAAAAAAATAATGATTTTCAACACACTAATTTTGATTTTTTTTAATAAATTTTATTTTTTTATGTAAGTAAAACTATAAATTATATTATTTATTGATTTTTAGTTTACATTTCAAATAATCTACAAAAAAAACTGTCTACCAGTTCAATTGTTATTTATTAACATCCAAGATTTATTTTTAATTACTTTGAACTAAAGTACTACAGAAGGATTAACAGATAATTAAAATTAATTAATTTTATCGTTTATTAATATTTTTATTAGAAAGAAACATTTATTAAATAATTTTATATTTAGATTTTTTTTATTCAAAATCATAAGTTTACTTTTTTATACATTAATAATAGTGGGTTTTCATTTATATATAATATTGTTTTACTTATAAGTTTTATATTTATTGTTCTTACAAATTTATTATTTTTATATATTTATATAACATTCTCACTTCACAAGTCGATACAACATTATAGTTAAAAAGAAAACATTAATATATTGTTTTCATTCATATCTTTATTTATTCCTACAAAAAGTTAAGAACAAGGCAGTATACATATACAGTAGAGCGTCAATTATCTGAACTAATGTTTTTTGGGGTGGTTCGAATAATGAAAAATTCGGATAATCAAAATTCGCTAAAAAAAGTTAAAAATAAATGGCCTAAAATTAATTTTGCATAAAGAAAGTTGTAATACTCGTCTGCTTATTTTTTTACTTTATTTTTCACCATGAATCTCGATTTTCTGAATCCCATGTTGGAATTTAAAATTTTTCAGCCACCTAGAACAGGCGATGAATGAAGTCACCACCAAGCCTCATGTTTAATTCCACTGCATTTTCACACAATATGGGTATAGATATGGGCTGTCCAGAGGCCAGTTTTTCACACAATATGGGTATAGATATGGGCTGTCCAAAGGCCAGTTTTTCACACAATATGGGTCTAGATATGGGCTGTCCAGAGGCCAGTTTTTCACACAATATGGGTCTAGATATGGGCTGTCCAGAGGCCAGTTTTTCACACAATATGGGTCTCGATATGGGCTGTCCAGAGGCCAGTTTTTCACACAATATGGGTCTCGATATGGGCTGTCCAGAGGCCAGTTTTTCACACAATATGGGTCTAGATATGGGCTGTCCAGAGGCCAGTTTTTCACACAATATGGGTCTCGATATGGGCTGTCCAGAGGCCAGTTTTTCACACAATATGGG
The DNA here is from genome assembly GCA_001010745.2 of Gerris buenoi. Classification (NCBI taxonomy): domain Eukaryota; kingdom Metazoa; phylum Arthropoda; class Insecta; order Hemiptera; family Gerridae; genus Gerris; species Gerris buenoi. The sequence goes on along the minus strand of KZ651153.1, from coordinate 694,354 downwards.
TCTCGATATGGGCTGTCCAGAGGCCAGTTTTTCACACAATATGGGTCTAGATATGGGCTGTCCAGAGGCCAGTTTTTCACACAATATGGGTCTCGATATGGGCTGTCCAGAGGCCAGTTTTTCACACAATATGGGTCTCGATATGGGCTGTCCAGAGGCCAGTTTTTCACACAATATGGGTCTAGATATGGGCTGTCCAGAGGCCAGTTTTTCACACAATATGGGTCTCGATATGGGCTGTCCAGAGGCCAGTTTTTCACACAATATGGGTCTCGATATGGGCTGTCCAGAGGCCAGTTTTTCACACAATATGGGTCTAGATATGGGCTGTCCAGAGGCCAGTTTTTCACACAATATGGGTCTCGATATGGGCTGTCCAGAGGCCAGTTTTTGCAAAAACAGTTTTTGAATGCACAGCATGTTCCAACGTAGTTTTACATTTTTTCATAGTTTTACGATGTAAACTGCCCTCCTCACTGTCAAGATTAAGTACATTGGTACAGAGTGATTGAATCAGAATGATTTTTATTTCTGTAATTGTTGATTTACCAACACCAAACTTGGTAGCTTAACTACATATAAAAATTACATAATATACAAACAAAAGTTAGTTTTTAGTAAACAAATAATGCTAATGTCTGCTCCGTCCAATTTAATTCATCGAAATCTGATATCCCTTTATGCAGCTAACACCGCTTTTTCTAGAAATTAATTACGCGGTGGCTTTTGATTTGATTTTTTTTTTTTTTTCCATGAAGCCAGTTCGGATAATCAATGCTCTACTGTATATAATTTCTTTCATAATATTATACTGTAATTTTATTTTATTATTATTATTTATTTTATTTTTTTTAATTACTGATCTAAATTATGATGTTATTTCCTCCCTTTTTCTTAATAATCCCTCAATTTTAAGTAATTTTATTAGTTTAAATTTATAGCTTAGTTATAATTGTATTTTGTTATATTTTGGAGAAAAATTTAAAAATTGAAAGACTCCATTCTTGACAGTATCTCTTACATTCTCAAAAAAAAAAAATAAAAAAAAAAAATAAAAAAATAACCATTTCATCAGAAATAAATTAATTTATCAATTTAGAGTAAATAAAACATTAATCACTGGGAAATTTTCATTGAATAATTTGTAGTGAATTATTCATTGAGAATAATTTGTTGTGAATTATTCACTGTGAATTGAATAACAATTGAGGATAGCGAGTGTTATTAGTCAAACTATCCTCAATTTTTACATTAGTTAATTTATATGCAGTGAATCCTTAATTGAACGATATTTCTGTCCTGAAATAGGAAAATTTTGTTATAAAGTGTCTGAGAAAGAAAGGTTTTAAAATAAAGTTAACTTAACAATAAATATTTTATTATCACTCACTAACTTTATCGTATCCTCTTCTACCGCCAGGGTAGAGGTAGACAAAAAGGATTTTCAATTTCCTCTATTTCCAGACCTTGATTGTTGGAGAGACAATCCACCAGGATAGATGAGATGTTATCCATCCACGTGGTTCTTCTTCCTTCTCTTCAACGAGCTTTCAGCACTATTTCGGGCGACCTCTCCTCGTCTATTCTTTGAAACCAGCGTAACTGGGTATTTTGTACTGAGCATAGGATGAGATTCATTTCCAATCCTTTTGTGGTATTTTTGATTCAGTATCAACGAGTTTTTATCGGCAGCTCTTCTTACATATCTTATCTCTGAAGCCCGTTTCCTACTTTCTTTCTTTTTCATTAGTGTCCACTATTCAATCCACATGTTATGGTGGAAGCATAAACTGTTTTGTACACAACAGTCTTTGTTTTCTTGCTGATTTTACACTTTACTTGTGAAACTATTGAAAAGCTAGTATGAAAAAGTTAAGACTTCTTTAAACTGTTACTCCCCTTATAAAAAGAACTGCAAAAAAGTAAAAATCTGAAGAAGGTGTGCGGAATGCTCTTCTTTAGACTGTCACTCCCCTTATAAAAACAGAAGTGTGATATTCCTTTGTCCCAAAGTACATTGTACTACACATCCTTATGTCTTAAATTTATTTACACCAAGGAATGAATAAATAATTATATCAGTTTATATTCTAAAAAAAATAAATAAATAAATAAACAGGGGAGTAACAATCTAAACAAGTATGGAAGAGGTTACCTGTGACCGGTTACAGTGACTCCCAGACACTTATAATTAGTAGCTTGCTCAAGCTTTTCTTCTTTTTATAGTAATCACACGTTCTTTTGCTTTTCTTAAAACCACCAGAGTTTTTGTTTTCGCTTTCGCTACATTGATTTTCAGCCCCCTCCTCTCCAATCTAAATATTACAGTATTGCAGTGGATTCCTCAACCGAAACGACATCGTTTGCAAATGCCATGACAGAAAGTGTTATACGCAGTATCGGCCAGTGTCCTACTTGTTGTTCTCTTGATAGTGCTTTACAGGACTTTATTATGTCGTTACCAAACAAAATATAGGAGTGGACTTATAATGTCACCTTCTCTCACTCCCATAATGTTTGTAGCGAATTCTGATAAACTTGAATTCAATGTTCGGACGGTGTTTATCTCAACATAAAGTTACCTCTTCACTCAGGACAAAGAGCCACCAAAATGCAGACTCTGCAATGACACATACTAACAGACTGCAAGATCTACAAGACAAACACAACCTACCTGAAACCTTATCTGACATACTGGTAGACAATCAACACTCCATAACATAACTATTCTCCTACTTATAAGATGCTGACCTGATGCATATAGAAGGAGAGATACAAGGATAGTAACCATGAAAAAAACAAAAAAAAAAAAAAAAACTAAAAAATGTTTAGGGCGTTAATAAAGAAATGTCAAACACCCTATAAATGAATACATATATAAATAAATAAACAAAAACAACAGGGATAAAAGTGCAGTTAATACATTTAAGAGCTTCTAAACATTTATTATATTCCTAGAAGTCGGCAATTTAAAATTTGTTAACACGATTTTATTTAACTTGACTTGGTCTTAGTTTATCTTGTCTTGGAATCTTGAAAGGTAAATTTGAGTGACTAGCCGACTACATAGAAACCTGAAACTTGTGTATTATCCAACTGAAATACAATAATCTCAACCTTCCTCATATACCTGTCAGAAATACCAGTGCCGGAGATTACCTTTCTGAGAAATTTAACTTTATTTGCGAAACTTAAACTTTTAAATTTCAAATAAAAATTCCAAGGATGAACCATCTAGAAAATTAGCCTCAAACACTTTCAAAACTCACCATTTTGTACCTACATTTTAAAAAAAAAATTCATTTAAAAGGTCGCCCGTCTTAACTTGTTATGTAATTAATGTAAATTAAAAATTGTGAGGGTAAATATAACCATGACATTGAGCCCCATGACATTTAGCAGGGATACATCTTTCCTTATGCCTAATCAATTGCTGCTCTTCAGTATTTTATTTAAGCTTCTAGAGGTCGACCAAGAAGTCATGAACTCGGTAGAAACTGAAAGCTTAGCTTCGTTTAAAGTCGGAACTTCCGACTATTGCCGAAGTCAGTATAGTCGGGTGCTATTCTAGTTTGTATGACATGCGCAGTTATGTCAAATCTCACAAATAACAACAGGAAGGTTTCCAATCTGTTAGGTTTCCTGTTTTATTTGTTTTTATACAGTACGAGTTAGTTATAATAGTCACAACTAATTTTGTACGATCCACAAATCCACGGGATGATGCAAATACAAAGGACGCTACAATTAACGGGGTTGGAAATCAAAAGTAACAAATCAAACTCAGAAATAAAGAGGAATAATCAATAAATAATAATATAAAGATATTATCGTATAGTAGGAGTGATTTCTTATCAGGTACAGTGTTGCCTGTAGCAAAAAATATAGAAGTTAAAAAAATAAAATGATTAATAACCAAAGAACAACACTGTGCTTTTTGACAGTGGTCTATTTTATTAAAAACTGACTGTACATGACGACACTAGCGCACTCCTCAGATTTCCATGACTTCTTGGTCGACCTCTAGTATTGTAAAAAAAAAATACTACATAGATAAGGCTTTTTTGAGGAGGTTTTTCAATGAATATTTCTTATTGAAATACATGCCTGTGATAACTCGTGTAATGATAATTTATACGATAATTTAGCTGCTAGTTAGAGGAAGGGTTTAGTAATCATCACAAAGTTTTCAATATGTTGAATACAGTAGGTGTTTGCTCACACTGCTCATTGAAACAACTTTTTCATTTTAACTCAAAGTTCTGTGAAGCCTGAATTAATCCTTTCTGATAAATACATTTCTTGGCCCTTCTGAGATATCTTAGGTTCTTAAGAGACCTACTCCTAGGTCTGGGTCATCACTAGAATTCAAGAGATGACCCCTCAGTAGCTGTTTTTGATCATAATTAGAGGTCACAAATAATAATATATATGTTTGTATGGTGTTAAAAAAAAAATAATAATAATAAAAATA
>KZ651153.1:658872-675066 GCA_001010745.2 Gerris buenoi | reverse complement strand
ATTTTTTTTAAATTAATCGACAATCTTAAATGGGGAATGTTCAAATGTTTCCTTGGGACAAAGGAACATCACACTTCTGTAATTAGAAATGACAATATCCGTTAGTCTAACTATCTAGTAAGGCAAAGTAACCTGTAATCCAATAAGTTTTGAACAAAACAATAGTTCACTTGGATTTAATATTAAATAAAAAATAAATAAATGGTGGGTAACAAAGTAAAAGAGTGCCATAGCCACTTGGCTTGATTACTTGCCCCAAATTACTTTATTATGTAAACAGTGCCTTGTCTTAATAGTTGATTAGACTAAGGGATATGATCACCTTTACTCATAGAAGTGTGATGTTCCCAGTTCCCAAAGTCGTCTTTGTCTTAATAGTTATTTAGACAAAGGCATTCAATTCAAAGGGTGGGTGACAAATTATAATTTTGCCATATGGCATCTAACTAAATGAGTACCCAATTAACAAGAAAAGAAAAATACTTGTACGATGAAGAGAACATTGCCTTAATAGTTATTTTGACAAAGGGTGGGTGACAAATTATAATTTTGCCGAATAGGACCTAATTAAATGAGGGCACTTGTTTAGATTGTTACTCCTCTTATAAGAAAAACAGAGGGGAGTAACAATATAAAGAATGTGTATGGAATGTTCTTCTTTTGACTGTTACTTCCCTTATAAAACAGAAGTCGGATATTTCTTTGTCCCAAAGTACATTGGACTAAACATCCCTTTGTCATAATAGTTATTTAGTTAGTAATTTCTATTTTTTTAAAAAAATAGGGGAGTCACAATCTAAAGAAGTGCCTAAATGAGTAGCCAATTAAGAATATTTTGATGACGGAGAGTACGTACCCTGACGAAGGGGGAAGGGAACCAGCCGTAAGAGTTGTTACAGGTGCCCCACCACCAGTCCTTGTCTAGCGTGTCCAGAACTTCTATAACATCACCGGCTCTGAACCCCAACTCTTCTTTCTCCATCGCCACGTGATCCCACACTGCCTCAGCCAATATCACCACGTCCTCGTCCATAGCCTACAAACACAATATTACATATAGAAATACTTGTCTTTATTTAGTTTTTTTTTTAACAAATGATTAGAGTTGTTTTGACTAAGATTGTGGTAGCTTCATAATTATGACTCGAGAGGTTCATAGAAACTAAAAAAAAATACTACAACAATTTTTGTATTATTAAGAAATAAGTTTCTACATTTTATATCATCTTCAGTGTTAAGTATAACATCTTTGTGTTAGCATAGTAAGAGCAAAATTTCCTTAACTACACATTAATTGTACAAGCTTTTATGACACAATGAAAGCTTGAGTCTTACCACAACTAAACCCAAAAGATTAAAGGAAGATTTTTTTTAAACCTTTGAATATTATAGTTCTTTGGTTTTTTTTTGCTTCCGAGCAACATTCGGGAACATTTTCGGTTTTATGACAATCTGTCGCTCAATTTTTGCTAGCCACCATATCTTAAAAACAACTCTTCAAATACGGATTGTAAGTTATAATTGGCCCATTTTTATTTGTTTCTCTTCCACGCGCAAACAAACAAATCTATATCTTCAAAAGTACTCATCTGATTTTTATGAAATTTGGACGGTTGTTGAAAGTTGCCAGAAGATAACCTTAGATTCATTTCAACCATTGATCTCTTTAAATTTTTCTAAATTGATACTTTATTTCATGTAAAAATCAAAAGACTCGAGGAAACAATGTGCAGCACCAATTGGCAGACTATTTTCAAGTAGTTGGCTCTCCAGTGCAGGATTTATCAGGAGAAAGATCTTAGGACTTTTCTGCTATATTAGTGTAGCATTATATGTTTGTCATATTTTATGCAATGAAGAAATCCTAGTTTGAGTATTAACATAACTAAACACAAAATATTAAAGAGGAAAATGATTACTTCTCTACAAAGAACATGACAAATACAACGGATCAACAGCAAGGCCTTGTAATACAGGCAGCCTACTCGCTCTACGCTCGACTCACTGCCTCACCAAACTTATATTGTTTACAGTTTATCAAGATGAGCACTGAGCAGAAGTGCAAAGTCTGAAGTACTCGACAGATTTCAATAAAACGCAGAAATAATAGATCACCGTAGATTTGGAAAGCAAATGAAACATGTAAAGGCATGGAAAGTGAAATGTTGGAACGTGTACAAACCATTTCAAAGGATTTCTTCCTCTCAGTGAGCGAAGTAACGGAGGATTCCGAGTCAGAGTGCATTTCATCGTCTGTTGTCGCCCCGCCTCGCTCATCTTCACTGAACACGTTCTGACGAATCCCACCTGAACAACGCAACAAAACATTACTTCGTGTTGTTAGCAAGCAACAACAACATCGAGAGTTAATACTAGCCTTCAATATACAAAATATACCTTATTTTTCCTAATATTAATGATAATATTAAAATTTATGATTTTAATCTCTAGGCAGGCTAATTTTCTCAAATAGAATTCAAATTACTAAAGTAAAAGTTATTATTAAATTTAAAGTATAGTTTACGAGTGTACTGACTGGATGGCTTTCTGCGTACGAGAGGGGAGAGTTCGTTGATGCCCAGCGGCTGACTGACTGACCTCCTCAACCTGGTGGGTCTGCCTCGCATTCTCTTCAAACTGTGCCAACAAATCAAATTCAGTTAAATAAAATCATCATTAAACATTAAAAACAGTTTATAAACTAACTCGTGTAAAGGCTTCACCACTAGAGTCACCAAACAAACTTTACCATTTTAAAGAAACTCCTATATTCACTTTAGAAATCTTGAACCATTCTTATTTACAATCCATCTTAAATTGGATTAACTCTCCGTTGGCACCCTTTAATCCAGTATAAAGTAAATTAAAAATATCTTTGTTAAATGCGTTCCAAGATGGGTGGAGGTGGTTTGAGGTGATAAGACATGATTAGAGCTATAATTATAGCTATAATGTGGCAACTGCTGGCCCATGATAATAATAAGAACTGATTAACACCGTTTTAGTGTGTTGTAGTTAACTCTATCGATAGACTGCTTCAGCTGTCACAAGGTGAAATGTCCTATCTGACATTTTTGACTTTTTGAGAAAAATTAGAAAACGGTTTTCAGCTTCTGCCGTAGTTGTTTCTTATCTCTAATACTTAAAACCCATGGATTCTCATGCTTCATTATTTGTATAAATGTAAGAAATGTTTTTGAGCTTCTTTATCCATGTTCGATTAATAAAAAAGCATTAATGAATTATTTAATGATAATAAGATAATTTTTATCTTAGCAATGTTGCAACATATAACTAGTAGTCCATGGTTTTTAAGTCTTAGAGATAAGAAACAATATAACATAGTATTGAATAAAAAGTATCTGTCCTAAGTATATTCTTTTTGGCCAGATAACCAACTTCTAACTGTTTGGAGTATTTAACCTTGTAATTGTCAGATAAGAAAATTTAATCTAGGAGACCTCATCAAAATCTAGATAGGACGGACCTATGTATTACATGGTCTATTTGGCAGCATGACATGTATTTTTTTTTTAAATTCTTGAAGTGCAGGAATGGAGTTAGTACCTATAAATACATTTTTTTTTTAATTTTTTGCCAGCATCTTGAAAAAAAAATACGGCCAAAGTTTAAGCTTACATGGCATATCATTTTAAAGTTGAGAAAAAACTCTAAATATTATAACATATTTTCAAAATGGGTGCCACAAATTACTGAAATCACAAAAATTCAAGGTATTTAATTCACATGTCAAGTTGCATATCAAATTAAAGGTGTTTTTGAAAAAGAAATGATTATTATTTCCCAGTAATTCCTAAATAAGTGAGTTTAGAATGGAATGAACTTCTAGTTATTTTAAGAGTGAAAAGTATAAGAAGTGACTGACTGTCGGATCTGTGCTTCAGTGAGGTTGGTGCGAGCAGGGTCGTTGGTCGTCGAGCTACTCATGACTCGAGACTTGATAGGAGAGGGGCTGCTGTACAGTCGTCGATAGCTCCTGCGAGGGTCCCAGTTATACAGTCGCTGGCCCCCGAGGTCGGAGTGGGTCCTGCGTACGTTTGCTCTCCTCAGACCTCGACAAGCTTGAAGATCAGCCTGCAAAAATAGATAATAGAACAACTGTCAAACTTTCCAATAATTATATAATTAATTCAACTAGGTAATTTTTAAAAAAAATAAAAATATCGACGTCTCTAATTTAGAATATTCCTGCACATAAATTCTCAAGGATCAATTTTGTTATCATGCCTGCCCGTCGACCTGTTCAACAGTTTTGTGAACCAACGTATCATAAAAACTAATCATCTGATGTAAATGAAATTTTGGTGCTAGGTCGTAAAGATAAAGAGTCAAATCTTGGTCCCATATTAGTTTCAATCTTTTGCGCTCATTGATTTCTATCCAATTGCGCACAAAATTTTTTTTGCTTCCGAGCTTACAGAAGGTAATGTGATTGTTCTGAAGAATGAAAAATTCTTATGTCTCCGATTTTAATAATTCCAAGTCAGAAATTTGTTCAAGTCATTAGGGAATATTTTTGGTTCTGCGTCAGTCTGTCTGTCGGTCTATTGCTCATATCTTAACAACTACTACCGTTAAACATTTAGACGGTAGAACATAATTAACCCATTGTTGGTCCCACATAAGTTTTAAACTTTTGCACCCGTTTGTTCCTCTTTCACAAGATCAAAAACATATATTTATTTACACCTACATCTTCAAAAGTGGTCGTCTGATTTTTATGAGATTAGGACGGTTTGTCGAAAGCAGACTGCAGATAGCCCCAGATTAATTTCAACTGTGAAATATTGCTAAATTTCTACTCTAATTCTTGTAAAAATCAAAATAAATTTTGAGATACATAAAACGGGGGGAAAAATAAATAAATTTGACATTAATAGGATGTAAAAGTGTATAACCATTTATGTATACGACATAGGATACGAGGAAGCTATGTGCCACACTGTTCAAGTTTATATTATGCGACCAGGAATTTTATTGAAGCTGTTGGTGTATTAGATTTTATTCGATATATCTTTTTAATAAGTGCAAGGCCAAGAATAAAGATATTTTATTAGTTATTTTTTAATACAAGAATTAAAAATAAAAAGTATAGTATTTATTTTTGTATTTACCAATTATTCTTCGGGTAGAATTGGATTAGAGTGTCTATAAATTTAATTTTCTCTTAGTTAGAACGTTTATTTTATTAATAATAAAAAAGTAAATCTCAAAGTAAAAAGGGAAAAGAATATTTACCGAAAAGAAGAAAAAACGAGGAATCCTTGTGATTTTTAATTTAAAAAAACCCTTGATAATCTTGTTCTCTCCCTTTGCTTTACTCGTTAAACCCAAACAATTTAACCCTCGTTCACTCCCCTCGTTAAAATACTCCCTCTCATAATAATAGACGTTAAAACAAAGAACACTGGAATCGAATTAACAAGAGATCCTGTGAACAAGGTGGAACTGAAGGGAGGACATCGACAGACAAATCCACCTTGTTCCTCCCTTGTCGGGGCTCAGTTTATTTTTAACACAAATATTTCTCTTTTTTAAAAAAGATTCTTAATGGCTTGTTAAATTATAAGCCTCTTCAAATTAAACTTTAAAAAGGATTTTTTTTTAAGCAAAACAAAATAATTTTTTTAAAAAAACTCACGTTAAGAGATATTAACAAAAAAAAATAATCTAAAAGTTAATTAATCACTGTCATTATTTAAAGGTAAAAGAAAAGCTCTCTTCATGTAAAATTATATTATTTATTTTTTAAAGCAGCTTTCGGCCTCTATAAAGTTTCATCATCAGAGTCAAACGTGATGAAATGCATCAATATAGACATATTTTAGTATCCTTAGACGTATCATCACTATTTACCGACATCCCTTTTAAACCCAACTGTCCTAATCTAATCCCACAGCTTCAACCAATCATTACTCCAATACTCAACGTAATTTTGACTTTGGAGGTACGAAGATTTGAGCCCAAGAACCTAACTAGCATTTATATGATTCATGTATGATGTATGAACTTTTTTGGATTTCCATATATTATTGTTAAGTATTTTTATATACTTATTTTATATACTTATTTGATTTACTTTTCGATTACTAATCTAAATAACATGTTTAAAGTTATTTTATTTTTATTTATAACCGCACAACTCTATATACTCGTAATGACATAAATAATTAAAAAAATAAATAATAATAATTAATTAATTAAATAATTAAGATAAATAGATTAAATAAAATGAAACTACATTTACAACAAAAATGAATGATATTAGATATTAAATATGTGAACACGAGCCTCCTGTTTCAAGGATTTCCTTCTTGGGGGCTCTTATGACTTGTTTTGATGTTAATTTGTAACTACTGTATAATTATTTATGTAAGAATTTGTAATTTAGAATTATTGTATGTTAAATTGTAAAAAATACATTAAATAAATAAATAAAAAAAGAAAAAAAAAAGTTCAAACGTAATATCCTTGAAATGTACAACATTTCCAAACTTCCAATACCAAAAATTTCAGAACTGACACCAACAAGCTAAGCAAAAATTATACAAATTTAATTAAAAATTTCTTGAACAATATTGAATTGGTTTGTTTGTTGTTTTTGCAGACTTTTTGGGGAATAACGCCCCCAAATTTGGAGCTAAAATTCATTTCTGATTTTTCCTAAGGGTATGATTGCTCTGGAAATGTAAGCCAAATTTCTTCAAAATTGCTCCAGTAGTTCGGCTTGACACATCAGCACAAGGGACAGACAGACATTTATTATTTCTTTGAACTCAAGGGACCTCAAAACGTGAAAATCCGTCAAAATTGAATTTTCACACCGTCACAATACTTTACCATCAAAATCTACTTTACTATCAAATAGTTTTTACCTTTCCCTTCACAGGAGAAAACAAAAACAAAGCAATTTAAATAAAAGCTAGGGAAAAGAAAACAGGCTGGATTATCTTTATTCAACAGTGAAAATTCAATAAGTCATAAAAACAAAGTTTTGTTTCTTTTGTAAGCAATGTTTTGTCTTTTCCCCTTCAAACAGTTAGTTATCATTTTTCAAAACTTTTCATCTCCTATTTTTTTTTAAGATAAAGAATAAAAAAAGATAATTAGGGAAATAAGAGCCTTGCATTTGACTTGGTAATTTTTATGTCAGAAGAGAAGAAAAAAATGCAAAGCTTCAAGCGCACAATGATTGAATAAAATAGAAGATAAAAAAATAAATCCGTACAAAGAGGATTAAAAAAGAAAGAAGAAGAAGAAAAAAAAAAAAAAATCCTTTTTACAAAATAAGTCCCCCCAGGGCAAACTTGATAAAACCTTCCACAAATAACTGAGCTATGATACATTACTTACTCTATATTATATGACTTATTTAAATTTTTTCCTTCTCTGATTTTGTTATGACTTTTAACAGAAATGTGGGTTTTAATGAAGTTTCTAGAGTAATGAATTACCCTTTAATAACTATATTTGTAATCAGTCTTGCTACCTGCTCAAGGTCTTCAGGGTATATATAAATAAAAACTAATTTTTTATATCATCTAGCAATATTTCAACCCCACTTGGGCCATTATCAAGCTTAAAAACTTTCAAAACATCCACACAAACTCATTAATTTTTTTTGGATTGATCCTAACTATTACAGCATCATAGTGGTAAAATTTAAAAATTTCTCAAAGAGAAATTTGTCATGAGTTGTCTAATGAAACTAGGTTTGACTAGAACTAAGAGTTTGTGTGGATGATTTAAAATATTTTAAGCTTGATAATGGCCCAAGTGGAAAATATCGCGCAATATACGTGTGAAATATCGCTAGATGATATAAAAACTTAGTTTTTCTTTATTTATACCCTGAAGACCTGGAGCAGGTAGCAAGACTGATTGAAAACAAAGTTTCTTTATTTTTTAAAGTGAACCTATTTTTTTGTCAAATGCATTAAAAGCGTTTAAATTTAAAAATGTAAACCTTGATTTTCAAAAGTAATAATTTTTACTGGAGTTGAGGACATAACTATGTCTATCAACAACTCAGTATGATTCATAATTTTATACAGCAAACTTCCTACTTAATAGCAGGAGACATTGCCTTAACTTGGAAACTCAGCAAAAACCAATGATAATGTAACTGATAAAGGGCAGGAAGGCGAAGCTTGATAAAATAGTTTTTCCACGATACACCTGACAAGAAAAACTGTATGGTGTTGCGTGACAACTGGTAAGAACAAAGTTACTTATGCTTGCAGACTGACAGACAGACAGACAGACACGGAACCAGAAATTGGAGACATAAAATATTTTTGTTCTTCAAAATGAACACCTTTAGCTCGGAAGCAAAATTAAATATAAAAGAATAATAATATCAATCATTTTAAAAAATTATAAAAATTTTTTTTTTAAAAATATTAATAACTAACATCATCATAGGGAATACATATTGCTTTAGGTTTCTAGGTAGTCGGTGTAAGTAGCTTAAAAATTGATCTTATAAGTTTGTAGGTGAGAAACAATCAAGTTTGTAATAAAAACGCAGGTTTATTAAAGATAAGAGAGGAGTTACCTTGAGCTTATCAATGAGTACTTGATTGATAACGTCTGACGTGGGTCTGGATGGTTTGCCCTCGGAGGAACTGCCTGTACCTCGTCTTCGTACCTACAAACAGCAATCAGCATTAAAACATCATTATCAAGTCTTCATTCACACTTGTTATTTATATAAATTGAGAACATCACGCCGGTTGTTTTGTTTCTTCTTCACAGACGGGAAGAATCAAATCTTGATGGAATTAGTTTTGCGTGTTTGTTGATGTTGAAACATATGCTTGAAATAGACCAACATTCAAAAACAATCTTGTGTGGTCATGTTTTCCGACAAATTGCTTTCAGTTAGTTTCAGTCTGTGCTGACAAATGTGTCAAACGTTTGTCCTTAAAGATTTTTAAATTTAAAAAAAAAAAAAAAAAAAAAAAATTAAAATGTTTAATTTTTTTGTTTAATTAATTTTAAAACATTTAAAATGTTTTTCGGTGCAGACTTGGTGGACTAGCCTGAAAGAATAAAATGAACCAATTTAAATAACAGGTAACCCCTTATTTGTAACGCCCTGTACATGTTGTCACAGATCGTTTGAGAATCGTTTAGGACATGTTTCATGTGATGGCACTTACTTCAAACTGTCATAAAATCATCGGCAGGTTGGATCGGGTTTGTGGGTCTTTAATCAACATTCAAGGAAACCTAACAGATAGGGAACCTACCTGTTGATAAGCCTGATGATTGACATTACTGTATATGTCACACAAAGCTGTACTTAGTTTTGGCTGTTTGGACCGTACATGATTTGCAAACGATTCATGCGTAGGTTGTAGAAGTTTTGAGGACAGTACTGAACACAGGCCAAGGTTAGAATGGCTTATATACAATGAGCATGGCTGTACTAATCCCTGCTTGCGTGGAATAAACCTCTACATCGTCTTTTTTTACTACCTCGTATAAAGAGAAAGTATTGTGATGGCACGAAAATTCGATTTTGAGATTTTGATGGATTTACACGTTTTGAGGTCCCCTGATTCCAAAAAAAGTGGTTTATAACTAGGTGTGCAATGCTTGCAATATTGAGCTGAGCGGGCATTTTAATAATATTTATTTATTTATTTAATTTTTTCCTATTTTACCAATAGAATGACCCCTCATAAACAAATATGACAAAAGTTGACATACAACAATAAATGTACTCTTAAAGAGCTTTCCAACGACATGCATCTTGAAGGGCATATACTATTTTAACTTTTGTACCCCGTACCCCTGTGCAATTGGGACCATTTCAGATTTATACATTCCTGTGGTTGGTTACAATGACCATGCCGAATTTTGAGCGGATCGGCTCAACCGTTCAGGGGAAAACTTTTGTACTTCGTATCCCGTACCCCTGTGTACCAATTTGGATCATTTAAGATTTATACCTTCCTATGGTTGGTCACATTAACCGTGCCGAATTTCGTGCGGATTGGTTGAGCCGTTCAGGAGAAAACTTATGTACCCCGTACCTCGTACCAATTTGGATCATTTAAGATTTATACCTTCCTATGGTTGGTCACATTAACCGTGCCGAATTTCGTGCAGATTGGTTCAGCCGTTCAGGAGAAAACTTATGTACCCCGTACCTCGTACCCCTGTGTACCAATTTGGACCATTTCAGATTTATACCTTCCTGTGGTTGGTCACTATAACCGCGTTAAATTTTGTGCGGATTGGTTCAGCCGTTCAGGAGAAAACTTATGTACCCCGTACCTCGTACCCCTGTGTACCAATTTGGACCATTTCAGATTTATACTTACCTGTGGTTGGTCACTATGACCGCGTTAAATTTTGTGCAGATCGGTTCAGCCGTTCAGGAGGAGTATGCATCATAAAAAACGCGAAGTGTAGTATAAGAGCTTCGCTTCGCTCAGCTCAAAAAATGTCTGTCTGTCGTCTGTTCAGACGCCAGGAGACTAAACTACTAAGCCGATTTTGACAAAATTTAGCTACGAATTTGGGGGCGCTACCCCCAAAACTCCTTCTCGAAAACGGTTACGACGATTTTTATTAAAAAGTTCTAAAATGTAGTTCATTTCAATATGAATCTAACGATATAAGCCGTTCTCCCGGGAAAAATCTAGTTCCTGAGAAAATAGGTTAAAACGCGGATAGAGAGAGCCCGGGTTCGATTCCCAGCCCAGGAGAAGTTATTTTTATGATAAATTTTGATGAAATGTTCAGTAATTATTAAATGTACATAAGAAAACTAATAAATGGAAAACACTGGGCTAAGTAATTATGAACTCGTATATGAGAAAGTTTGTCTGAGTTGTCTCGGACTGAAATTTCTTTTCTTACTCCGGTTTCTGGCTTTATAGATCACTAATAATCAGACTATCTCCGAGGGAATCTATATTTCTCATAATAATTAATAATTTCTTAAAGCTCGGGCTTTTATTTGGAAGCAAAGCTGGGCAATATGCAAGTCAAGTTGACTGAACTACTCCTGATTCCTAGAACTATAAATATTTGTACAATAGAACTCACAACAGGAGGGCTGTCTAGATCGTCGAGTGTTTCTTCGTCTCCGAGATGATCTGTATCGTGGGACTCGGAGCTGTCTCCGGGGATCTTGCTGCTCATCTGGAACAATGTACAGATCAGCTAATTACACATCAATCTATATGTTTCACATAATTAAATACAGCGTAGAATATTAATCCGAAATATAACTTGGATAGAGGTAATACTGAAAATCGTGATAAGAGATTAACGGCCAAATGCAGATATTGAAACTTGGATTTATATCTGGCTCGGTGCTGATGCAACAACCTATATCAATAGGCTTTACACTCACAACTTAATTATATTTATATTTATTCGTGTTATTTCATTTTTATCACAAAAAATACTAAAATCGGTCTGAAAACCGAGATTTGTCTGAAGGATTCGAGTCGATATTGGGCGCAGAAGGATGAGAAATATATTTTTAACCTTACAGGGCTCTTAATCATTAGGTTGGTAACTGTATTGGTTTGTGAAATAAATACCAACTCTTTCTTTAGTATTAGTAAAAATTACGATAACATTTTCTAACGTTGTTGGTTGCAATCAAATTGCGACGAAATTTACTTTAAATTTGGTACACATGATTTTAAGAATCGAACACATTGATTCCGCTAATCATTTATCCTGATAAGGGATAAATATTTTTATACAAAACGTTTTCTAAATGAGATAATGAATATGTAAAAGGTAAGAATGAAACGCAATCGTTTGTTTAACATCTGTGATAAATCTTAACCATGGTTGATTTGTAGTCTGAGAGGGATATGGGCCCCACGTTCCACAGTATAAGTAGGAGTCCCATTAATCCCAATTAACCCCAAATATCAAATTATGTTAACTTACACGTTGTTCTTAGAGTAACTTCTACTATTTAATTATTTTACCCTTATAAAAAGCTGTCTTATTTGTTCCAAGTTTGATGTTACGGTATTGGCTTTAGTTTATTTCATGAACATTCATTTTACATGAATGTAAAAATCACGCAGGCTTTAGTTTGTTTCATGTCATTCATTACATGAACTTTGACACCGGTAGCAGTACCTGCCAGGTCTGCAGCCCTGAGCCTGTGGGCCCCGTCACACTAACACCTCCACCTACACTGTGGGCCCCGTCACACTAACACCTCCACCTACTACACTGTGGGCCCCGTCACACTAACACCTCCACCTACACTGTGGGCCCCGTCACACTAACACCTCCACCTACACTGTGGGCCCCGTCACACTAACACCTCCACCTACACTGTCTTCTGTACTTATTAACACCTGTGACTTTAACCCTAGTTTATGTAAAATTATCATTGAAAATTCAAACGACAAAGAGGATTTCAATGTATACTGTAATTATAGTCCAGGAGATAGCGTGCAAAAAAGTGTCCGACTAACTTTAAACTGGAATTTTGACTATAAGTAAATCTTTTGGTGCCTTTTAAGAATATGTGGTCGGCAAAGTTTGTCGTCGGGACGTAGCTTGACAATAGACATTTGAAAAAATAAATTGGTGGACAGTGTGATTTTCATAATCCTGAGTACGAAATTAGGTAGTAGACCTAAAATCATGTTGATGGTAGTTTATCACTTATAGACGACCTCTTTGATTTGGAGTAATATTTGACTAACTAACCTATTAAGTGACAAACTAACATCACCTTGATTATTGGTCTACTAAGTTCGTACCCAGGACCATGAATATCACATTTTTCACCAAAAAGGGCGGGACATGGCCGCTCTCCACCGGTTTGTTTTTCCCGCAGACGAACTTAGCCGACCATATTCTTAAAAGGCACCGAAAGATTTACTTATACACAGAACACAGAATTCTAGTTTGATGTTAGTGAGACACTTTTTCGCTCGCTACCTCCAGGACTATTAGGCAATTATAGATTAAACCACCAGTGTGTGCTATGAGTATTATGTGCCAAATCGTAGAGACTACAGTCTATAAGATTAGAGTTGGCACAATCGAAGGCGGGAAACAACAAATGTGGAGGTAGTTTTGGGGTTATAAAAAGGGAAAATCGGTGTTGCCATGTTTTATTTTTTTTGTGGAACAGGGGTAGAGTAGAATATTTTCTTCTGAAGTTTCATTCAACATGGGGGACCAATAAAATCGTTTCCCTCAAAATTTTCCCGCCTTATGATTGTGCCAACTCTAATCTTATAGACTGTAGATCCATATTGTAGGCATTTGATTTTAGATGTAGTGTAGCTGTTTTAGTTTCGTAACGACAAAGGACTAGAATCAGTCCAAAAACAGCAAATCTCATAAATTATAATTAAATGTAATGTAGCATATTATATATTATTTGAAAGTAAAATTAAATAGATAATAAATATAACAATTAATGCAAAACTTATTACGCTTATGGAAGACAACAAACCATTATTGGCTATCTTTACTAATTGTATAAAAATCAATCAAAAGAAAAAACAAACAAACAAACATAAATATAATAAGGATAAAGGAAGGAGGGGTAAAACAAAAGACAAGAGGTAACTGACTACAAACACAGATCCGTTCAAACAGGTGTTTTGTATCAAAATACCGACAAACAATTTAGTTATCTTCATAAGAATCACATCAAAAATTCACAATTCTACACAGATATTTGCTAATCAGGTTAAAAACTGCAGTTAAGATCTCGTCGTTCGTGGACATTTACGTTTAATTTGTAATGTGAACAGAACAAATACGGTCCCAGTACGGTTCTTACTGGGACTAGAGTTCCAAAAACTGTCTATTGAAACCGAGGTAGATCAAAGCAAGCAGATTTCCAGAAAGGCGATGTTGAATTGTGCGGAAAAGCGATAAAACAAAATCACGTTTCATCGGCTTTCGGCTTTATCGAATAAAGCTAAGCCGTGTTCTATGATCTACAAAAAGAGGGTACCAGATTTCCAATGGCACGAGTAGTGAAATGACGGGAAGATGAAGCCCAGCACTACTCGGGTCCTTTATACACCCCTGGATCACACGCTTGTAAACCATCTCAGTCTTACCCAAAAGTCTAGATTAAATTACAACAGATTTTCAATATTTATTCCACGATGTCGAAAACGACTAGGGTTGGGAGATGGGACATCGACGTCCCGAAAACATCGATGTTAATCTTTCAATGTACCGTACAACATCGATGATTTCCTAAAACATCGAAAAGTTGGAAACCATCTATTTTCTTAGGTCAAACATCGATATATCGGACCACAAAAAACATCGATAACTAATATCGGGAACGTTGAACGAGCGATTTTTATTGAAAACCACGGTCCATTTTTTTGGTTATTGGGTTAGAAGATTGAAGTTGATGTATCGAAAACTTCGATGTTTTGATTCGATGTTTTAGCTAACATCGATGTTTCTCTGTTCGATATCGATGTATCGAAAACATCGATTTAGCTATCGATGTCCCAACCCTAAAAACGACGAGATGTAACTGTGACTGGGAGTTTAGATGGCCCGACTCACCTGGACTCAGTCAGGTGATATAGATAACGCTAAACTATAGATTACACTAATTCACATGAGGATAGATAGACTAAGTTTAGAATTTGGGTCACACACATATAACGTGCTTTAATTAAGCTCACGTTCGTCCGACCGTTAAATGGAAAATTTAATTAAACGAATTCATTTGGAGAGGATTTCACGTTGAGCGAGTAATTTATCTGCTGCTCACTGTTATTTAAACTACACTGTAGAACCCTAACTTCTGAGTTCCCTATACATTAGTCATGCATCCATGGAAAATATATTTGAACGAGCACAGTGAGTTCTTTATTTCAGAGACTTGGGATTTTAAAAGTTTGTGTGTTTGTTTGTGTGTTTGTTTGTTTGTCCAATGATAACTGGAGTAAAAATTGACCGATTTCAACGAATTTTGGCACAAAGATGCATCTCATCATTTGTGACAACTGTATAGTTTTTGGAAATCTTACACTAAATATTTTCAAGATGGCGGCCAATATGGCGGACGACTAAAAGATTTCCAGAAAGGCGATGTTGAATTGTGCGGAAAAGCGATAAAACAAAATCACGTTTCATCGGCTTTCGGCTTTATCGAATAAAGCTAAGCCGTGTTCTATGATCTACAAAAAGAGGGTACCAGATTTCCAATGGCACGAGTAGTGAAATGACGGGAAGATGAAGCCCAGCACTACTCGGGTCCTTTATACACCCCTGGATCACACTCTTGTAAACCATCTCAGTCTTACCCAAAAGTCTAGATTAAATTACAACAGATTTTCAATATTTATTCCACGATGTCGAAAACGACTAGGGTTGGGAGATGGGACATCGACGTCCCGAAAACATCGATGTTAATCTTTCAATGTACCGTACAACATCGATGATTTCCTAAAACATCGAAAAGTTGGAAACCATCTATTTTCTTAGGTCAAACATCGATATATCGGACCACAAAAAACATCGATAACTAATATCGGGAACGTTGAACGAGCGATTTTTATTGAAAACCACGGTCCATTTTTTTGGTTATTGGGTTAGAAGATTGAAGTTGATGTATCGAAAACTTCGATGTTTTGATTCGATGTTTTAGCTAACATCGATGTTTCTCTGTTCGATATCGATGTATCGAAAACATCGATTTAGCTATCGATGTCCCAACCCTAAAAACGACGAGATGTAACTGTGACTGGGAGATTAGATGGCCCGACTCACCTGGACTCAGTCAGGTGATACAGATAACGCTAAACTATAGATTACACTAATTCACATGAGGATAGATAGACTAAGTTTAGAATTTGGGTCACACACATATAACGTGCTTTAATTAAGCTCACGTTCGTCCGACCGTTAAATGGAAAATTTAATTAAACGAATTCATTTAGAGAGGATTTCACGTTGAGCGAGTAATTTATCTGCTGCTTCACTGTTATCTAAACTACACTGTAGAACCCTAACTTCTGAGTTCCCTATACATTAGTCATGCATCCATGGAAAATATATTTGAACGAGCACAGTGAGTTCTTTATTTCAGAGACTTGGGATTTTAAAAGTTTGTGTGTTTGTTTGTGTGTTTGTTTGTGTGTTTGTTTGTTTGTCCAACGATAACTGGAGTAAAAATTGACC
>KZ651153.1:625466-638615 GCA_001010745.2 Gerris buenoi | reverse complement strand
AATGAATTAAGAATTTTATTCTCTTTAGAGCCACATTTGTTTTACCTAAGTTAAATAAATACATTTTTGGGGGGATCAAATTTATGAAAACACCTGTAGATAAGGTGTTTTTCTATCTGAATATAACAGGATTAACGAAACTGTGGTGTAAGTTGACTGTGATTTCAGAAGCGAAATTACCGTATCTACCGTCAGATACGGTCTTTTTCCTTCTGATTTGTCACTTAAGGCAATTTCGCTTAGTAAATTGTCCTTTAATACAAAAACCTTAACTAAAAATCTCTGTTTTCTTGTATTTAGGATGAAGATACGGCTTCGGGACCATCAAAAACGGCAAAAACGACCCCCCCAAAACCCTGAATATGTCAAAACCTTATTTTCGACCAAAATGACAGATACGGTTTTTTGGCTTAGCACGGCAAGTTACCGCTTCGAAAGAGCGACATAACAACTGATTATATTTATTGGAATAACGATCAACCTTAACCTAACACCATAATATGTTTTATTTAGAGAAAAAAACAAACAATAGTCTGGCGATTAGTGTGGGACATAGTTTCCTCGCATCCTACTATTGGACAATATGGTAATTAAAAGTGTGCTTGTTTCGACACTTTGGGGTAATGTAACACCTGTATTTTTTACTCTCTCGTATAAAAGAGAAAGTATTGTGATGGCGCGAGATTTTGATGGATTTACATGTTTGAAGTCCCCTCAGTCCAACAAAGTGGGTTTAAAAAAATGTCTGTCTGTGCAGACGCCTGGAGCCTAAACTACCGGTCGATTTTGACAAAATTTGGCATACACGTTTAGAGAAATCATATGCCAAAGCGAAATCAAGAAAAATAGACTGCCAATTGGTGTGGCACATAGCTTCCTCGCATACTGTCACGTACATTATTGATTTTATACTTTTACAAGTCATTATTGTCTAATTGTTTCCCCCGTTTTTTTAATCTGTCCGAATTGCTTAGATTATTTTACACAAATTAAAGTATCGATTTAGCAAAAGATAAAGAGCGCAGACGGTTCAAATTAACCAAGGGCTATCTGCGGACTACTCTCAATAAACTAAAAAAGTTTCATACAAATCAGATAAGTACTTTTGAAGATAAATGTATGTTTGTGCGCATGTGGAAGAGAAACGAATAAGCGCAAAAGGTTGAAACTTATATGGGACCAACAAAGAGCCATCCAATTTCATTAAAATCGGACCATCCAAATTTCATTAAAATCGGACGTGTAGTTTTTAAGATATGTTGGTTCACCAAAATTGAACGACAGACCGACGGACCGATACGGAACCAAAAATGTTCCCTGACGTCTGAAACGGATTTCTGTCTAGGAATTTTTGAAATCGGAGACCTGAAATTTTTTAGTTCTGCAGAACTATCACATAGCTTCCGTTACCTTCGGTAAGCTCAGGAGCATAAATTTAGCTCCAAATTGGGAGGTCACAGAAACTCTGAATAAACGTGAAAAAAAAGATGATAATATATATTGATTATAGGTTGGGGTGCAGGTGCAGGTGGTTTGCAGGAGGTAGAGGTAAAACAGAAGAGCTTATATAGAGGGTAAGGACATTGCGGAGGGTGTTTACAATAGGAGTGGGGGATTAGGGAGGTACCTGCAAGGATTTGGAGAAGAACGGAGCAATGAGCAGAGAGGAGAAGGGTTTCAAATTGGGAAAGGGCTAGATTAAGAAAGGTGACCTAATAACAGACTAAATTAAGGTATTAGTCAAATTAGTTATCGATATTCCTTAATATGAAGTTAATCTACAGAATATGAAATCTTGTTCTAACACTGGCAACGGTTGGAATGCCAGTGAGGTAAGATATACAGCACACGGATGATCATATCGAGTGCCTGTGTATAGAGGCCGATACCTTCCCGTCCTGTATTATATACACCACTAATCAATCAGCAAGATTAGCTTCTAATAAAAAATACCTTGGTTAAGTGCCTGGCTTGAAAGAGGGAAAGAAATATCGATCGATACCAGGAGTACGGGGGTACAAAAGTTTTCTCCTGAACGGCTGAGCCGATCCGCAATAAATTCGGCACGGTCATAGTGACAAACCACAGAAAGGTATAAATCTGAAATGGTCCAAATTGGTACACGGAGGTACGGGGTACAAAAGTTAAAATAGTATATGCCCTTCAAGATGCATGTCGTTGGAAAGCTCTTTATGAGATTGTTGTTATGTTAACTTTTTTTCATATTTTCATTTATGAGGGCTCACTATTGGTAAAATAGAAAATAAACAGGTCAAGTGTATGCTAGCCAGCTCACAGCGAGGGACTGTAGGCAACACTGTATTTATTTGTATTGTTTAAGTATCTACCCTATTGCTGGTGTTTTTTTTTTTTTTAAATGCTAAAAAGTTTACTTTGAACTATCCTATGGGTCTGATATTCTCAAAACACATAAACAAACTTCTGATGAAGTATTTTTTTTTTTTGCCACTGAACCGGAAAACAACCATGTAAATACATCGAAAAGACCATAGTTATAAAAAACCGTATTTTGTCAATAAAAAATAAAATAATATTTTTTTTCCAAATTTCCAAAAAGTGGTATCTTTACTTTAGTTCGAAGAATGTTTAGGAATTCTTTCAGATTTTTTGCACTTCACATAAGCGAGATAGAGGGGGGGGGGGACACGTTTCACACCCACTTCAATCTTGCCTACACTAGCCCTATCAGAGTTATAACTAAAGAATCATATGTTTTTGAAATCAGCTCGACGTACCCTTTCATATGATACCCCTAACGGTGTGGGAAAAAAAATAAAAAAATGTCAACCCTCAAGTTTTTTTACCCTAACTTTCTGAAAAATATTTTTTTCAAGTCGCTATATTTTTAACATGTGTGGGTAGGTATAAGACATATACATGCCAAATTTCAAAATCATCAGACGAAAGGTGTATCCAATAGAGCAGGCGACGGTCGACGGACAGACAGACACACGCAGGAAAATATAAGGGTCCTTGGTTTTTCCTACGGACCCTAAAAATGAAAAAAATATGGTTAAAATGCACGCTCAGCTCAATATTTCTGCTAGCTAATAGCACTGCACACCTAGTAATAGAAGCCAAATTTCGACGATTTTTGGCAAAATGGCATGAAAAATTTAACTTTCCACAAGTGTTATATATTTTTGTAATCTACTCTTTAATACCTTTCATTTGATACCCCACTCAGAATTTTTTTAAAAAATATTTTTTTTCGCGTGACGTGAATTATCCGCTGATTTGAACAGCTGATAATTTTGAGTCCGCTAGATTTTTCCTGTGTGCACGTGAAAACGGTCTTTAATACTGGAAAGTTTCATGTTTCTATCACTTTTGATTCAAAAGCAGTTAGAATGTTTCGGATTCAATGCCGGGCTCTAGAAGCTGTAACGTTGGTTCCAAAACGTAGAGAAGCGAACACGAAAACCGCAAATATATATTTATACTGAGAGCGTCCTTCTCTTACATGTAACCATGTGACACTTTCCATTAAAAACATGTCAACCCCTAAACTTGTTTGATGGATGATTGCAGGGAATCTGTATATTTGTCCTGGATTTTAGTTATTCCACATAACAGAACTTCCAAGTTTAACATTTTTATGTCGGATACTGTGGAAGAGAACGTGTGTCACTGACAAAGTGACAAACATACGCAGAAAACTACGAGGCTCCTTCGTTTTGCCTGCGGACTTAAAAAACAATTACTTATCACAAACTAGTACCAGACGGGTAGGACGAACCACTCGTTCGAACCTTGCAATTAGACCATCTTTTAAGCCCGTTTTACTAGCCCCGTGGTAGAGGATTCCAGCTACTTCACACATCATGCATTTGTACATTGTACCGCCGAAGCGAGTATGTTGTGAATTTAGTGAGCCATATAAATCAGAGCGTCACGGCGAGGAATCGAACCCACGACCTCGTATCGCCTTTGATTCAGTAAGGACCGGGCAGACATGGTAAGTAATTTAATCCACACTGCCACGATGGCTCTCTAACTATTACCAAACACTTTAGCAAAACCTCGTAAATGTAACGTTATAAGATATTTTGAGTATAAATAACATCAAATGTAAACAAAACATGATTTTCGCTAAAATGAGTTTTGTTGTTACTCATACCGCCGTAAATCTACACGGACACACTCATACCGCCGTAACACTACACTGACACACTCATACCGCCGTAACACTACACGGACACACTCATACGGAAAACACAAGAAACAACATGTTATACAGGAGCGGCATTACGTTGCAGGGTTTTCTTTCTATTCTATTTGTGTTCTGTTGAGGTTGTTGTCGTAGATTCTCGAGTATCAAGTTTCCCTGGCTCTTCCCCTGAGAGCTGGATAAATCTACAGCCAGAGGAAAACCCCCGCATTTATTTCATATCAAATATAATTCCCCACCCCACCAAGTTGTAGTGTCTTTTCTTTTGACCCAATTTTAGGTAACTTGAACATCGATATTTTCCCTTGAGTGGAAATTAATACTAAAGGTAATTTTAACATTATACAAATTCTAAATTTTGATTTTTCGATTATAATTTAAGAAGATTAATAAAACCCAAATAGAGTTAATAGTAATTACTTAGCCCAGTCTTTCCCTGCATTAGTTTTCGTATTTCCGTATGTACATAATTATTATTGAACATTTCATCAAAATTTATTATAAAATCGACGGGGAATCGACCCGGCCTCTCTCCAAAAAAGCTTTTTTCTCAGGAATTAGATTATCCCCGGGAGACTCAGGGGACCTCAAAACGTGTAAATCCATTTAAAAAAAAAAACTCAAAATGATCCGCGATTTTTCGCGACATCGCAATTCTTTCTCTCTATATGAGAAAATAAAAGCAGACAGATGGAGAGTGGTCATGTGCTGCTCATTTTGGCGGACAGTTTTATTTTAATGATCCTGAAAACAAAATAAGTTAGTAGACAAAAAATCAAGTTGATCTAAGTTTTTACTTGCTATGAGACCACTTAGTGATTTGAAGAAAATACGAATAAGTAACCTATCGAGTGACAAAGTAACATCGACTTGATTTATGCTTTACTAACTAATTTTGTACTCAGAATCACAAACATCCAACTGTCAGCCGTAATAGATGGGATATGACCGCTCTCTACCACAGACTACCAACCTATGTCCCGCAGACGAACTTAGCCGACCATAAATTACACATTCTTAAAGGACTCCAAAAGACAAAAGATTAATTTATACATAAAATACTAGCGTGATGTTAGCCAGTCACTTTAATATGGAATCTTCGACTAATAATTACTCATAATTAATTGATTATAACATTAAAAATTTAATGAGTTTACAATGTTTGAAAACTTTAATACGTAATGAGCGAGAAAATAGTTTCTTCTGTAAAACACCGAGTCTTAAGTCTACTAAAATATTTTTTAAAATAACTTATTTATTATTCACTGCAATTTAAAAAAAAACACGTTGCATCAAAATAAGTGTTCCAAAAAAAAAAAGTTTTATTTTGGTCGAACGAAAGAAAAATTCAGGGAATAGCCTGAAGGAGATAACTGGAATTTCCCATCTCCCTGTTTTTTTTTTAACCTTTTAGCAGATTATTAAATATTCAAAGAGGATTACTAAGGTATTACCTGAGTACTGGGTAACCCACCAAACCCTGGCTCTCCGATAACCTAACAATGTCCTCACAATTCATTTCATTTTACCCAGAAAAACAAGAAATAAGATTAATAAAAAAAAGGTCAACTAAAAGAGGTCTGTGTGTAAGGAATTCTTTACCTTTCAAGTGTATCTCAAGTATAAAAGTATTTAAAAGCATTTGTCCAGATAACCAATTCTAAAATTGAATCCACATCCACTATTTAAATGACTGCAAATTACTTTCTTTTTTTAAAAAAAAAAATCAACAGATGATTAAAAGGAAAAGAAATTTAATTTCACAGCGATTAACTTAAACTGTTGTTAAGCGGGTTACCTACAACCTACAAGCGGGCCAATTAAAACAAAAAACAAAGTACCTACTTAAAAAAAATTAAATTAAAATGAGCTCCTTAAGTTGAAAACAAGTGTTAGTTCTCTAAGTACTTTCCCTTGAGTGCTGGAAAACATGGAAATAGTAGTCAGCTGGAGAAGTACATTAGTCAGCAGTCAGCAGTCAATGCTGTCAGTAGTACGTACAGTCATGATAGTGCTTAAACGAGAGACATATAATAGTGTTATCGCAACTATCTGTTAATGGTTTAATGCCAGGTTGAACTATTAAGCAGATTTAACTAGATGCTTTTCAAGTTGTTTGCAAATGGCGGAGTATTAACGAAGAGTTCAGACGCAATGCTACCTGAAGATGATGTATTGAAATTGAAATGTACATTGTTCATAATAAACTATTTATCTAATTAACAACTACGGTCGTAATGATTTAACTATTTACCCTGTAGAGTATGAATCACGGGAAAAATGCCCACGGAAAAAATGCCCACGGAAAAAATGCCCACGGAAAAAATGCCCACGGAAAAAATGCCCACGAAAAAAATACCCACGGATAAAATGCCCACGGAATAAAATTCCAAAATAATTAAACTTTAAACGTTAATGGTAGTTTTTAAATATAATTACTTAATTTTTAACGCTAACAAATTTTAACCTATTTTTAAATAGAATAGTCATTCTAGGGAGAACAGAGAGAAGTTTCTACGGCGTATAGCAAGCAACTTGAGAAGGAGGAGGGCATAATTATTTTTTGTACTTGTAATGTTAGTATTGTAAATAATAATTTTATTGCGGACTCTTTGTTAACAAAAAAAAAGTAAAATCATTTTCGTTCCTATTTTGAGTAGTTGATATAGATATTTATTCACAGTAAGAAAGTAAATGATTTCTTAAACAACATCGCCAGAATTTACTTCAGCTAGTTTCATTATTACACATTATCATTTTGATAAATCATATATTTTAGATAAAAACCAAGGCAATTAGAATGTAAATATGTTCAAACAGTTAACGCATCTAAAAAAAAAAAAACATTAAACACTGCTGAAGTAGGAATCCTTTCCCGTAGGAATGAAAATCGTCAGGACTATCTGACCTATTGATGTGATGCAACAAGTGTGTAGGTTAGTACAATATTGTTATTGTTACAATATTGTGTACTTGTATCATAACATATTGTAGGGATTTATTCATGGTGATTAGTCATACCTGGTAAAAACCCTACGATTTTGAAGAAAATTCATCTTATGTCCAGTACTTTTACAGTTATATAACTCAAAAATACAATACTCCTAATGGCTATTCTATTTAAAAATAGCTTAAAATTTGTTAGCGTTAAAAATTAAATAATCATAATTAAAAGCTACCATTAACGATTAAAGTTAATTATTTTGGACTTTTTTTCCCGTGGGCATTTTTTCCGTCTACCGTAGAGTATATAGGTACCGGATTGGAGATACAGTGATTCGGCAGTATCCATGTAGTGTATATATTAAGTACTAGCCGAAGTGCCCGGCGCAGCCCTATCTGTCGGAACATAGTTTTACTAAGTTAGAAACCTTCCCGGGCATGCGTCCAACCATTTCCCAAAGTTTCATCGCTATCGGATGAACGGTTTTGGCAGGCATAAGAGTCAGACAGACAAACATTCATATTTATATATATAGAAGATTAGAAGGTGAAGTTAAAATATGATAAAGATAATAATAATGGATGACTTACCCGGGATGTTCTTGTGTGAAACTGGTATTTCTTTGTTGACCAGCAAGTTCTCCTTGTCGTCGCTATAAGTCACCCAGTCCCTGAAACAACAACAGTATTACATTTAGTTATGACTGTGATCAACTCAGCATCTACAATACCGTCAAGGCTACAGGGTATTTGCAATTATATATTAGCATAATACTTCGTAAAAAGAGGACAGAAATGAACCACTTTCTCACCAAACAGGAACTAAGGGTATTGACGGGCCTCCTTACTGGACACTACCCTCAGTTTCCAAAGTAAGTAGTTGTCAAAGTAAGTAGTTTTCAAAGTAAGTAGTTGTCAAAGTAAGTAGTTGTCAAAGTAAGTAGTTTTCAAAGTAAGTAGTTGTCAAAGTAAGTAGTTGTCAAAGTAAGTAATTGTCAAAGTAAGTAGTTGTCAAAGTAAGTACTTGTCGAAGTAAGTAGTTGTCATAACCAAGATAACCAGCATCTAAAAAAGCTGGGCATTGCTGAGAATGAAATTTGCCGCCTATGCTTTGAAGCAACGGAAAGTGCAGAACACATTTTGTGCAACTGTAAGGCAGCTGCGCAAAAATGGCTGCTAATGCTTGGTGAGGCGATCCTGGTACCAAGATGGTACCAACCGACATACGGAGGGCAGCTTCCAGAGATGTCCTCAGCTTTGTCAAAAGTCTGAGTATCGACGGGAAATTTAATAAATACGGGTTTTACTCTCAATAGACTATAAATACATCGAAAAGACCATAATTATAAAAAAAAAAGTATTTTGTCAATGAAAAATAAAATAATATTTTTTGCGAAATTTCCAAAAAGTGGTATCTTTAATTTTGGACGAAGAATGTTCAGGACTTTTTGCACTTCACATAAGCGAGAAAGAGGGAGGGGGACACTTTTCAAACCAACTTCAAACTCGCCTACGCTCGCCCTATCAAATTTATAACCAAAGAATTATATATTTTTGTAATCAGCTCGACGTATATGATCTCTTTCATATGATACCCCTCACGGTATCGAAAAACAATTACAAATTTTTAACCCTTAAGTTTATTTTTACTCTAATTTTTTTGAAAAATATCTTTTTAAGTCTATATTTTTAATATGTGTGGGTAGGTACAAGACATATACATGCCAAATTTCAAAGACATCGGACGAAAGGTGTAGCCGTGAGAGCATGCGGCGATAACGGACAGACAGACACACGCAGGAAAATATAAGGGTCCTTGGTTTTGCCTACGGACCCTAAAAATCAGTAATTACTGCTTCAGCGTTCTGATTTAATATCGGGCTTTCAACCATAATTAATTATTATAAGTTGTCAAAGTCCTAAGATAACTCCTCACAACCATCATCCTAATCCGATAGCCGACAACTCATGCAAAACCGAAAAATATTGATCTGAAGGCATAATGTCTCTACCGGACATGGTGGCACGGGCGGAGTATACAGTGCACCAAGACAAATAAACTCGGGAAAACAATGCAGAACAAAGCAATAATCAACGCAGACTGTTTCCTCTGTTTTAGGGGTGTCTAGTGGTTGGGTAGAGTGGTTTATTATTCTCCCAACGTGAAGCTGTGATTTACAGAAACTTTTTTACTCGTGGCGCACTCTATGCGCCTGCCCGTGTATCTAAGTATAAGGTTTGATCCATCGATCAATTTCATTTTTAAATGCAAACAGTTGTTGAGATTAGTTTTCTTATCTTGGAAACTTGGCAACTATCGCGGCAAATACTGATGTGATAGCTGGTGAAGACGGCAAGCTTGCTACAATAAAGTTGCCAGGTTCCACTCTTATACAAGTAGAATCCCAGGAAAAAATTGCTCTGTCTGGAGTTGTACTGGGGGCAAGTTTTCAAGATTCGACAAAAACACTTTAATAGAGAGCGACATGATAATGGAATAAAGTAGAAACAATAATTATTCCTTCAAAATCTACCCTGTTCCAATGAACAAAGAATAGCCGATAAATTACAACTCCCATTAATTAAGAACAAAGAAATAATAAGACGATATAAAATTAAATTGATTCATCAATTAAAAACAAGCGAAACAATTAGTCGAGTCGGAGAGTTTTAATTAGAGGATGGAAAGTTTTCCCAAGTCTTCGTTTAGAAAATCCAGTCGGTGTTATCATTGTAATGGCGACACTGAGGTGAAGAGGAATGAGGACAAGTCACGCTGCCAACCCGACAAACCTTAATAATAATAAATTCTCTTTCTAGACTCAACCTCTTACCTCGTTCGAAATTAATATCTAAATAAAAACCCATAAACTGCATTAACTACAAAGGAAACCTACTGTTTATTACGAAACAAATATATAAGACCTATTTAAGATCAATTTACGGTTTACGAGAAGTTAACCTAACGTTGATAAGGACCGGCAGCGAAATAAGAAATATTTTATAGGACGGATCTCGAAGGTATGAGTCGAGATCAGATAAGCCACGGAAACTCAACCATTCTTCTCCTATAGGAGAAGTACAGCTAAGCAAAACAAATTTAAGTCTGAATTAAGTATAACACGAACACGAACATATGAAAAGATCCGTAATAATTAAATTGCAATTGAATTAAGTTTTCTCTTAATTTGTATTTAGTCTTTTAATATGAACACCCAAATTCGAGAAAATGTCAAGGTTTTTTGTTTAATAGAATTATTTTTTAAAGCCGTCTACTAGTAAAAATTGTCTTGGGAAAAAATGCATCTAACCTTCCCATATCATTTTCTGACCTATTCATAATTGATTCTTCCAAATTACTTTGGAGTCTATTGTAAGTCCTTGAAAACCTAATTGAATTTATTTCTTTATCAGGTTTGAGAGTAAACTCTTTTGGTCATTTAAGAACGCTAGCGAACACTAGCAAATCAATCATTGGTATTCTCAAGTCGCTTTTTAGGGTTTCGAGGTCGTCCTAGAAACCCTTATGCTTTTGGTAGTTCGTCCGTCCGTCCGTCGCAACTTGGATTATATCTCCCAACCTACTGATGCTATTGACTTGATATTTGGTATATAAGTTAAACTTTTTTGCCCAAAAACAGAAAACCTATTGCGAACTATAACACACCAAATTTCTGCGATCTGCGATCAATTACGATCACCGCGCAATATTTTTCATTTTTTGTAATTTTCAAGTTGGGTATCATTTCAAAGGTATTAAATTGTAGATTAAAAATATGTATCGCCTTTTCAAAATGGCGGCCATTATAACCCCCCCCCCCAAAATTTAAACAAACCCAAAATTTACCCCCCCTGCACTACCCCATTAGAAATGGTACTAAAATAAGGCAAAGACACAAAAATATGCGTCTCTGTGGTCCAATGATATTTCCGGAAATTGATATAAAAAAGTCAATTTTTAAAAATTTTAGGGGGGCGTAACTGCATCTAACCTTCCCATATCATTTTCTGACCTATTCATAATTGATTCTTCCAAATTACTTTGGAGTCTATTGTAAGTCCTTGAAAACCTAATTGAATTTATTTCTTTATCAGGTTTGAGAGTAAACTCTTTTGGTCATTTAAGAACGCTAGCGAACACTAGCAAATCAATCTTTGGTATTTTCAAGTCGCTTTTTTATTCTTACTTAACCATTTTCTTTTAAATACAATTATAATTATTATTAACACTGGGAGACAGACAGAAAAATAGACTCCAGCGCCGGGACTTGAACCACGGGCCTCTACATTTCCAATGTAACGCTCTACCAACTGAGCGAACGGTAGAACGATACACTGGAAATGTAGTGGCCCGTGGTTCAAGTCCCGGCGCTGGAGTCTATTTTTCTGTCAGTGTTAATAATAATTATGTTGTTTTAAATTAAAATTTAAACTTTCCCTAGTATGAACCAAAAACTTAAAAATTAAACTAACCATTTCCTACAGATCTACTTCTTGTCTGATTCCTTGTTCTGATGTTTGATCCTACTGTTTCGTTTTAAGTTGGTGTTGTTATTGCAGCCAAATAAGAATGATAATCATTTACGGTGATAAGAAACAGTGTCCCTCCTAGATAACAGCCTATAAAGGGATTCTTTGTACTGCAGCTGACAGATTACCGGTGGACGGTAAGTTACGGATCGGAAGCATGGACAATGAACTCTGAACAAGATTAACTCGTTTGAAGGCTAGACAGAGAGATACAGGGACGATTTTGGGTTCAGTTGATAAAGGAAGGCATTAAAGAATTCAGGAAACAGAAACATTTACCGTAAAAAGTGTAGTTTGTGAAATAACATGCAATCGATAGCGATGTTTAATACGTCTAGAAAGATAGTTCAGGGAATTAGATCAAAAGAAAATTATAAGGTAGAAATGTGAAAGAACAGCCAAAGAAAAGATGGTTATAGATGATGAAGAGACCTTACGAAGGACAGCAATAAGAAAACGAAGGAAACCATCTCAGGATTAAACCGCTATTATTACAGACCAAGGTTCTCATAGGTCCGGCACTCTGCAGTCTAGTAAATATTATACACCTAGGTAGGCAACGTCAAGTTACCTTCGTTATATTCAAAGACGTTAGTTCAAATGATCACGGCCAAACTTACCTTGCCGTTACCATTTGGATTTTTGATTTTGGGTATCACTTTAACCATGAATCTACAATATCTACGAATATGCAAATGCTAAAATCGATAATTTTAACGTTATAAACTTGAAACAAAATAAAAATTAAAAAGCTACTTTTGTTATTCTTTCTAGAGCGGATGGGGAGGAATCTTGTAGGTCTCGTTTCTGGAAGGGTACTACAACTACAGCCGGTCACAGCCGCACTTTTAACTCTGACAGCGCGGGAAAATTGAAAAAAAAAATGGGAGGAGAGCCAATGAGAGTTTGAGATTTTGGCGGGTAATAGGTCGGGCCAACTAGACAAACAAAAATATTCCTGGTGGAGGGGCGAGGCACTCAGGATAACCGTTCGAGAGGACTTCGTAACCTCCACCCCTTGAGTCTTTGCATCCCTTTTCTTGTGGCGTAAATTTTGAGATATAACATATTGGGTTAAATTAATAAGATACAGAACAATAAAAAAAAAAATCAGCTATATAAACAAAAACAAATTACAAATTAAAAAAGAACATTCATCAATTAAATGTGCAAACAAAAAAAGAGGGTCAATGTTTACATATTTCTGAGATGTTTTATTACAGTTATATCACTCTTTATCTGAGAAGTTTTAAGCACTCACTTTTTATATTTCATAACAATTACATTTAATGAACATCAAAGTATAATAAATTTATATTAATTTCAATAAATATTAGCAAATAATAAGTTAAAGTCAAAGGGCAAAGCTAGTTAAAAAGATGGCGAATTGAAATGGAGTAACATAACCTTCTTTTGTTTACCTACAAACAGTGCCGGATCTAGGTTTTTTTTCAGGGGGGGCAAAAGCACATTTTGCCGCCTCT
>KZ651153.1:586517-598152 GCA_001010745.2 Gerris buenoi | reverse complement strand
TATATATATATGATATCATATTTGATTAATAATATAATACTATATCAAATGTTAAATTATAGGTATATTATCATCAAAATATCAGATGTTTTTACCGTCATTGTAAAATAATTTTTATTTATAATTTTAATAATTATATTTAATAGCCACACTAAATATACACCGTGTTGTTAGACAAATACAGCTAAACAACAAGAAATTATAAGGTATCTACGTAAAATGCAATATTGAATCGATTTGTTATCTTGGTTCATTCCACTTTTGTCACGAAACAAATTTTAAAATTTAGTTTTGTTTTAAAATGAAAAACAGTCTTGAAGGAATAAATGATGAGTTACAATTATAATATTTCTTCGTTGCGTTTAGTATATCTAGTAACGCGGTGTATATTTAACGTGAACTTAGAATCCGTAATAAAATAATGTGATTATAAAATAATGGATATGTTAGTTACAACGTCACATATTGATATGTATGTACATTCATGCTATATTAATATGCGTCCAGCATGAATGCTTACATATAAATACGTTGCACATATTCAGTCGCTACGCCTCATACGTACCTGCTCGGACATGCACAGTGTAGAGAAACATGCACAATACACACTTTCACCTTAGGTTTTGATCCACACATTTATATTGTCCTTTATTTTAAGGCAAAAGATCAAATTAAATATAATTCGTTAACAAAGTGTTAATTCAATATTCCAATATATGTAATACATAATAATTTAATTACATAGGTTCCTGGGAATCACCCCAATGAGATAAATCTCGTGTAGGGGTGTAACTTCTGTAATTTTACAGGTGAACAAAAATTAAAGAATCGATTAAAGTAATTAATAAAAAAAAAAGTAAATATACAAAATCAACATTGGAAAGGCGCGTCTTATAAAAGAAATCAACATTTGAAGTAGCGCTGGCGCTACTTCAAATGCGCATCTATACAAAATCCTTACATTTAATAAAATCTTTTACGTCAAGTTTATAAAAAGGATTTGAACATCTGTTTTACCGAACTAGATAACAGATGTTGCATTCAGGTCCGTAGTAGTGGAGCCTAAAAACTCCACTTTTAGATCAACTCGCATCTTCTTCAATGGTCTAATGGCAACTTGTTACATAAAGACCTTTAGCCTCTCATTGACTAATATTTGTACGGATATTTCAAGCCTTCCTTGGTTCATTATCAAGCTTATCATATATTGCTGAATTTATCAAGATTTCAAATTATAATTTAATTGTTTGATGATAACACGTTTCTCAGATGTGTGCTTCACATAGTCGAGGAGACAGCGTGCAAATAAGTGTTTGACAAACGTCAAGCTAGCATTTGTTTTGTATACCTTGGGTGTCTTTTAAGAATATGTGGTCGGCTAAGTCAGTCTGCAGGGCATAGCTAGGCATTTGAAAAAAATCAACAAATAAAAAAACCCTGTGGAGAGCGGCCATGCCCCGCCCTTTATGATGGACAATGTGATTTTCATGATCCTGAGTACGAAATTAGTTAGTAGACCGAAATTTAAGTATATGATAGTTCGCCACTTAATCGGTTAGTTAACCAAATATTTCTCCAAATCAAAGTGGTCACCTCTCAAGTGACAGAATAACATAAACTTGATTATTGGTCTACTAACTAATTTCGCACTCAGGATCATGACGACGGAGGCCGCCGTTTTTTTTTTTTTTTTTTTTTTTTAATGCCTATTGCCAAGCTATGTCCCGCAGACGAACTTATCCGACCACTTTTTATTAGAAGAGTCCAAAAGTCTACCCCATTGTTTTATTTTAACAATTACCGTTTGCTTTTTTAGGGGTAATATTTTCAATTAAATACAATTTTCCAGACATTTTAAATGTTTTTTTAAAACAGGGAAATCTGTCCTAAATTATACTAATCTTGTTTTTCTACCAAATTTAGTTATTTGACTTTGAAATTGTTCTTTAAAATAAATTAGTTGGCAACAGTTTATCGTTTTTGTATTACATTGTCTTAAGTTTATTTTTTTACCTTGCAATCGATTGAGTAGTCATAGAATAATACACTTTAGGTAACAATTAAGAGATCTAATTTGACACCTGTTATAATTTAAAAGAATAAAATGCAGTTTGATTTACAACTCCTGTAGAGTCATTTCCACACTACCTGCAATTCGGATTACCATCATTAAATAATTATAATCATAATAATTGTACCGAAACACAAATAAATTTCATAATGACGGTAAAACCAATACGAAGAGAATATGAGAATAGAAAATAATAATAAATAAAACAAACACCCAATTTATATTTTGAGTTTTTTTGAGCCATGTTGTTTTTTTTTTAAATTTTATTGCATTTGTTTTTTTTTTTACACCAAGTTACAATTTTGCAATAATTTATTTTTTCGCATCTCTTTTTTTAATTTTATTTTTTTATTCGTTATTTCTGATATATTTATATATTTATTTTTACATTAGAAATGATAAAAAGGTATTCTTTTTATAGTTTAGGAAGATAAAGATTATTTTCATAAATCTTTTACAGAAACAATTTTTTTTTTTTTAAAGTAAAACCTGTAAAAATTATCAAATATAGTTTAACAAATACATTTTATTCGAGTTAACACAAGATTTCTCTTCTGACTACCTGCCGCAGGTGGATACATTTTTCAGGTTTTAATAGACTTTTTAATATCCACTTAAATCCCATTAGTTTTAAATTTAATACAAATATAACCGTTTATTATTTTAAAAATGTCTTACCTTTTTTAAAATCTGAAATCTTTTACTTTAAGAAAATAAAATCGCTGACACCAAAAGCTTTATTACGACTGAAATTTAGGAATAAAGAGATTCTAAGTGAGTGAGATGGTATAAGCAAGACCTTTTTTATACAAGCTTCTATATAACATGTATGTATGTATGTATGTATGCATAAGTTCGGGTCAAATCTTATCGTTTGTATGTATGTGTGTATAGTATGTATGTATGTATGTGTGTATATTGCTGAATTTATCAAGATTTCAAATTATAATTTAATTGTTTGATGATAACACGTTTCTCAGATGTGTGCTTCACATAGTCGAGGAGACAGCGTGCAAATAAGTGTTTGACAAACGTCAAGCTAGCATTTGTTTTGTATACCTTGGGTGTCTTTTAAGAATATGTGGTCGGCTAAGTCAGTCTGCAGGGCATAGCTAGGCATTTGAAAAAAATCAACAAATAAAAAAACCCTGTGGAGAGCGGCCATGCCCCGCCCTTTATGATGGACAATGTGATTTTCATGATCCTGAGTANGGTTAGAGGTTGTATAAAGAGGCTTCAGATGGTTACAGATGGAAAACAGCATTTAAGTGGATATTAAACTTTTTTTTATATTAAAGACTTTTTTTCATTTTTTTGTCTAAAACAAAATGATTAAAGTTAAAAATGCACATATACAGTGTACAGGGTACACCGTGTAGACTCAACAGTGAACAAGGTAAATAATAAGTTTATAAAATTATTCCAAGTTAGAATGAAATGATTATATCGTATGGTTAGTTATATTCATATATATTATTTGTATAAAGTGATTTATTTTCGTTTAAATGCACAGGAGGTGGTTAGAGGGGGTTGGAGGTGGTTAGAGGTGGTTGGAGGTGGTTAGAGGTGGTTGGAGGTGGTTAGAGGTGATTTTATGTGGCTAGAGGTGGTTGGACAGGATTATACGTGGTTAGAGGTGGTTTGAAAGGATTTTATGTGGTTAGAGGTGGTTTGAGAGGATTTTATGTGGCTAGAGGTGGTTGGACAGGATTATACGTGGTTAGAGGTGGTTTGAAAGGATTTTATGTGGTTAGAGGTGGTTTGAGAGGATTTTATGTGGCTAGAGGTGGTTGGACAGGATTATACGTGGTTAGAGGTGGTTTGAAAGGATTTTATGTGGCTAGAGGTGGTTAGAGGTTGTATAAAGAGGCTTCAGATGGTTACAGATGGAAAACAGCATTTAAGTGGATATTAAACTTTTTTTTATATTAAAGACTTTTTTTCATTTTTTTGTCTAAAACAAAATGATTAAAGTTAAAAATGCACATATACAGTGTACAGGGTACACCGTGTAGACTCAACAGTGAACAAGGTAAATAATAAGTTTATAAAATTATTCCAAGTTAGAATGAAATGATTATATCGTATGGTTAGTTATATTCATATATATTATTTGTATAAAGTGATTTATTTTCGTTTAAATGCACAGGATAGTTTCAAATACTTCAGCAAATAAACGAATCATATAAAGTTTCAGCTTTTCTTTTAACAAAACCAATTTTCTTATCTACAACATTTTCAAAAATACTATTTACTCTTTTTTTTAATATAAACCAATTGTTAAATGATTAAAAATAAAAATAATGAAAAACCATTTTTATGGAAAATAAATAAATGAAAATGATAAAAGTTAGTAATTATTTAGTACAGAGATATTTAAAATTAATTTAATAGTTTTACATTTTGCAAACTTCTGGATTTTATTTTTTTTAAGAAAAAAGAAAGGAGAAAGAATTATGATGGATTATTTGAACTCATATAATAGTAGAAGGAAACGAAGCTGTGAATCAGAGCACTGAGATGCAACATCTTTAGTACAAATTCAACATTATCAGCATTAATGTTTAACAGGACGAGAGATAGAGAAACAGCGAGGCGACTTCACAGCTTATAACGCAAATAACAACTCCAAAAACATGTTTTTGTTTTTTTTTTAAATAATAAACATCAGGTCGATAGGCAACTTATCGAACCAAGTTTTACTTAAAATGACAAAATATTTGTACGAAGAGTTATAAACATAATATATTGTAGTTCCGTTCTATTTCTACAATTATCGAGTAATCGTTTTTGATTTTCAATTTCAAGTTTTTTCAACCCACATGAAGACAAAAGAGGCATTTCTGTGAAAGTGAATCTACAAGTAAGCAAGTAATTTATCTGCTCAAAATGTCCAGATCTTGGGGGGGGGGGGGAGAGTCAGCTGTACCTGAAGATCTGTCGATCGGCAGAATCGAAGAACATTATCAGTAAACAAATTGGACAACATTTCGTGAATCTAAATACATTGAAATCTAAATATTTCAATTATTAAAAAAGATAAAAATGAAAGGCAGAGTGGGATATGAAGCGACGCATTACTAAGAATCCGCTGAAGCTCTATTTACCGAGATGATAGCAAGCGGCGCGAGGTTTTCATTAACTTCATCACTTGTCGATGAGCGATGAAGAATTGTTCATTGTTCATCACACTTATTGGCGCAAATGTAAGAATGAACATTTTTTACAACGTCGATCTTCAGGCTATGAGGATAAATACTAAACAAAATCAATTTTGTTTAAATTTTCAAGCAAAAAAAAAAAAACTCTTTCCAGCAAATGCGAAATGAAAATAACAAAAAAAACAAATAAATCATTTAAAAATCTCTGTACTAAAATTGTAATCATAATCTATCTTTTGACAAACTTTCATATTTTGTTAAAAAAAAAAAACTCTTGTAGCCATTATAAAGTCACAGCCGGTTGTGCAAAAATAAAAAAAGACTGGATTGAAGTAAAGTTATTATCTAAATGTATTACAGATATTTGTACAGTATTTGAAGTAGGAGTTTAGTAAAACAAGGAAATATTTCTATTCGATTTATAAAAATTTGCAACAGTTTTATCTTAAAATGATTAGTATGATACATTTTTATCTTAAATATAATTATCTATTTTATAATATGTATTTTTTCAAGGATAAAATTGGGATTATGTTTTTTTATATCGGTAATATAAGTATTACTTATTTCATCGTATATATTTTATTAATTATAATATTTTTCTTACCTTTGTATATTCTATACAGTTTCAAAATACTCAACAATAGGCACTGAAGGCAAAAAACTATATTGACGTCTTGATTTTATTTATTTATTTTATTAAGTTTTTTGTTTTGTATAGAAGTAGCTATAAAGTATTATTATCCATGTATAAGGTAAACAAGACAGGGAGCTTTTCATCACTTCCTTCTTAGTTAGATATTTTTTACGGAGATTTAGTACAAATTGATTTTTTTCAAAGGACTTATTATTACGTATTTGTTACTAAGATGTATATTTATCCAAGTAAGTAACGCCGGGTGTTGTTCAGCGGGCAGAACGGTCAGGCCGAAGGTTTTCTACCAGCATGACAACTGCTGATAAGGTTTTGCAAGAAGATAAGCAGAACAATTGCTCATAAGGTTTTGCAAGAAGATAAACAGGACAACTGCTGATAAGGTTTTGCAAGAAGATAAGCAGGACAACTGCTGATAAGGTTTTGCAAGAAGATAAAGAAGAAAATTGTCAATAGAGGATATCGTGCTCTTCCTCACACAGCCTGCATACTGAGCTTATCAGCTGCACCTAGCACGTCAGCACGTATTTAGACGATCCTTTCAACGTTTTGTTTAAGTGTAAACACCAATCTGGCAAGATGCTAATTGGTTTCTTGGATTGGCACATTCTAGAAGTACTGATTGCACAAACAACTAACAAGTCGTGCAGCAGGTTTAAGGCAATCCGTGAGTAGCTCCTCACTAGTTGCCTTTATCAGCAATCGGTCAGCTGTTCTAGTAGAATTTACTAGAACAGTAATTGAATTAATGGCCGACGAAATTCATAAACATCGACCGGTTGAACGTTAAAAAAAAACAACAACAAATGAATACAAATAAAACTGCAGAGCGCTGTTAGCAATCGGATTATCGGACTTATGCCTGAAATCCTAAAATAACCTCGACCATTCGAAACTAAGGAATAATAAAACTTTTCAAACTTGTTTTTTAAAGCAACTTTCTGCCTTCATAAGGCTGTCATCAGTATCGAAATGTGGAAGAAATTGAGTTGAATTGGTGACATTCCTGTCATATTTCCATATCCGAATGAAGGAGACGCATCCTTCACTATTTCTTCGCATTTCCACACTTATGAAGGCTGAAAAGCTGCTTCGGCCAAAAAAAAGTTTGAATTTAGGTGGAGAGACATTTTTATTACTGCTTAAGATGGCCTCCAAGCACGCTCCCATATCTAACATTCTTAAACTAATAAAACGAAAGGGTTTAAGTCCTAGGTTTCGCTTCCACTACTGGAAGCGTCTTCAGGGTTGTGGTGCATCGTGATGTTGACTGGAAGCCAACACAAGATGAACTGACGACTGGAGAGAAGAACGGCGTAAGGGAGGCTACTGAGATGGAAAACCAGCCGGAGAACTTTATCAGAGAGGATTCATCCTGCCTCGGATGTGGAAATCTTTGACCAGTACCTGGAGGCAGACAGGAAAAGACGGCGCCACAGTCACTTCTCGCCTTATTACATCACCCGCCCACGAGGGAACACCGACCAAGGCAGCACCTGCCTGATTGCATCATCCCGGCAAAGGATTACCCCGAGTAAAGAAACTCCCGGAAAATCCAGGTACAATCTAAGGTCTAGAAAACTAGTATAAATAGTCTTCGAGTCCACACCACGATGCACCACTCCCCTGAAGATGCTTCCAGCAGTAGAAGCGAAACGACGGATTTACCCCTTTCGTGACGCCGATTTTACCGGAAACAATGATTACGAGTCAACCCGCGGAAGTCTACGTACTAAATTCTTAAACTACTTTGTATTGAAATATTACAAATTATTTTTATTTACTGTACTGTTGGAATATTATTCACTTTAAGAGCTAATTGCACAAAATTTCCGTACAAATATCTAACTTATATATTCCTCCCTGTGTAATATACATGTCATATTTTATTTTAATTTATTAATTATTAAATTTTTAAACAATCATTTTAAGAAAATCGTTTTTTTATTCTTTATCTATGTATATATTCAAGACTAAAATATTTATTTGTAACTCTTTAACAAATTTCAATTAAAAATAAGATTTAATCTATTTATTCTTTTTGCGACAATCAACGTATTTCATATACTCGTATTATAGGCTATATTACAAAAAATTCGATGAGAATACATATTTTATATATTACAAATATTAAATTTACCTCTGCCCTTTAAATTTTTTTCCCATCTACGCCCAATTTGAAAATATTTCATAGAGTTATTAGAACACACTCATATTTCATAATTTATACATACATATTTNAATGAATGAGTCTTTTGTCAAAAATATCCCCATTAACTAATGTTGAACTGCAGAGCACTAATGTCGCCTGTCTTGATTATTTCCACTAATCCGTTCAACTAACTGATTTTTTATGATCGCTAAAACAATGCAATATATAATTGAAAATATTTAAACTAATTCATTATTAGTTTTAGGGCTGTTAAGACCAAGCTAAGCCACTGACTGACCCCACTGACTGAGGCCATCGACTGACGCCAACGAACTGCCGCCACCGACTGACGCCACTGACTGACTCGACTGACTGAAGCCGGGGGCCAAATCAACAGATCTGTCTTTGCTGAAGCCACTGACTGACTGACGCCTCTGACTGAAGCCGGGGGCCAAATCAACAGATCTGTCTATGCTGAAGCCACTGACTGACTGACGCCTCTGACTGAAGCCACTGACTGACGTCTTTGACTGAAGCCGGGGGCCAAATCAACAGATCTGTCTTTATGCTTCCTATAATTTCAACTTTGACAGTAAATTAAAACTTTAAATCCATATGACAACTGAGCAATAGTGTACTGAGAACGTGTCAAATAAAGTTTTTTTTATTTTCAAAAAGCAGTCCTAACCATCTTGAAGTTATACAAAACTTATGATGACTTTTCCCTGTAAACCCAAATTTGAAATAAATATGGATACAGAATCAATGTAGTTGGTGCAGCAACAGGAGACCAATGCTGTGGGACCAGGAGTCTGGGAGTACACGACATTCTTAGCAACCCTTTCATAAACACCACCTACATGTCGTGGTGTTGATACAGACCGCGCTCTACCAGCAGCTCTCCATTGACTAATAACGTGCAAACCACTGCATTAAACTGAATTGCTATTCAAAGATAAGTAAAATTAATACCACACGATAGCAATTAGTACTGATAACGATTCACGATGATGGGAGGAGGGAGGGAGTTACAATCACCCGATCACCAAACAGCTGTATAATAAACTGGTTGGTTAATTGTAATTTTAGAATGTTTGAATTCAGATACTTTCCCACGTAAAAGGGGTCATTGGGCCAGCTGACTTTCGGCAACATAAGACTTATAGTAGAACATATGAATATTTAATCATGTTGTTTGGGCGACACCAGTTATTTGTGCCTGGCCAATATTCCGTGTCAATCGTGCGTATTGACGCAAAAGGTCCATTAACACTTATCAGTCACTGCCCGTCTCCGTTCCGTCATTTCCAAGAAGCATCAGTCACAAAAAATTGTTTTCTCGATATTTAAATGGCACTGACATAAACGGAGACGGCGCCGATCCGAATCGAACCCGTCAACGTTACCGAACCGTCAAAATCAAATTTCTCATGGACGATAAGACCGCAGACTCGGTTTTAGAAGAAATCCGTCCCCGGAGCGGCCACTCTGGAGCACGCATCACATCTCCGTGGCAACTGTTTTGAATATACCACCTTCATCCGATATTCCCTATCAGATATCGGCGCCGTTTAGTTCTCTCCTCGCAGCTCGAGCTACTCCTCAGAAGAGAACTCGTCACAGGTGAAAATTTTAATGACGCCCAAGTTCTAGAGAATCTCTTTTGAGACAAACTAATTTTATTAAAAGATTAAAACCCCAAAGCAAATAAACGGATGTATTCACAACTCCGGGTGTGCTTGGTCTTCGACGGAGGTGAAACTGAAACGACCCCGAATTAACATGTAAGCCGAGAACTTCGAGTAACACTGCTTCTTCAAATTAAACCGAAAGACCGAGTTTGAATCGGGCCGCAACTTTAAAAAAAGTCGAATCTTAAAATATTATGGGGCGCGGTTTTTGCGGTGTGTGAGAGACGTATAATTAGGTGCCTCTACGGAACGATACTCGATACCCCGCTAGAACACATGCAGCTCACGGAGTAATCTAGCTTCCAGAAACCACGCTCCTATGCAGGTCTCTAACCCATATTGTCTATCACTTCATTAAGTGATTTGGGTTCCTCCGTCCATTGCTTTCGTGCTAACGGGAGCATTGTGATCATTCCGAAGAAAGAAATTTTTATACGTCAGCCCGAATTGAAAAATCCGTAGGCAGAAACCCGTTTTAGACATCAATGAACATTCATGGTCTCGGGAATATCTTGTCTGTCTGAACATTTTTCTAACCATAATATTTTTTCCGTTATTCGGATAAACATCATCGATACTTAATTTGTCGATGCAAAACTGTAAAACGTATTGCAATCAAAAGGTGGAACGTCGTCTGAAATCAGCTACAGGTTTCTTCGAATTGTTAAACTAGACAGGGATCATACAT
This sequence comes from Gerris buenoi, assembly GCA_001010745.2. Classification (NCBI taxonomy): domain Eukaryota; kingdom Metazoa; phylum Arthropoda; class Insecta; order Hemiptera; family Gerridae; genus Gerris; species Gerris buenoi. The sequence continues at coordinate 587,734 of KZ651153.1, read as the reverse complement.
CGAGCTAAAAAATGGATTTTCATTGCAGCATCTCTGAGTACGAATCGTCTCTTCATAGTATAGAATACGTAAAAAGTAAATTACATTTAACACGAATCAAGTACATAAGAATCTGTCTGAATCCAAAGATATTGGCAACTGCAATGTAACACGAAGCCAGGTGTCAGTCCAAGTATCTACAACTCAACTTTCCACCAGATTGCATATCACATCGTTTACATGGAAGCATTGGAAAGCATCGGGTGGTGGGAGGAGCCAGTTAGAGGTGGTAGGAGTCATATAAAGGTGGAAGGAGTCAGTTAGAGGTGGTAGGAGTCAGTTAGAGGTGGTAGTAGTCAGTTAGAGGTGGTAGGAGTCAGTTAGAGGTGGTAGGAGTCAGTTAGAGGTGGTAGTAGTCAGTTAGAGGTGTAGGAGCCATTAAACAGTTTTTCTTTTTCGTCCAAATATTTACGCATTATTCCCTAAAAAATATTTAAGTTATTCCCTAGTTATCACAATATCCAAGAAACCAAATATTGACTTCGATAAAAACTCAGTTGTTGTTTCAGTATAAAATAATATTTATCTGATTCGAAAAACTTCTTTCTTTTTATTAATCAAAATAAATAGTCTATTGTTTGCACGACATCAAGGAAGCCATCAAATAGACTCTTAAATTAACGTGCATAAAAATTAAAGAAGATAACTAAATGCAAATTAGAAATATCATATTTGTTCAAGGCAGAAATCTTACACATGTTGTAACAACTACTATTTTAAACTACATAAATATTATTTTTTGAAAATTCTAACTTTCTAAAATGATAAATAAATACAAACAAATAAAATAATTTTTGTTTTTTATTCTTATAATTACCTTTCTTAAAATCTTAACATTATTTACACTCTTGTGTATATGTTTTAATGTATATATTCGTTTATTATGTACAGTATAATTTCCAATTTATATTATATATTAATAATATTTAGAATATGATTTCGTAAATATATATATTTTTCAATATATGTTTAATTTTGAAATTTAAAACATAGAATCAGGTAGGCGTCCAACATTGTCTCAAGAACAACTTACAAAGTACGATATAACGGTATCTACTACAGGCATTCACTTAGTCATGTAAATATTCTTAAGTAATTATTAAAAAATTTATTACATTAGGAAAATGGATTTTTTAAATTACATATTATTTTTATTAATTAATAAGGTATATATATAT
>KZ651153.1:550835-578175 GCA_001010745.2 Gerris buenoi | reverse complement strand
AAAAAAAAAAAAAAAAAAAAAAAAAAAAAAAAAAAAAAAAAAAAAAAAAAAAAAAATTCTATGGCATTTTATAAGTTAAGTAAGCATCAGAATAGATTTATTGGAAGCGATCATCTCAACATTGTAAACAGGTTTAAATCACGTTAAGAACATCATGGCCATCATGTGGACGTCATTATTTAATACACATGACATTCCTGTCCAAAAAAACTCTGTTCTTTTGTACGCAGTTTCGATATGCACCCCAAAAACGAGTAGAGGAGAAATACAATAAATAATAAATATAATAGCGTGAAATTTTCGGATATCAAAATACATATTTCGAACTTAAAAAATAACAGAGAACTGCTCGTTCAAAAAAATCGGCTTTCGGGGGCACCCTGCATTTATTATACTAAATAGAATTTATTATATTTTTTATCAGGTTTGCGTGGCCAGGCTTGAACAACCTGACGCCAAGGATCAGGGTAATAAGACACAACACCTGACATGGTGTAACTCCACACATTTCATTATCGAGTCATCAGATACTCTGAGATTCAGTAAAACAAACAATTACCAAAAAACTCAGTATTGTACATTTAATGACCATTATTATTTAGTTTATTTTTTTTTTTCAGCAATAGTTCGATTTTCATCAACCGAGTAAAAAGTCCTAATTGCTTATTTATTTAATTTTTTTTTTAAAAATACATAAAAAATATAAATTTCATTCACAATGCATCGTCGCATTCAACATTCCCATCTACACATCAAGGCTTCTGTAAATATTAAGAAAAAAGAGAAACAAAATCAGAGAGAAAAAGAAAAACAAGAATATTAATTAGTTTACACAATAAAAAAATTAAACAAGAAATGATACCAAAAGAAGTTATAACAAAACACATTCAAATGATTCCAAGGTGAAGAAAAACCAAAAAAAAAAAACAAAGTAGAAGAAAATATGTAGAATAAAACTCAAACCAATCATACTTCGTAATGAATAAAATAATGGAATAGAAAAATAAAAAATCTCAATAAATGATTATTTAAAATGCATAAAGAAGAAAAATAAATAAATATGATGAAAAAGAGGAAATATAAGATGATAATGGTAATAAAACAAGGATGTGAGAAGAAGGCAGAATTATCTTCAAATCAAGGATTAGTCTCACATTCAGTTAAGTCTTCAGTCTTTATTTTTAGATACGTCTCCTAGTTTACAGGGCGTCGTTCTAAATAAGTATAATTATATTATTGAACTACTAGTATTTTAAACTGACGTAAGTTTAGAGATCAAATTAATTAACATACAAACTGCCCACCTAAACATTTTAATTTTAGAATAAAAAAAACGATGGGTAATAAAAGCAGATGGAGTCAGGTGCATTTTTCACTTAAATACAGCACTAATTGTTCTCGGATTTAAATAAAAACCAAATCAACCATACACCCTAATTAGTGCTTGTGGGCTATTTTTCTTTTAGGTTCATTGATGGGATCCAAGTTTGGAGAAGGAGGGAAATTATTTAGGTTTATCTCGGGTATACACGTGACCCAGGCATCAGGGTAATTAGTTGTATCAAGTAAAAAGAATGCATGTGTCATAAATATAATTCTCATTTAAAATAAACGTTATTATTACATACATCTCAAACAGACAACATAATAGATTTAAATTTAGAGAAAAAAAAAAACTTTAAACAAATTGCGAATAAAAGGGTCGCGACTTTTCTATCATGAGGCCTCGTAGTTTCAAAAATTATCTTTATACGTGAAATAACGTTAACTGTACAAATCCAAGGCCTCTCCCAAGTACCCGCGTCACTGTATCGGCATTGTTTACTCTATATCTTAATAACTACGTCTGTTTATCCACCTTCGTGTGGGTTAAATTGAAATGGAGGATATGAAGCGGGTTATAAGTAAAGTAGTGTGGCACATAGCATCCTCGTGTTCTACCACGTAGAAACTTTCAACTGTGTTTTGCTTTCATCACCCGTTATCGTCAAATTTAAATTAAAAAAATAGATTTAGAGAAAATAGTTTAAAACGTTGACAGTGAGAGGCCGAGATGGATTGCCCGCCGAGGAGGAGTTTTACATGCAAACTGTTAATAATAATGTTGAATAATAATTAAAAGTGACTAAAAAAACAGTAATCAGCTGACAAATACTCGTAGAAAACACCGGACCAAGCAATCATGTACTCGGATACGAGAAGGTCGAGTACGTGTTTGTATCGCACACATTTTTTCTATAATAAAATAAATAATCTAAACCATTATATAATTCTAACTATTATTTTTATTATTATCTTCTTTTACAAAGCAAGGTATGTCTACTTCATTTGCTAATTCTATAAAATGTATTAAGAAGACATTTGAGTAAATACACATTTAGTCGGATAACGATTATAATTTTACGCTTGCCTTGAAAACCTCGACTTGGCTCACATTTTAAAAAATCCTTATTTGAGAATCAATTTCATCCCTTAAGGTATAATACTTTCCGATCAGTCAAATTGTTTATGTTTTAACGAAAAAAAATTATCTTCCATAAAAAGCTTTGTCACGTGCTTAAGATGAGACGGACAGTTGAGGTACCGGACTCGATACGCCTGTTATTGCACCTGCTCCAGTTTGAATTGTTATCGTTTTCCTGTAATTAAACTGGCTATCATTCGATATAATATATATATTATATCAAAATAGCCGGTTAGGAGCTCCGAACCGTCTTTGCCAAGAACTGGGAGATAGTGCGCCACTGATATATTAGCAGAAGTACCTACTGCCAAAACATCGTTAGCCCACAACAATTTAGACTATATAGACCGTTTCAAATAAAAATATTTACTACCAATTTAAAATAGATTCGATTTAATTAAAACATAATTCATATCTGAAAATAACAATATACTTTGTCAACTTGGGCCCATTTTTAAATGATTATATTAGTTTGTTTGATCCAGTATCTGTGGCTGCCGTCATAATCTTCCGACGGATAATTAACCCTCTCCCCGTCATCCCATCCACTGTGCACGCAGACTCTGTGCCCATATAAAATCATTATATTCCATTTCAGGCTTATTACCATTATTATAATTATATACAGGATTTATAAAAAAAAAAAAAAATACGTGTGGTGTCGTGGGACACCCGGTAGGAACCAAGTTCCTTACATTTTTCATTAAATATAATTTATAAAATGACACTGCTAAGTACGTATACGTTGCTAACTACTTATACATGGCGGAGTTAGAAAAGAGACAAAATTAAAAGTAGTTAACAGTTGGTACCGTCTTTTTTAGGTCTGTACCGACGTTTTTAGATTCACTTTAACAAATTTAGCGATCTTTATCACCTCGTAACAGTGTCCGTGTTCGTTTTACTAAAAACAATTATTTAAAAGTTGTTTATCTCATTAAATAGATGAGCTTAGAATTTTTTATTGGATTAAGTACGCAGTATTTTAATAATATACTTAAAATATTGAAATAAGCGTCAGCACAGATCCATTTTACTTTTAACAAAAACCGTGATTATATTTTCCATGTTTACAAAACGAAGTGACATTTTGACATATAACAAAAATAAACAAAACAAGTCAAGGAACAGGCTTCCTTAATATTGCCGATAACATTTTTTCCCGACTTAAATTTTTGAAGCTTACGTTTACGCGGGCAATGCGCGTGAACGCTTGGGCGGATAACGTTGCCCAACGAACTCAGCCTGAGCATTGGTAAAATAAACAAATATGACCAAATTGAAATGTGTACCAAATTTCCACTAACTCGGTCATCTTTTACTCAAGATATCGTCATCGGTAGATTTCGTGACGGTTATTTTGTGACGGTGATTTTGTGACGGTGATATTGTGACGATGATTTTGGTAGTTTTTTTCGGATTCACTCCCGGGCTCCAGAACGTGTGCCATAAGGAACGTTCCAAAAAACTTTGTTTTTTACGGGTCAATATTTTAATTCGTGTGGAGAAAAAACCATGTTCTTGTTGGGTAAATTCCTAACGCTCACAAAGATATTTATGTTTTTAAAAAATTAATTTGTAAAAAGTATATTAGACGAGTTATAGAAGGAAATAAATTTGTCAAAAATATTATTAGCTAAGAATGTGAAAAATAAAAAGAATGAGAAAACAATAAAACTAAATAATGAAACGATGATGACGGATCAACTCTAATTATATTTGTACTGGCTACGTTTCCTTTAGTTCAATTTTAAATACATTGATACAAGAAAATGAAACGACTAACTATACGGCCCCAACACTAATAGCGGCATCGCAACATAGCTAACAGCCAGTAACTGAGAAATCAGCAAAATAATTACAAATACTAAACAATACCATAACTTGATACATAGGAAATAGAAATAAATACATAGACAAGGATAAAAATAGATAAATTTAGAAATATTTTGTACGTGTGTAATATACAGTTCATATTAAGTTGATACAAAATGAAAATAAAACATTTATATTTAGTTTGCAGTTATACTAGATTAAGGACGGGATAAATTTAAAGGAGTGATATACAAAGACCTTTAGATAAAATATATATTTCATTTCTTTGGATATCAGTTAACGATAAGAGCTTCAGAGTCATCCCCGTCGAACCAATACGTACCTCACAAAATATCCGTAAGGCCGATTCCGATACAAATAGTGGCATTCATTTATTTGCAAAGTGGTTCGTTCGACCATTTTGTAATGTCCGGGTATTTCACTAGAAGTCCCGAAATACGGAAGCAAATTCTTGTTTTTACTTAAAATCAAAAGAATAGTTGGCATTTTGATGTTTTCGACGTTAGAGAGCTAAAAAAAAAGTGTTCACATAATTTGGCACATGCTCCCTTGTGTTACATAATGTGGCACATAGCTTCCATGTGTCACATAATGTGGCAAATAGCTTCCATGTGTCACATAATGTGGCACATAACTTCTTTGTGTCACATAATGTGGCACATAGCTTCCTTGTGTCACATAATGTGGCACATAGCTTCCATGTGTCTTAGTACGTCTTTTAATTTTGTACCACAACTCATTATTGATAATTTATTTTTTATTTTTTTAGTCACAATTGTTTAGATTTTTTACACGAATAAAAATACCTATTTAGTAATATTTATAGAGTACAGACGGTTGGAATTAATATTGAACCACCTGTGGGGTTCCTATCGGCAAACCACTCGAATTTTAGGTTTTAGGTTACATTGATAATTTCTTGTCGAAAATCGCAATAACTAATATTAGTCACTGGATGTGTATGTACCGTAAGAAGACTGCCGACAGTTTCAGATTGCCCAGTATTTTGGTTACAATTATAGGCTTGGACGTAGTTTATCAGCATTGTCGAAAAACAGATTAAGGCCGAGTAGTAGGAACGACGTTACCATCTGGCCCGAGTCTTAAACCAGGTCTTTGTATGAGGGATCAGCAAGAGGAAAGTGTTTTAGCCGGGAGAGTGAGAGTAAAACAGAAAGGTAAACATAAACACGGAATAAGAAGAGGAGTTAATGGTAGATATGATAAGAAGAATATGTTACCGTGGTGGGGGCTGTTCTGGATATCTCGGGGGTGGGGGGTCTCAAGGTGGATCCTGCCACCATGCTGCGTGGAGGCGGCCTGCCGCCAGCACTGCGAGACCAACCGCTGCCGCTAAAAAACAAAACAACAACAACAATTAGTATTAGGTCAGTAGTAGTAGCTTAGAGGTGGTTACAGGTGGTTATGGGTGGTTAGAGATGGTTTGAGGTGGTTAGAGGTGATTAGAGGTGGTTAGGGGTGTTTAGAGATGGTTTGAAGTGGTTAGAGATGGTTTGATGTGGTTAAAGGGGGTTTGAGGTGGTTAGAGGTGGTTAGGGGTGTTTAGAGATGATTTGGGTGGTTAGAAGTGATTAGGGGTGGTTAGGTGTGGTTAAAGATGGTTCTAGGTAGTTAGAGGGGGTTTGAGGTGATTAGAGGTGGTTAGGTGTGGTTAGAGATGGTTCTAGGTAGTTAGAGGGGGTTTGAGGTGGTTAGAGGTGGTTATGGGTGGTTAGAGATGATTAGAGGTGGTTTGGTGTGGTTAGAGATGGTTCTAGGTAGTTAGAGGGGGTTTGAGGTGGTTATGGGTGGTTAGAGATGATTAGAGGTGGTTTGGTGTGGTTAGAGATGGTTTTAGGTGGTTAAAGGCACTATACAATTAGTATTAGGTCAGTACTAGTACCAGTACTAGACGGGNGGTGGTTAGGTGTGGTTAGAGATGGTTCTAGGTAGTTAGAGGGGGTTTGAGGTGGTTAGAGGTGGTTATGGGTGGTTAGAGATGATTAGATGTGGTTTGGTGTGGTTAGAGATGGTTTTAGGTGGTTAAAGGCACTATACAATTAGTATTAGGTCAGTACTAGCACCAGTACTAGACGGGTAGGACAGACCTTTAACCTACCAATTAAGACCCATTTTACTAGCCCCATGGTAGAGATTGCAGCCACATGTCAGACCTCTGTACAATGTGTGATCATCAGTGAGCCATGTAAATCAGAGGACCAAGACGTGGGATCGTTATACTGTAACGGGAAAGCCAAGTCTAGTATATTCTAGCAAACAAGTGAAGTCCATGTGTACATTGATATATTGGTATTTGATAGTATGCGTGCGATATTGATTTATGCTGACTACAGAGCTAAGAACGGACTCCCCGTGTGACTCTATGCTAGGGACTGTCTCATAGATTCTTGGTGGGAGGAAATCACCACTGGACTGAAATTCCAGCTTTGCTAGCCTAAGGTCAACACTGCTTTCCTGGAATATTCTATACTTGGTTTTCCCGTTATAATACCATGACACTGAATCACCTACGACTTACAAGTAGAAATCAGAGCATGACAGCTTGGGGTACTGTATAGGATCGATTCTGTAGAAGTAAGTCGTCGGAGGACCGGGAAATCATTGTGGGCAGTTGAATAAGTCGAGGGTGACTACGAAAAGAGGAGCGGAGTTGGGTGATGAGCTCAAGCTAAGGGTGGTATAGCTAAGGTTTCTAACTCAGAGTGTACTAGCACCGACAATTATGCTTCAGATAAAGGCAGTTTGGTAACGGCGGATGGGGAGGAAATACAATTTTGAAGGTTCAGCTACAGAACGGCTCCTTCCCTAGTCGAACCTAGTCTGAGTACACCCCCGACGGGCCTCCGTTCTGTGGCTCGGCTCATTCTATTGTATTTAAAACATAGGGTTCAATTTGCCAAGCAGAATTCACTCCTCTTCTCACGGTCATCCCGCCTAAATAAAGACAATACTACCAACATAAACATTAATATTTTGATTGAAATAAAAGGTTTAGTGACTGAAACATGCAAACTAAAAATAACACAGAGAGGTTAATGAATTAGTTTTTACATTTCTCATGGTACTCTACACTCTGGGAGTTCAGACAGTCCAAGCAAGGTAAAATTCAGATTAAGGCGACAATCTAACTTAATAATGCCTGTCATAAAATTAAAAGAACGTTTTTTTTTTTTTGTTGTTGTTTTTTTTTTTCAAAGACAACACTAATCTGGTAGCCGATAAGTTTCTTAGGTGGTGCTTTCAGAATCGCTCTTCTACATTCTACGAAGATCTATAGAATTCCTTACCTTAACGTAATTTAATCGGATACGAGGTTGAACGGTTCTCGGCTAACAGCTTAACAATCATGTTGACTTCTATATGTTGTCCAAGTAAGTAGCGATAACATAGCTTCAATCACTGCTTCACAGTCGGAGAGACGACTCGTATGTTTGGAAGGGGTATTCACTCAGAACAATGTAAGGTTAGAATGAAATAACTTACGAGATTTTCTATTGCATTATCAAAATACTCAAGACCGAACACGTAGACTGTATTTTATATAATATTTTTAATACAAGGATAATTGTTAGAATGCAGTTCTACAGCTTGTAGATACGAGAAAATCGATAAGGGAGGTTGCGCTTGCAGTGATCGATATAAAGTTTTGGGAGCGAGCCAGTGTGTGCTTTGCAAAGTATCTGTGTGGGTAGGAGGCAGAGTATAGAAAGGTAAGTAAAGTAAGTTTGTTATAGCCGAGGGACTTACTGCTTGCTAAGTCCTCTGTGTAGCACCGAGCCCTGTGTAATTCCGTTACACCGTCCCTCGCTTAACTCTCCACTCTAAATCCAAACACTCCCGACTTAAAAGCAAAAGTTTATCTCTTCCAAACAAAAACTATCGCATTACCTTCAGTTATGGAAACTTCAAACACTCTAAAACAGCAATTGATTTTTAGACGCTCAGAGCAACATCAATTATGTACCCGTAATTCTCATCTATTACAGTAAAAAAATAAAAGCTGATTATTATACCCCACACATCCTAGTAAGAACGAAGGGAGCTGGGAATCATTTGTAACTCTCATTTTGACTGATATAACCCAGATTCTGGACGTCTAAACACTCGAGCTTGATTGTGCATAACTTTATCATGTCCAACTTACTCGCAGCAAACAAATAGGAAATGCTCAATACAAACTTGTTGTGAGTTTACTTACGATAAACTCAAGGGATCTTTGTAACAACCGTTAAGTAATCGATGTCATCAGTCATGTTATCAGTAACATGAAACCAGTGCGAGGTTTTGTTCAAAATATATTCACCATGAAATCCGTCACAAAAGATCCTCACACATGCTTGTATCTATTTCTCCAGTTGAGTTCGCTAGTCGATTTATTTCCCGTCTTCCTCATATTCTCCGGACTTATTTTCCCCCGGTTGTAATTAAGCGGGAGCCCTAGAAGAGTTCGAGCTGGTTTTAAAACAGCTGACTAAATGAACGATGAGGTTATTATAGTTGAAGAGCCCCTAGGGCTGTTCTTCTTCATCATCTATCAAGATTTAAAATAAATTTATCAAACTAAAGACAAGAAAAGCCCCTCGGAAACTCGACCCAAATTATTCCACAATAAAAACTCAAAAGGGAAATTCCCTTTTTCTTTTCTTTTTGTTTAATTTCTTTTTTTTTTAAGAAAACTTTGTAATATCGACTTTTTTTGCCCTCCGAGATAAAAATAAAAATGAAATAAATCACCAGGGTTTAACAAACAAACAAGAAAGCAAGCTAATAAAAACGTAGTATTAACTATAGAACCATCTAAATATCTAATAAATGGGGGGAAAAAAGTGCGTATGGTCGCAGAAGGTTGAAAAGTATATGGCACCACAACAGGCTGATTATGAAAAAACATATTTTCATTAAAATCGGGTCAGTTGTTCTTAAAAGTATTAATTTGAATCGCAGCATTTTAAATTAAAAAAGTAAAATTATTCATCTTTTTTTGGAGGGTTAGTTTAAATATTGAATATTTTTCCAGTTTCTATATGCTCCAGGTACATATTTATATTGCAGTAGGCAGTGTATTCTGGTGCTGAAGTCTGTTGGTGTTAGTGTAAGGCTTCCCTGGAAATTATTTTTAGGTTTCTCGAGAGGTCGGAGTTGAACCCGTATAATATTCTTCCAGTATTTTTGCATTTCACTTTTTTTTAGGTTTTTACTTTTAACAATGTTTATCGAGAAAAAATAAATTTGAAACAAAAAGAAAAAATAAGTGAGAAGAATGGAAGGAGGTGCTGGAGGAACGTGACACGTTCTTATAACTCTCGGGATAATCTCACTAACAGGAAATCTCTCCACAATTCAATTATTGGTCTCGTGAAATCGGTTTAAAAAAATATTTAAAAAAAAAAAAATTCTATAGCTTTCAAAAAAATTGGAAACTCTTGCTGACGAAAGATGTGTAAAAGAGGGATTTATGGCACGTTGTGTTTCCCTGAACCCTGCAGACAGGGTGCAAAATCAACCCTCACCACTCACATACTATCCATCTGTTTATTGCATATTTCTTAATTAAAAATTATTAGTTTGATCATAATAACTATAATATACTTAGTAATTAAGCAGAGGGATTTTTTGGGGGGTACTTTTAGAAACAAACAAAATTCGTTTTTATTTCAAAAGCGACTTTATTGTACATGTATAAACCCAACCGCTAGTGGTCATTTTCAGTACGAAACTAAGATATTGTGCGGGTTTCAACACATTTATAATCTACAAAAATTAGAAACGTCATATTAACATGGATAAAATTGGACTTATGCTTTAACTAGGAGCTGAATACCACACTAGTGCTGGGTAAGTGAAAACCTTTGGTTGATATATCGGTCGACCCCGGCCGTCGCGACGCTCAATAACCATATCGATAGCCTATGTGCCTTTTCGTAAAAGTTATATAGTTAAACAGGTCAAGTGTGTGCTAGGCAGCACACAGCGAGGGTCCGTAGGCAACACTGTATAGTTTGAGTAGTACCCTATTGATGGTGTTTTTTGCTAAAAAAGCTTTGAACGAAAGACTTTGAACTATCCTATCGGTCTGATATTCTCAAACCTCATAAAAAAAAACTTCTAATAAAGTGTTTTATTGCCACTGAACCGGACTAAAAACATATAAATACACCGAAAAGACCATAATTATATCTATCTATAATATTAAAAAAGTTTTGTAAACAAACGAGTTCAGTGAGAGTGCAATACAAAACCTGTGTGAAGGAACGCGATAGGAATAAAAGGAGGAGAAAGGAGGGCGCTTTGAGAGTGAGATACTAAACTACGTGTAGAAAGAGTGAGAGTGATTAGAGAGGTAAGGAAGAAGTTGAAACATGTATATGGGAATGTCGGAGAGACAAAGAAAGTAGATAGTAGTCTGGCTCCCCCCACCATATAGCCGCTGCTCTAACTACATACTCACGTATTTCCACCTCACCCTTCTCATTCCATTACTATGCACACACCTTGCAAAAAAGATCGCTAAATCAGTCTTTCTCAGGAATTTTCTCAACAGTCCATTTCAGTACTTTCTATAGCTAACGTGATATTTTACAGCATGTATGTATTTGTCAACATTAATAAGAAACATGAGCTCAATTTTGATGCTTCACTTTAGAGTGCCTCAACGTGGAAGCGGCCGCTTTTCGGGGGTTGACGAGCGAAGCGAGTAGGGGGCGGGGTGGAGCCCCCTAGTATATATAAAAAAAGAAAATATTTTGTCAATTAAAAGAAAAAAATAGAAATTTCCAAAAAGTGGTATCTTTACTTTTNGGGGGGGGGGGGCCACTTTTGACACCCACTTCAAAGCTCGACGTACCTTTTCATATGATACCCCTCACGGTGTCGAAAAAAAAAATAACACATAAGTTTTTTTACCCTAATATTTTTGAAAAAAATTTTTTTTTTAAGTCGCTATATTTTTAACGTGTCGTGTGGGTAGGTACAAGACATATGCATGCCAAATTTCAAAGTCATCGGACGAAAGGTGTAGCCGTGAGAGCAGGCGACGGACGTACGGACAGACAGACACACACAGGAAAATATAAGGGTCCTTGGTTTTGTCTACAGACCCAAAAACTACATTATAATAATAATAATATACGGACCTAGGGAGTAAAGTAAGCTATTATTCCCTGAACGAATATGTTGGTATTTGAGGCGAAGCCGAAGGAACCATGGTCCCTTGACTTTTTAATCCACGAGGCGCAGCCGAGGGAGATAATTATTGCGAGAGGAATTATAGCACTTAACTCCCGAGGTACATACAATATTTTATCTCCAGTAGAGCGAAAACACAACATCATCTATTGCACAGTTTTTATTTATTATTTTAATAAATATAACAATGATTGTTAACACTTTTATTAGCTGATTTAAGTGATTTAATATTAAAAACAAATAAGAAGTGAAATTAAACTCAAATAAAAGTTTATTTAGATGCAGGTTTAAACAACTTCAATTAACGATAAACGCAAATTACAAATAAGGTAGAAAAAACTGCGTCACCAACCTGATTTCGACAACTTCACTACAATAGCTACTATGTATCAATAAAATAATTAATACGACAATCCTTTTTTTTTCTCCCGTTTTACTTTTTCTCCCTACTTTTTGAGTTGAGGGAAGAAAAGACTTACTTTAGTCCCTCTAAACTAATCCAAAATCAAAACTTTTTCTCGCTACTGGAGATAAACATTACTCACTTCACGAGCTCCATGTTTTCGTATTATAACCGTCTTCTTTCGTCGTATATCAAATTTCAGGTTACAAGATTTGGAGACGACTCAAGTTAAACAGTAGCGTATAAAAAAAATAAGACCTATACAAAGCCTCGCGACTGCGATCAAACAGAGTAACCGATATTTGTTAACTTTTTTTACAATTATGAGATAACATATAAATATTTCTTTGTTTCTTGCTCATTTAGAGGGGAAAGCCCCCGGAGTCGAGAGAACGGAACAAAAATAAGCTGACATTTGAAGAGAAAGAGTATTGTCAGCAGAATGTTCAATCCCAGACATTTCTGACGGTTTTCATAACTAAAAGTTCAATACTGTGTGTGACAGATCCAATGGAATACAGACAATACGAGCCAGCCTGTAGTGGCATCTGACGGCAAGTGATGCAACTCAGACGTTTCCATTAGCACGGCCTCGGCTACACTCGGCTGTGTTCGGTCCGATCTAATCACGTACCTGGTTTTAACATCCCACCCTCCTTGAAACCGAGCTCCGCCGGGTAAATGAAACCATTACATTATGTTGCATCGTGGAGAGGGAAATTCAGACATAGGTTTCACATTACTACGTCACGTCTATACGTGGTTACATGCAATCTACATTTATACATCATTTAATTATTCAGCAAAGGAAGATAAAATATCGGGCTTTTTTAATGACAAAATGAAAACATATTATGCAATTTATATTAGAAAATTGATAAATCACAATTAAAAAGAATATTCGAGGAGTTGGCGGGAAAAAAGTGATAGACTATAATCAAGCTAGAATTTTGTGAATAATTTAATCTTTTGGAGCCCTCTAAGAATATAGGGTCTTCTAAGTTCGTCTGCGGGACCTTGCTTGGCCCTTGATCATAGGCTGTTAAAAAAGAACAGACCAATGAAGAGCGGCAATGCCCCGTCCAGATTGAAGAACAAGGTGATTTTTATGATCCTGAGTACAGAATTAGTCAGAAGACCAGAAATCAAGTTGATGTTAGCTTGTCACTTAATAGGTTAGTATTCAAATATTTCTTCAAATCAAAGTGCTCACAGGTCACAGATTAAGTGACAAACTAATAACAACTTGATTTTTGGTCTAATAACTAAAATGTTATTAAGGATCATGTACTCAGATCAAAAGATAATATGTATTTATATATTTTCTACAAGTTAATAACGTCATGTAGTGAAAAGTTTTCGGTATGTTAGTAAGATGTTGGAAAACAAAGACGATGTTTTACATGAATATATTAGTTGGAGTGCATAACTAAATGTTGCCGGTGTTGGGTTAAATTGCACTGTACACTCAGAGTATAGTCTCTTCTCCTAATCATATGCAAATACCGTCATTTATTCGTCATCTGCAAACTGTCACTATCATGCATGATCATGCGCTACCATTTACTTAATTTCCTGAACTATGGCTTAACAACAGTGCTATCGCTGGTGAGATCTATAGAATATTTCACTGATTGCGGTGGCCACTGTTATCATATTGCATCAGATTGAATATTTGATGAAGTAGATCAGCTTCACACTTAGTGCCGTAATCAATAGCTAAGGCAACTCTGCTTTGCTAAGTTATCACCTTTTTTTATTTGGTACGATTCTTGCATATATAAGTTATATGAAGTAAAATAAATATTAATCCAAGTTAAAGACAAAACTTGTCGTAAGGTAATAATTAAGCGTGGCTGGTATTTACTTTTTTTTTAATTTGCTCGGAAGGGAAGTTGAAGGAGATACAATGGAGTAGTGAGGTCAAAGTCCTTAACTTATCTGGAGTGACCTGTGTATTGTGTCGAGTCAGAGGCCGCTATCTAGCGTCTAGAGAACACAGGACCCGAGTCCGTCGTATAAACACTCCCTTCCATTGTATTGACACTGCAGCATCACGCAACATAACAACTCTTCGCTGCATCATCTCCCGACGCACAATATCAAACTAGATCCCACGTCCTTCACATTCCACCATAGTTTTACTCACCTACTTCAACCTCAGCCTTATAATTCTAACCAAAAATACAGTTCTAGAGTTCTATCCCCCCCAGGACTAGAGTCATAATTAGAGTAACAGATTAAATTAAAAAATCAGAGAAAAACTCGTCAGTGTTAAGTGAAGAAGCAAAACAATATCTAATGAACGTTAAAGGACGGCTAAAGACCGGCGCCAAAACACGCGATTGCCACAGAAAAACAAGTTAGGCGCGCTTCACGTAAGTAAATGAGGCGATAATCGCCGGTTTCTGTACGATTAAGTTAAAATTATTAAGTGTAATAGTTGCATATTCCTTTTATTCATTTTAAGGCTTACAATTGATGTATAACATGCCATGGTAACCAAAAACTTTTTTTTAGGCGTCTGCCACTTTGAAAATATTACTTGAGTTATTTTAATAGTTGCATATTCCTTTTCTACACTTCAAGACCTTTAAATTGATGTATAACGTGCCATGGTAACTAAAAACTTTTTTTTATTCATCTGCTATATTGGCCGGGCCGCCATCTTGGAAATATAAAATGTAAATACTAAAACTCCAAAATGTGTCCAGTTGCCTCAAATGCTGAGATGCACCCGTGTGCCAATTTTGTTTCTAGCTAGAGTAGTTTACGAATTTAAACAAGCCAACGGACAGTCAGACAGACAGAACCGTTATATAAGGTTTCTTTTTGTACTTTGTACAGAAACCTAAAAGGGACCAAATCGCTGGTATTAAAAAAAAACGAAATGCGTGATTTCCTTGTTTCGTCACACCTTCCAGCGATTAATCCCCCACCATACGCTCCACTTATTCATCCTAGCCAACACTCATTAATTGTTTCATCAACATGAGACGAGGGAGATGTTTGATGATATAAGACGAAAAGTGTCTGTTTTACATTTTATACTTGGTGGTGCTATTAGACGATGCCGGAAAATGCATAAAAGTGAAAGAGTTACTGGCCACACCTTATGTCGGATCAGGTTAATTCAATTATACTTGTTACATTCACAGCTCCGACAAGACCCGCAGAAGATCAGTACAAGTTGCAGAATATCTCAGAGATCTTATAATTGCGTCCACTTAAATTCTATATTAAATCTATAATATTAACACTGGAAAACAAATACACAATAAAAAGAAAGAAATGAGGAGAATTAGAAAGTAACTATTGTTGGAAGCCGATTGCTTAGACAGGCAGTTCGGCGGGAGAGTACCTAAAAGTGGCTGGTGGTAGGCCAAAGTGAACACAGTATAATCTTTATACCTCGGTGCCGGGCCGATGCAGACGGTTTGAGAGCGATCTACCGAAACGCGCGTCTGGTTTTGAAAGCACCGATACAATCTCACAATTTTTACCACAACTGCTGACTGCGATTCACACACAACATCCTACTATAGCCCGGATTCGACTACCGTAGTTTGCCCTCGGTCAACTGACAATTTACAAATCTTAACAACCTAGTACTTTTTTCTATTAGTCCGTCTAGGCTCACGATTTTAGCATATTAAGTAATTATTAATGAACAGTACTTAGTAACATGGTGCATAGACTTCCGCGGGTAGATTCATTACAAACAGCTTGGATTTCCGGTGAAATCCGCGTCACCAAGGGGTTGAAATCCGACGTTTCGCAGCACAAAGGCCGACAGATGCAGAACCTGTGTGATTCGTGCCGACAAAGGATCTCCCCGAGTAATGGAAATCCCGGAAAATCCAGGTACAATCTACGGTCTAGGAAACCGGTATAAATACGCCGTTCTTCCCTCCAGTCTTCTGTACATCCTGTGTTTGCTTCGAGTCAACACCACGATACACCACACCGAAACCGAAGCTGTAACACTTTTAGAAATTATTTTAGGTTGGAGAGTGCGGGGTAGGTTATTGTCATGGTGCCGCTTGCTTTGCAGGAGGTGTCGGTTTGGATTGCTGACTCCGGTAGCGGGCCCGATGTTCACCCAGCACCGCTATATAAATGAGCAGCTACACGTGTCGAGTATCAACTTGATTCAACTGCTTACGCAAGTCTAGACTTAGAGTTATACAGGTCATGGAGCGATACACTAACCCCGAGTCTATTATATAATATAGTCATAGTCCACTGCTTTGGAAGGCCGAGGCTGGGTAGGGCGAGGGCACCACGAAGTTAGTCATTTAGTCAGTTCAAGTAGCAAATAAATATTCTATAAAGAAATAAATGAAGGTATGAAATAAATATGACGGGATGGATTGACGTAGAAGCCTAGATAAGGAACAAGACAGAGGCTAGATAACAACACACGTTGATATCAGACTCTAGCCTTATCAGACAAGTCGGCGCCTTCTCACTACTACAAACCAATCATTCTATCAATCAATCTACCACTTCTCCAGTTAATAAACTCCTTCAATAACCGAATTGATAACTTGATTATCAGTCAAATAATATATTAATGAATTACCGACGTCTAGTTACCATGATATTGCTTATAGTAATATTCATAATTATGACCAGAGAGCTTGGTGGAAAGATACACAACTATATTGTCACCGCAATGTTACATTAAAACTAACAAACACAAAAAAGCTTCATTCGGGACTACGTATCCTTATCGACAGAGGAAAATATTGTTCAATGTAAGTTGGTTAGAGCGTCTATACAGGAAATGTAGAAGGCCCGTGGTTCGAATCCCGGCGCTGGAGTCTATTTTTCTCTGCGTCTGTCTTCCGTTGTTAATAATAATTATAATTTGTTTTAAAATAAAAAAACAAACGCGTTTCTACATATATCATCTTGAGAGTGCGTAACTTAGTAAGACTGAATTCTATACTAAGCTAACTATAATGTTCATAGCTGAGAACATTTTAATTACATTATATTAAATATTTTTGACGCCCCCTTTAGACTTTGTACTTGCCTTGTAAGTTATTTTGATGCACTTGATCCAAAATATATTCCTAGTTTTCACTTCTGTTTAATTTTAGTTTACTTGCACAGATATAAACTTTTTTTTAACCGACTCACTTGTTTAATATTGAATTTTATTGTGAAACTGATTAGCAAAACTTTAAATAGATAGAAAAAAAAACCGAAACAACTCTAAACCGGAAATTAAAAGAAGCTCGGAGTTTATTTCGATGTTTACTCTGTGTTTACGGAAGTTAAAAGAAAACAAAAACGAGAAGGTAAATGAAAGGTTTGAAGAGGCCGAGAGTCAGCTGTTTATTTACATCTCCTTTCAATCAGCTGGTCTTTCTCCCGAGGAATTTTCCTTTGAAATTTCAACCCGCAGTTTCATTGTAAACAAAAACACATTTTCATTTATAAACGGAGCACATTAGAAGCTCAAATCAACAACTGTTTTTTTTTTTTTAAATTCTTTTAGAGAATCAGTGTTGCCATTTTATTTAGTTTTAAAATAAATACAAAATACCGATTCCCCAGAATAAATCGACAATTGATTTTGATTTTAAATAAAATTAATTAAATTTTACTTGTAAAGTAACTGTTTTTATTTTATCTAGTTTTAGATATTTTCTCAGTATTGTCAGTCATCCTATAACGACATTTAAAACAATATTTTATAAACTGTCTGGTTCCTTTTGTTTTTATTTGGCGACTAAAAGTAAACGCGTTTTAGAGGATTTATCATAAAAAGACTCCAGACGTGAAACACTGTTACACTGCAATCGAATTGTTTCGAATATTATCCAAAGTTTTGCTTTTCCTTTTTCGCCACCAAACGTCACATTTCACACGTAAACAATGTCATCAAGTCGTTTACCATTGAAAATTTGAAGTGATTTTTTTAATGGATTTTACTGCTTGTAGAGCTAAAAAAGTGAATTTATTAATTCTAGCGCTATCTTGTTATAGGACGCTATTTTAGCGATAAATATGATGGTTTGAATTAAATATATATTAAAGCGAGCAAATTAAAGGGAAATATTTTTGCTGAATGAAAGAAAGAAGCTACATTTTGCTGACATTAGTGCGTAGATAGGGGCGTGGTTAAGGCAGCCATGAGCTCTACTGAGCCCTAAAGCACATTGGCTTAGGCTCCAGCCTGCAGCAAAATCGAGCTAGACTAAGGGCCTTTGAAAGCCAATATCTGAAAATCACAGAATTGTGACATTACCGCTTCGTACCAACATTCCATTGCCACCAGAATTCATTACCTTTCTAGTGTACAGTGAAATGCATGCCTGTTTTTGAAAAAAAAAATTGAGAGATATGACGGACGACTAAAATTAAAGTTTTAGTGAACATAATCATGACATACAGAGTTTTAAAGGTTTTTAAGAGTGGGAAAAGTATATTTAACTATTTTTATTACAACATTTAACAACACATATAGACGAAATATGAGTGTTGAAAAACAAATTACGCATTTATGGCATGTTACATATAATTTTGAATTGATAAAAACTATAGCATACCAAAAAATAATTAAAACATTCCTTATAGGAAAGAAGTGAATTGAATTTAGAGAAACTCAGGTGGAACCAAGATAACATGTAATTACAACGTTCAACGCTCTAAGTATTTACACCACTTAAAAGGAAAAATAATTATAAGAAACAAAATTATAAAGTAGAAATAAATTTATGACCACTTAACTATAACTATACATTTATTTGTGGATTAGGTAATAAAGTACATAGAGCTGATAATAGCAATCGCTTTACCAGTATCATCCGCTTTTGAGGTATTTTTTTATCTGATATATTATATATACATGTACATACATAATATATATGCTGTTAAAGTTTATCTCAAGTTATGGGGTTTTTATTTATAAATTTTCCTATTGTTAGGTCATTTAATATCCAGCTTCAAGGAAACAAGTTATTAAGATAAAGGAAATATTTATGAGTTATTTGTTTTATTGAGTTTTTTATTTGTTTAGGAGTTATTTGGATCGGACCATGAGGCCCCGAGGGTAAAAATATAAACATTATTATTACATTTGGGTTTATTTGCTTCAACTTCTGTAAGTGCAGAACCTACATTCTGTAAGTGCAGTACCTACATTGATGTGAAATAGTCCGATTTTATGTTATACGGCTCAAGTACAAGTAAGATAGAAAATTCTTCATCAAATTTAAAAACGAGAACGAATATCATCAAATCTACCTTAGTTAGATTACCATTAGACTTCCAGTGAGGTTTACGGACCAAAACTTTGCCGCTGTGGCAAAAACTGGAAAAGTGTTAGAAGTTTAGCATAAATATACACCAGCTTTATACAGGAACAGGCATATGACGGCGTGAAAGAGAAAAACTTCTTTAAGTTATTTACAGAACTGGGATTCAGGTTCGAGATCACCAAACTCGGGAAAATGACACATGCGAAAACCTCAAGTAAGGTAAAGTGAAACTAAGTAAAGGTAGGACTTAGACAGGGAGACGACCTCTCCACTGTTCTCTTTAATTTAGTTCAAGAAGATATCATGCGACAGATGCCTGGCAACCAAGGAGGAGCTATCTTTAATGAAATTCGACAGGACTTCACATTGCTATGGTCGCCAGGAAAACACAAGCACCAAAGGAAGACTACACTATTTGCAGTAGAAAGCACCGGAGGTGGGACTGAGGGTGAACATTTAACATAGCAAAGTCCAAATATCTTCACACAAGCAGACAATGAAGAGCGGACCCACCTTTAACGGCCAAAACTTCGTGTCGAAGCTTTAAATATCTAGGAGCCTTGATCACAGAGGAAAACTCAATCGAGGTAGAAGTAAAAGCGAAAATATTTGCCGGAAACGGGAGCTACTTCGTCCGTCGGAGAATCTTTAAAAGCAAGGCAGTGAGCCGAAAATCAAATATGACAATCTAGAGAACTGTAGTTAGACCGGTGGTCCTGCATAGAGCAGAGACCTAGACCCTGGCATGTAGAGACGACAACTTACTACGAAGATGAGAACAGAAAGTGTCTAGAAGAATCTTAGGTGCTGTTTGTGACAATGGAGAATATGACGTATAAGTATTGATAAAGAATTAGCAAACCTATACGGAGAGCCAGATCTGATAACTGAAGCCAAGAGAGCCAGACTGAGAGGGGCAGGGCATCTTGAACGGCTATAGGGATGAAGGGGCAGTCAAGAAAGTTTGGAGACGAAAACAAGGAGGAAGAACGCGTAGAGGCCGAACCAGGTTGAGATGGGAGGTCGAGTCGGAGGCTGACCTGACGAGGCGCATGTAAAGACAACAAAAGGTAATCCGATCAAAATGTGGGGAATTTCGACGAATCTACACTTTATCAGACACACTTCTACACTTTAATTAGGTCAAAATAAGTAAACAACGTAGGTGCCGCTTGGATGCGCTAGAACAACCTATCGCCTCGATCTGGGTTTACATCGGGGTTAGAACGGAACAGGCACAAACAAGACCAATAAAGCAAACAATAGCAAACCATGTTTAGTATAAACAAATTAAAGAACAGATTATCCAGCGATGGAGAGAAGTAAGGTACCGATTGATTCAGTGACTTTTCTTTTAGTCCCGTTTGACATTGAAAACGGAACTGTAATCGCACTTGCTTCCTCCTAGACCTATTATCACGAGGTATAAACAAACAATACGCAAATTTTCATCTAGAATCTGGTGCGATAGTTCTATTACTGCCGCGAGAGTACTCCGAATGCCTCGATAGTATACTCTCAATTATATTGTGAGACGAGAGTCTTGATCTATTATCTACGAGTATTTACTAAGTTGGGAACACGGTGATAGTTGCTGCCATGATAGGAACGATCGCATCAACTATGAGCGAGTAAACGGGGCGTTAAGTTCAACTGTTTGCTGATGACGATAACATTCCAGCTGACTGGCTGGTTTACATCCCTCTCGTTAATTCGAAATCATGACATTTCACTAAATTGAAATATCGACGGACCATAAACTAATTACAGTTGGGCTTTATTACAGTGGGATACAATTATTTGAGGATTACTCACGTAGTAATGATTAAATTCTGACGTGGAGGGCCAGCGAGGGAGAGGTTGCAATAAGCGTTATAATCTACTCTACAGGTTGAGTCTTGTGTTGCAGACGCACAGGCTTTGCCTCGTCCGTCCTAATACTACATAATAATACGTCTGCTTGGTGATTACCCTGTGGTTAATTAGCTATACAGCCTGCGAGCCGTCTCGGGGGACAACCAAACCACTAATACAGAGCCTAAGTAAACATCTATACATGCATTTAGTGTCAATAGCAAACGTATCAATAGACATTTAAATTAGAAATAGCCTACCATGGATATTGTAAAGAAATTTTACTTTGTAAAACGCGCGTTTCAAACAGTTTTTTATACTTGTAGATTGCGCCTCACGCTTCTATTTCTTTGGTGACAAACACTGACACTGTAAGCTCTCATAGCACTGTTCTTTGGTGACAAACACTGACACTGTAAGCGCTCATAGCACTGTTCTTTGGTGACAAACACTGACACTGTAAGCGCTCATAGCACTGTTCTTTGGTGACAAACACTGACACTGTAAGCTCTCATAGCACTGTTCTTTGGTGACAAACACTGACACTGTAAGCTCTCATAGCACTGTTCTTTGGTGACAAACACTGACACTGTAAGCGCTCATAGCACTGTTCTTTGGTGACAAACACTGACACTGTAAGCGCTCATAGCACTGTTCTTTGGTGACAAACACTGACACTGTAAGCTCTCATAGCACTGTTCTTTGGTGACAAACACTGACACTGTAAGCTCTCATAGCACTGTTCTTTGGTGACAAACACTGACACTGTAAGCGCTCATAGCACTGTTCTTTGGTGACAAACACTGACACTGTAAGCGCTCATAGCACTGTTCTTTGGTGACAAACACTGACACTGTAAGCTCTCATAGCACTGTTCTTTGGTGACAAACACTGACACTGTAAGCTCTCATAGCACTGTTCTTTGGTGACAAACACTGACACTGTAAGCTCTCATAGCACTGTTCTTTGGTGACAAACACTGACACTGTAAGCTCTCATAGCACTGTTCTTTGGTGACAAACACTGACACTGTAAGCTCTCATAGCACTGTTCTTTGGTGACAAACACTGACACTGTNTTTTTTTTTTTTTTTTTTTTTTTTTTTTTTTTTTTTTTTTTTTTTTTTTTTTTTAGAATGGGATAATACGATGACACAAACTTATGACTATCCTGGCCGGAAAACTGCATATTATAAAGACGGATGTTGTACCCAGTTTCCATTCTCTAGCTTGAAAACTGTGGAAGTTATGTTATGAGCTAAAAAAAAAACACTTAAATTTTCATAAAAACACCCGCAAAAGGAAAAAGTAAACATTGCAATGGCATAAAATTCATATAAGAACTATACGTTGTCTTTGAGTCAAAATGTGCTTTTTTAATTTTTCAAAAATGTCAGTCTTTAGTGCTGCCGTCGTAATGCAGCAGTGACGTCAAATTTAAACTAAAGACACAATTACGATAAAATGTGCTTAATATTCAGATAAATACCCGAGGCGAAATTAAGAAATATGTTTATTAAATTTCTAAGTTTGGAGCTCACTTCTAAAAACGATCAAACACAAAAAAAAAAAAAAATTCCGACGATTTTTATAACAATAAAAGTAAACATTTAGATCCTCATAACACCGTGCTACGCCGCACTCAAGATAAAGCACACAAACAAGGAAAATGGGGACTATCACGATAAAAATAACCGCGCGGGCAAAAAAACACATGCTGTAGAATGAGCATAATAACAATAAAAATAAGCGTATAGCATGTTTTTGCCAGTTATCTCGAATCGAGTAATTCCTATTTCCAGGTTTTACATACACCCAGATACCCCGTCCTCATTTGTTCGCTTAGTTTTTTTCCATATTTATTTGAATATAAAAAATTATCGACGGCAAATATTTATAACAGCCAAGAAGTGGCATAATTAAAGATTAGACCCGATATTGTCGGCATCTGCAAAAGCCGACAGACTCTAGTATCCAGTTCAAATTCACATAAAAACGTAGTTTTGTTGAAGTTACTAAAAGTACATAATTTTACTTGCGAGCTAACCGAAGGTAACGCAAGCATTGTGATCGTACTCCAACAACGAAATTTGTTTAATGGTTCCGATTTCAAAAGTCAGGACCCATTTTCTGTTTGGCGTTTGTCTGTCGGTCTGTAAAAACCAACATAATATCTTAAAAATAACGAACTAAACTGCTGGTTTATAATTAGCCATTGTCGGTCCTACGTCAATTTCAATCTCTGCAACTGCTTCCTTCCACGTAGTGGCGTAGTCAGGAATTTTTTTTTTGGGGGGGTAGGGGGGAGATTTTGGGGAGGAATGGGATATTACAAATCCAAGAGTCTCCCTAGGGAAAATTATATAATTTTAGGTACTTGAGTTGAGAAGCAGTTTTAGACTACCTAAAAGCTTCTAAACAGATGCACTATAATACTACTTAGACTGTAATGTTCTTTAAACATGAAGATGCATCAAACCTTAAACCATGACCAATAAATAGGTTGTAATAACCTGCAACTTTATTTCTAAGCTTATTTACAACATTTTATTAATTTACCAGTTCACATTTTAATACTTATGCAAGCACTTGCATAAGTATTAAATGTTGACGTTAAATGTTCTGACGTTAAATGTTGGTTTTTTTTTTGGGGGGGNNNGGGGGGGGGGGGGGGGGGGGTTACGCCACTGCTTCCAGGTGTAGACAAGCTTGTTGCAATTAACGCCTATATCTTCAAATTTTCTCATCGGATTTTGAGTAAAGTAGCTCATAGACGGTCACAAATCGATTTGGACCATCTGCTCAAATTAATTATAAATCAAAAATGGGTGCTGCACTGGGAACCTATACAGATTTAACTCTTATTGACCATTGGTCCGATAATAGGATGCGGGTAATCTATTCGCCCTATTAATTGCCAGACTATTATTGTTCATTAACTTAAATGAGGTGGTATTGATGTGTTGATGAAAACAAAAGGGGTGAAGACGGGGTTCATATAGGAAAGAATGTAACGTGGCATTTTAATGAATTAATGATTTCTTCTTGTTTGAGTTTTATTTATTTGTGGGCTAAACTTTTTAAACATAAATATAGACCCGGTGGAAAAGCATATTACTAGTAATGTTACGGAGGGAAATATGTCGGGAAAACTCGGGTACTTAGGGACTTGGGCGCGCCGTGCTTCGCTACCACCGCGCTGCCAAGTAGTTGAAACTTTTCCTTCCAGAGCCGGCTATTTATTGTAAGAGCAACTTACGGACCGCTACGTCCACAACATATTAATAACCACTCGAATTGCCGCCGATTAAAAACTTACCACGCCGAGCAGTTAAAAATGACATAAAGTTTGCCTCGTCGAAAAGTATTCTAGGAAAATTTAACAAGGCAATTTATACAAACTTTAACTTACATAGAGAATGAAATATAAGTAATGTACGATTAATGGGAACCCTTATATGCCTAATTACCGCAGTATTAATTACAAGTTATTTTAGTAGATTGGGACAGAGATATATTGGAGCATTGGGTTACGAGTATGTATAACTTTCAGTTAACGAATTGCTCAGTTAAGTACGATTAATCCTAAACTTTTGAAATAATTCATGGTAATACCAAGTGGGAGGGGGGATGAAGATTCCCAGAAAAAATTTTACCTTGTCGTTACTACCGATAAAAAAAAAACATTGTGATTCCACGGGGGATCGAACCACAGACCCCTGAGGTCGAATAAAATTATTATTATGAAACGGGTATACTTAATCATCTACGAAACCCTAAAAAGTACTTAGACGCAAGTACTTCCCTGTCATTTTTTATAATGTTGCTCTTTTTATTACATGTTTAGAGTCCGGTTGAGTGGTAAAAAATACTTTATTAACAGTGTTTTTATGTGTTTTGGGAATATTACACCGTTCCAACCCAACATTTGCATAACTTACCCATTATTTACTCATTTATTTATTTATTTATTTATTTACTCAGGGTGCATTATTTACTCAGGTAAATAATACCAGCAGCAGGGAAATATATGCAAGCAGCAGGGAAATAAATACAAGCAGCAGGGAAATAAATACAAGCGGCAGGGAAAGAAATACCAGCGGCAGGGAAATAAATACAAGCGGCAGGGAAATATAAGGAAACTCCCCGGCGCGTCTCCACTACACAAATACCATTTCCTTGCCACCACTCCTTATTCCTACTTCCCTTCTTATCAACAATATTCTTATCTAAAGCAAAATAACCCAGTCAACACTCTCCTCCTCATTCTCTTTAACCAAACTTCATTAGAACAAATTAGTGTGAGACTCACGCATTACAAGTTAACTTAACTTGTAATGCGTGTAAACTTAACTTCTAGAAAAAGTTGATTTTATGTTCCCTCCAACAAATTGATACAGTATAGTTATAAATATGTCATATATGTAAGTAAAGAGTAATTATTTACATATTTACAAGATGAGTAATTTCTAAAGAGGCCAACCACAACCATATTCAAATGGAGAATCTCAATTTATTGTCAACAAGCCCCATAATACATTATGGTCTCTAAAGGGCGCACTTCGTTAGGTTGTACAACATGGCTCAATGAGTGTGCACTGGAGTCAGAACCAAGTCTCAGGTTTAACAAGCTTTTCACACCTCCGAATAATTTTCTTTGAAAAGTGGAGCAAGTTTCTTTCTGCATCGTACCCCCCCCCCCTTCCGGATTCTAGTCTCTGGCTTGAAGTTGATAAGTGCTGCGAATGATGGATTTTATTTATATTTTACATCACACTGTCACTTTAGTTCGGGCTAAGCTCGCTAGAGAGATTTAGTATCGGGGGAGAGAATAATTTACTACTTTTCAGATCGCATTGTTCCCTCTACCCCTTCCTTACTCTCAGCTAATTCATAAAAATAGCGACAGAAAATTTAAATTATATGAAGCTAAACAGTTTTGCTACTTCACAAATCCAAAATGAAAATAAATAAATATACGGGTAATACCGGTTTGCTATTTAAAACGGTGAAACTGAAAGGAATACAGACAGACAAATCTCTAACCAAGTGATATCACCGATATCGGTACACTGCTCTAGTTTACTTTATTACTTAAAAAAAGAGAAAAAAGAAGTAAATATGAAATGGAGAGATAGAACACGCAACTTGGGACTGATAGAGCCTCGCAGATAAACAACCACTAGCCAACAGTAGCACTCGCTCTGCACACACGTTACCCCGGGAAAAACAGACCAGGGAAATGAAAGAAAAATAAAAGAAAAATATCAGTAACAAAGGAAATAATCCGAGTTGCAGAGGTGAGCAAACGGTCACGTACCCCGAGGCAAGCCGGGTCTTCTCACCACTTTCATTTTTAAAATATTGTTTTTTGTTTTTTGTTGTTGTTTTTTTGTTTTTTTTTTAAAGAAGTCGACGACGATAAGTCACGTCGGGTTAAAATTACCTGATGATTTCTTAATGAACAATTTGAATTTTAACACGCTCAGGTTGTAGGTTGATTTAAAATTTGAGTTTTATTCACCTTTTACCGACACAATATATATGTCTAGTTGCGTCAATTGAAGCAAACTTCCCGGCAATTGAACGGACCATATGACAGCGAGCATCAATAGAAAATAAACATTGAAGATTTAATGTCGTAGCAACATTTCACTTATATAAATTAAACTCATTATATAAATATTAAAACATAACTAAGCTACAAGGGTTCGGATAAATTGATATGTTCATTATCACGTTGCTGTTTCTTACTTAACCCAGCTTGGACCAAACAATTTAAAGACCCTTGCCTTAAATAATCAGTTATCATTAAGAATTGAATTTAAATTTCCAAGCATAAGTCTCTCATAAAAATAGTTTTGTCGGCATTGTGAACGTGAAATTATTATTGGGCAGATAAACTTCCCATAAAAGAAAACGAACTTCAAAGCTAGGAAACAATCAATCTTCTTCAGTTGTGTTAATCAGATCAAATTGCTTTTCTTATTTTTTCTATAGCCCAGCTGATCGCAAGTTTTGCATTTCTTCGTTAAATTTTTAGTAGAGTAGAGGGAGGAGGCGTATAAAATGTTGATGTTTTTTGACAAAATGGCGTGAAAAATTAAAAAAAAACAAAAAAAACAGCGTGACATGAATTATCCACCTTGGATTTGAACGGCTGAAAATTTTGAGTTGGCTTTATTTTTGCTGCGTGCGCGTCAAAATGCTTCATGTTTTTATTTCTTTTGATTCAAATGTAAATGGAACCGTAGTGATTGAAAGACAGACATAGCAACGAAACTATAATTGTTATATATATATA
>KZ651153.1:511732-537167 GCA_001010745.2 Gerris buenoi | reverse complement strand
CGTATGGAATCTTCATATAAAATATATAAATTTATAAATAATTTCAAAATGGAAAAATAAAAATTTTCGAAATGGAATCTTCACGCCCCCACAATACTTTCGCTTTTTATAAGATAAGTATAAACTTTGAGAAAGTAAAAATGCAAAATCATATATGTTGGAAACAGGCTGGTATTGACAATATCGCTGTTTACCTGATATTCGACATAATGGTACGGTAAGCAACACACATATACAAATTAAATGTTTCTTCTTTTGTCGGGAAATAGTTTATATTTAAGTTGGACGGCCGTACTGTGTCATGTTGACACAACTATATAACTTTACTGTTTGCCAAATGTCAAGGTCAATGCTGCAAATTATTAAATAACTAAGGTTAGTCTCATATTCAAATAATAATATTAATAACACTAAATTTAACATAGTACAGTTCATTCAATTTCCTATCGAGCGGAGAGAAACTAACAACGTCTTTTCATTGTGAGGTCCCCTCAGTCAATCTAACATAATAATCAATTTAAATTTTTTAAATTTAAAGACAATTTTTGATCTACAAGGTCACTTGCAGAGAGGATCGATCGGTATATTTCACGACAATATTATCTTCTAATTTCCCCTGGAGCATGTTTATCTCTAGACACCATTGTCAACACACATGAGATTATTGGGGAAAATACCACCCATCACTAATACATGCCTAACTTAAGCGACGAATAGACCACACATCACTAATGCATGCCTTACTCAAGAGACGAATAGACCGCACACATCACTAAGCGATGGAAAGACTAGGTTTTTAATGTTCGCCTTAAAGAATAGACAAATATAGAATATTTTCACATTCAAACTTTTAATTTTGCTCCCCCCCCCCCCCAACAAACAGGCTGAGTATCATTTCTGCAAACTTCCTACTTACTAGCTGCAAGCAGCCACTAGATAAGCACTCAAAAGAAGCTAAAACCAGATCATAACACTGACTTTAGGAAATTAGAGGTAAAATGGATCTTAAATTAGTTAATTCGGATAGACATTAGTGAGTCGAGGGCAAATAGAATAGAATTAATGCTACGAACACAGCGAACGAGGGGACACATGTCCGAAATCTCCCTAGTATAAGCTAATCTACTAGCCCGACGTCCCACAGGTAGAACAACAACTTGATTAGTTACTTCATCACAGCAAAGTTCACCACAAAGCGACTTGGAGAGAAGCTCATAGGCTGTCCTCCTCAGACGTAAAGGTGAAAGCTCTGTTCAGACAAATTCTCATAAGAGTAGTATATCCTAATGAGTAGTATGTGTATGTGTTAGTGTACTTACTAGTGTGGCCTTACTATGTGTTGGTGTACTTACTAGTGTGGCCTTACTATGTGTTGGTGTACTTACTAGTGTGGCCTTACTATGTGTTGGTGTACTTACTAGTGTGGCCTTACTATGTGTTGGTGTACTTACTAGTGGCCTTGGCAACATACATCCAAAAAATATAATTTTTTTCTCGAGTATCTATAAATACTCTTAAGATTCCCCCTTGTGCGGTGGAGAGTTGTCAATCGTTAGATATCTTTCAAATGTCATTTCCTCAAAAAAACTTCAATGAAAGGAAAAACAGTTTAAGAAATATTTTGACGTTAAGTAGTGGCAACATGGTTTATCCCTTCTCTAGAGAACATAAACTGTTAAACAAATTTCCATAAACAAGAAACAGTCGCCATAAATCTACTGCGTGGTGAAGGGTGCTCAGCTTTTATATACATAAATAAATAAATTATTTTCACCACCCAAGCAGTTCTTCACTCTACTCTCCTTTTTGAACTTTTGAGAATACGAAAACAAAATGTTTTCTTTCTGAAATCAGGACGAGAGGAAAACTAAGGAATAAACAGGAACTTGAACGCCAAGCAGATGGGAACCACGGAGACCATATGGACCATCTGCCAGTACCTGCACTAAAAATAAAACCCATGTAAACTTACAACTTCTTAAAAAACCCCATTTTGTGTCCTAAATAGCCGATGTGCACCGTATGTGACCACTGCGGGTACAGCCGGAGTGCACCATGGGCCTCCTAGGATAACGGGAAGGTAACATCTCGAACTGACAGCCCGCCCACCTCCAGCTGTCATCTGTCAAACTGTCAGCTGCCCACTTACAATGAAAAACTTGACAGTTGCATCCAATACACATTGAAACTTCGTGTGTCTTTTCACATCACACATGTAAATTGAATACTATATTGGGGAAAAATAACTTGAGTACACTGAACATAAAGAGATAATAGCCATGCTAGCGGCTCAAATAACACCAACTTCCAGCCGCTGCATCAAATATACCTTCTCTACTTCTCTAGTCAATGTAGGGAATCTCACGTTTCATTGGTTAGTGTATTATCAATAAAGCACAATAGACCTAACCAATTCAATTAGGAAGAAACTGATTAGATTCTGATAAAAAAAAAAAAAAATCTTCAATACCTTTCATTTAACACCCCACAAAAAAGTTAAAAAAAAAAAAAAAAAAATCACGTGACGTGAATTATCCACCATTTTGGATTTGAACAGCTGATAATTTTGAGTTTACTATATTTTTCCTGTGTGCGCGTCATAACGACCTTTCTTCATACTTTTATCTCTTTTGATTCAGAAGTTATTGTTAGTTTCTTTTTTTGGTTTCACCAACGAAACCCTAAAAAGAGTAAATAATAGCATGGCATGACCCCTAGGCTTACTTATTACTATTACATACGTGACTGTATACTTAAAACTGTATACTATTAACTTACAAATTCTAACACATAATTACCAAGGTGTATATGTCAATTATCAAAGATTTAATGGTGTTTTAAGCACGTTTATGTCTCTGAATGAGGCGAAATATAGACAGAAGATTTTAAAACCTGTTTGTTAATTTATAAACCCTTTTTGACGTATAATCAGAACAGAAGGTACACAATAAAAATCACCGGCAAATACTTGCATCCGTATCTACATACAGTACTTGCATCCGTATTTACATACAGTACTTGCATCCGTGTTTACATACAGTACTTGCATCCGTATTTACATACAGTACTTGCATCCGTATTTACATACAGTACTTGCATCCGTATTCAAAGTTTAATATTTTTATCTCTTTTGATTCAGAAGTTATTGTTAGTTTCTTTTTTTGTTTTTTATAGTACTTTCATCAAAGTACTGTTTAGGGTTTCGTAGTTTATTAATACATACCTTATTATATTAAACAATAACATTTTTCTATTACCCCATCCTACTCTTTATGAAAAAAGAGTCCCTGGTTCGATCCCCCTGGGCTTCACAGTTTTTTTTTATCTATAAGTCCAAACAACTCAGACAAACTTTCTCATATACGAGTTGATAATTACTTAGCCCACCAGTGTTTTCCATTTATTAGTTTTCGTATGTACATGTAATTATTACTGAACATTTCATCAAAATTTCCATAAAAATATCTTCTCCGGGGTGGGAAATCGAACCCGGGCTCTCTCTGTCCGCGTTTTAAGCTATTTTCTCAGGAACTAGATTTTGCTCGGGAAAACGGCTTATATCGTTAGATTCGAATTAAAATGGGCCATATTTTAGAGTTTTTTTAATAAAAATCGTCAGAATCGTTTTGGGAAATAATTTTTTTTCGCGCTTTTTTTTTAGAGTTTTTCGTGGGTATCACCCCTAAATTTGAAGCTAAAATTCATTTCTCGATTTCGCCTCGGGGTAAGAATTTTCTGAACATGTATGCCAAATTTCGTCAAAATCGGCTCAGTGGCCCAGTAGTTTAGGCTCCAGGCGTGTGCACAGACGACAGACAGACATACATTTTTTAAAAACCGCTTTTGGACTTAGGGGACCTCAAAACGTGTAAATCCATCAATATCGAATTTTCAGTCTTTATATGAGAAAGTAAAAAGCACATTGTATATATCTGAAACCTAATCATCGGCAGCTTTCATTTGATACCCAAAAAATATTTGATTTCACCAAATTCACCATAAGTCAAATATATTGGCTCAGATAAATTTCTAAAAATTTACACTGAACTTTTTGCATTTTCCATCAATCGTGCTTTCTTTACAATCACTTAGAAATGTTGTAGATGCTTTATAACACCCATGTTCTCTAAACATTGTTATAGATCCCTAGTTATATCATAGTTACCCAGAAACCTTGAGAGCAATGTAATTTCTATCTGAGCACTTAAGTTTAATATACCGTACAATTTACACTAATCTGCGAAAATCACCTTTAGTTTGAATTGACATCGTAGTCAGTAAAGGTTGAATACTGGTCTGTACACCAGTACGCTGTGTAATTAACTAGACAAAGTTACGATGGAGTAGTATTGCTTTGAAATGGCTTGCACGCAGACGAGGGTGAGTTTCGACAAGATGCACTCGAGACGATACCCAGCAAAATACCCAACCTGTTTGGTGACAAAATAAAACAATTAGTAAAATATATACCACCCAGGTTCTTCTGAGCAAACCTGGCATCACTTACATACAATTCCATTATAAAATAAATTCTTAACTGAATAAAGAAGTGGCTTTAGAAGACGCAACACTGAACGGATTGTCATTCATTAAAATTAAAATAGCGATGAAACCTCGTTACGGCTTTAATTCATTGCAGACTCAGAGTCAATTTACAATTTATGACTTATATTACAAACATATGCGCTCTATCGTGTCATTTCAACGGTCAAAACTATTTTAAAAGAAAATTTATCGTTTCGTTGGTCGTTATTGAAAGATTCGTACAGATTAGATAAAATATTATGGTTATAACTTCATCAAATTATATTATTTATAGAACTTTCTTACGTAGATATGAGGCAGTTGGATTCAAAATACGAAACATTTGAAGTTTTTAAAATTGTTTCCTTGCTATTATAAAAGCAATTTAATACATAACATCTAACTTCAGTAAAATAATTAACTAAAGGATTATATAATTAATCAGTTTCACAGGGAACTACATGTATCCAAGAACTTTTAGTGTTAAGTAGAATATTACGTAGATACTTATTATATTATAAAATAACATTTTGTTTCCAAGATTACCGAAGGTAAAGGAAGCTATGATATCGTTGTAAAGAACGAAAATATTTCAAGTCTCCGATTTGAAAAATTCCAACCCAGAAATCCGTTTCAGATCTAATGGAATAGTTTTGGTTTCTAAACTCGGTTGCTACCAACATATCTTTAAAACCATACACGTCCGATTTGGATTGAATTTGGACGGTAGGTCATAATTAGATCACTTGTGGTCCCGTATAAGTTTCGACCTATTGCACTCTTTTGTGTCTGCATCCGCATGCACACAAACATACATTTATTTACACCTAGACCTTCAAACTTTTAGAGTTTTTCGAAAGTAATTAGCAGAAGTTTCTCTTTAACTTTTGCTAAACTTGAAAAAGTTCCGGAAAAAGTAACTAAATAAACAGTTTAGAATTCAGACAGTTCCCAAATTGTCCAAATATAAATATTTGAAACTAAACTTTGTTTAGTTGTGTTATGGGACCTATGAGAATCCATAGTTAAAATCCACATGCTTGTCGTGTTAATACACACACTGGCAACTCAATGGTAATTGTAACCTCTTTAGACTCGAGCTTGTGCTAATAAAGATGATGATAATGAACATGGGCGGCGGTCGGCACATGTTGGAGGGTCAAGTGAAACCCATGCCAGGGGACCCATATTACGCTTAAGTGATAACATAGGGGAACCCACCGGGGACTCGTGTAACCAGCGCCATTAAAAAATCACTTTTAAATGCTTGTCAACCCGTTGAAACAATTTGCTTGGGACGGGGCAGATATTATGGCTTGGTTTGCTTTGAATAATTTACCTTAGCTTGCGTAAAACATTTTTATTTTGGTTGTAATTTTACTAAGCTCTAGTTTACTATGATAGTGGAGCGATCTAGCGCACTCGAGACATACAACACATCAGGGTATCCCAAAAGAAAGCGGTTGGCGTTGTCAGTAATGCGCCGGAATAAATACAGGGTTATTATTATTACAAATGATGTTTATGATTTCAAGCCCACATAAATGTACTTTTATTTGTCATACAAAGAAATAAAATGGTTACATTGTGAGGAAAATTCAAAAAGTTTCATCAAAGGCACTCTGCTGCATTTAACAGTAGAGTTCTGTGGACTACGTGTAAAGCTTCCCCTTACCTGCTCTACAACTTCATTGCTCTCTGACGGCCTTCCAGTTGATTTCTAGTTACAAATGCAGCCATTTCTCTTAAAATGCAAGTACCACTTGCGAATAAAATGATTGCTACGAGGATCTTCATTCAATCCGGTTCTAATTTGGTAATGGATTGGGTAATGTGATAATCCAACACACACAATGCTTTCCTGCCTTCAAATTCAGCCATTACACAATACTGACAACAATTGACTTAACAAACAGCTGATAACCAATGTAAACAAAACATTACGAGTTTCTCTTTCCAGTGGTACCAACTGAAGTAGTCTTAAAACATATTAATCCAGTAATATTTTCAATCGAAATCAGGAACATCATTTGTAATAACCCTGTATATTTATATACTATTATTATATTACATTAAATTAGGGCGAAGAGAGAGCGGATTCTGAAGACGTAAAAATAAGAGGGAATTTAGACTATATAAACGGCGATGCGTATGTTTTCTACACTTTTCGAGGAACTGATTGTAACGGGGAAGCCAAGTCAAGAATATTCTAGGAAAGCAGTGTAGACCTTAGGCTAGCAAAGGCTCAAATTTCTGTCTAGTGGTGCTTTCCCCCACCAGGAATCTATCAGACTAAGCACTAGCATAGAGTCACACGGGGAGTCCGATCTTAGCTCTGGAGGTGTACACATCATACAACTACTACACACACATAACCAAGCATATAACAATATACTATATTCAACTCTTGAATCACCAAATCACCAAATCACCAAATCCCCGTTACATGATGATGAAAAAGACGAGAAAGCCGAATGAGAAACTGGAGGTGTTTATCTCACTACAGATGTCATCTCCACTTGTGACCCAATTCTGCCAATGGAAAGAATAGAGAGACACGTCCCTCCAATAAAGTAACTTCATCAAACAAAGTCGGCTAGGAACTTCTAGGTGATCGCCATCGGTGTCGGTAACACGAGTCGTAAGAGAAACAATCAGTGGATGAGGATAGATTTTCAGTCAGCATTCGAACGTATAGGTCGTGAGGCATTGTTTTTTAAACTGATTTGTGAGGGTCTATCAACAAGAATGGCTAAGATAGTACGGGCACTTTTTAAAAACACCACTGCCGCTGTGTGGACCAAACTAGGGCTTACAGAAGAGTTTGAGTTGTCTTCTGGGCTAAAACAAGGGTGTTTGATCAGTCCCTTGCTGTTTTGTTTGTTTTTGAATGATCTTTATAATGAATTGGACGGAGGAATATGGCTGCAAGGTACTTTAATAAAACTATTAGCATACTGTGATGATATTGTCTTATTAAGTGACAATATCATAACCTTGAGAAGAATGATACAAAATTTGGAAAATTATTGTAAAAAGTGGAGCCTTGTAGTAAATTTAAATAAGTCCAAAATTGTAATTTTTAAGCCTAATGGTGGTAAAATATCTAAATATGAAAAGTGGTATTATGATAAGGTGAGAATTGAAATAGTGAAAGAATACACCTACCTTGGTGTTTTACTCACATCCACTCTAAAATTAAATAAGCACTTCTTAGATAAAGTTAACAAAGCCAAACTAGCGCTTAACAATGCCAGTAATATTTTATGGTCTAAGAAAAACTTTGACTTTCAAACAAAACTTAAAATCTTTCATGCTATATCACGTTCTATTGTGTGCTATGGTTGCCAAGTCTGGGGTTGGGAATACTATGAAGAGCTTGAAAAATTACAAAATTCTTTCTAAAAAAAATTTTTGGATTACCACTGTCAACACCTAATTATTTTTTATTATTAGAAACAGGCCTTGATTCCATGTATAGTTATACCTATAGATTACACTTAAAGTATATCAAAAAAATACTATGTGAAATGAACGATACCAGAATACCGCACAAAGTGGCAAGTATTGGCATAGCTAATAGTTGTGCATGGTATAAATATTGGACAGATTTACTTGTTAAATATAATATTGTATCAAATAAAGAAGTCATAAATATAAAGCCACGTGAGCAGTGGAGCCAACTATCACATAAATTGTTGAAATCCCTAAATGACCAACATTTATTAAACTTGCTAACAGATGTGCTAACAGCAGCTATCATCCCCTGTACCGGTTTTTGTCTTTTAATCAAAAGAATAATTATATTAACACCTTAAATAATTTTTATCAAATCAAACAAATTATTAGAGTGAGATCTGATATGATAAACAAAAAATATAAGCATCAGGATGATAACATGGAGCGCCAGTGCTCGGAATGCAAAATGCAATATCACTGTAGAAGATGATTTATATCATTTTTTAACTGAGTGCCCCACCCTAGGGGATCTCCGTTTAGATCATTTAGGTAAAACTATATTAACAGCCCAAGAAGGTCTTGGATATTTAAATGGTGCTAATTGGACTGCATCAACTTGTTATTTGACTGATGCATACACTCTCAAGCAGTCAAAGCTTGCAATATTGTCGTTTCAATAAGTTGAATAAGTAGTTCAATAAGTTAAACACTGTAAGGGCTTAGTAAATTCTCTTCTTCTCTCTCTCCGTTCAAGGAAAATGCATATTGCTAGTATTGTCATACTTATTATTAGTACAGCACAGTATTATTACAGCACATAATATTGTACCGTTACATTATTTTATTAGTTTTTTTTTCCATTATTTTATTAGTTGTAATATTGTCCTTTTACATTATTTTATTAGTTTTTTTCATTATTATATAAGTATTTTTTTAGTTAANTATATTTTTTTTTTTTTTTATTGAACTGTTACCTTATGTAGTCAACCTGTTATTTAAATCTCTCTATCTAAAATAATAATAAATGAATTAATAATAATAAACCATTTATGTAAATGTATATATATTTATTTATTTATATAGGTATGTGTCTTAACAATATTGTTATAAAAAATGTATGTTTATAAATCCTGACGGCTGAATTGCCATGGATTAATGGTGTTGGTTATAAAAAAAATCTGTTAATTGTACATTTTGTATTAATAAAGCACTTTTATATAATAACAATCAGTGGATGAGTCAGACAGATGAAATCTCAAGTAGCTTTCCCGGCAAAAATCTAGCTTCCGAGATAATAGCGCAAAAAAATGAAGACGAAATCGGTCAAAGTTAATAGGCACCGACTTTTCATAAGTAAGAAAGTAATGAATGTATCACATAAGTTAATTGTAACTACGTCTTCTCAAGTAAGCACAGTGCTTAGTGCCTTGAAAACATTACACTTGCGGTAACGTAGGCAAATATCCAGTTCACTGAGAGAATTCTCGCAAAAGTCGTAAATTAATCTTTATACACAAAACCATAAAGGAGCTGTATATCAAGCTTTGTCGCTAACATTAGAACCGCTGTGGACCTGCTTTGGTTCCACGTTATTACGAGTAATAAAATACCCGGGGAGGGAGGGGGGAGGAGGGGGGATTTAATGCCGAGTTAGCGTGTTTAACTTCACTAATACTGCTAGCAAATGTTTGCAAAATCACATTGGTATTTTATTTCAGATAGACTTTGAAATACCAGCCCGAACTATGTGCTCCGAAGTCTTAAACAATATCAGCACACCGGGTTCAGTTCTAACTCCCTCGTGCGGCCCAACCGCACCGCTACCAACTAAGCACTCAACTCCTGAGAAAATAGAAAAGCGAATCATTATTTAGTATTATTTGAATAATCCAATTAAAAATAGTTTACACTCACTTTAAAAAGGGAGAGCAGAAGAGAGGAAAAAAGAGGATACGAATATAAAAACAAGTCAAACAATGAAACGAGGCGGGGCTTAGAAGACGTACACGTAGACACGTAGATCAACTTACTATGAAAATAAAACTCAAGTGAGCAGCACATATTGATATTATTGTAAAGACTAAAGACCGTCATTGGGACAAAGTAATGATTGGACTGGTACGCGGGAGAGTTAGGTAAGACCAGGATAACCAGGGCGAGCAAATGCACTGTAAAGTGGCTTCATCTTCCATCAGAAATTCACAAAATCTCTAACGCAGTCTCCTCCGCAACGTCTGATTTATTGTACAACAATCAAATTAATAATGTAGTGGAGAGACGTGTTTACTTTTACTCACCTATGGTAGGAAAAGGAATTGTTATCACCCAAAAAATTGTTTCCCAGATTTCAACTAAATTTTACGTTTTGGGTGTTTTTTAGACATCCTGAGTGGTTTTCAGCATGACGTCTGTATGTATGTGTGTGTGTTATCATCGTAGCACCCAAGGTGTTTAACCTAGAGAGTTGAAACTCGGCAGAAAAATCAGTTCTTATACCTGTAGTGGTGCCGCTCGGAAAATCAACATTTACCACCATCTTGAATCCAGTTTTCCAGAGTCAGCAAAAATATAAAGAAATCGAAAAGTGGTCTGATCGAGTTGAAATCTGGCAAGTGGACTCCAAAGTTAGGAAAAGTTCTGAGACCCCGTACCTGATTTTTTTTATTTCTAATTAAGACTGAGTTTATCGTTAAAAACCAGAATAGTGGGTCAACAGTTCATTAACCCAAACTAATTAAAGTGATCTTTTAGAATTGATTATAAGTAATAAAAACAGATTTGACAAAAGTTTGATTTTAATTTATTTTTTCTGTTTCATCAGGTTGAGACGAGGCGCCTAGGCGCGGGTGCACTCAAGTAGAACATGAGACAGGAAGCTGATGTCTGTTGGGAGCAGGGTAGCAGGTGAGTGTGTGACCTTGATAAGGCCGTTATGACGAGGTACCTGTACCAGTGTGAGAGAGTACAAGAATCCATCTTCCAGTCAACCGTAAACTACCGCGTGAGAAAAAACGGGGTTTCATATTGGCCACATGACAGTTAGAGTCTGTGGGACAGGCCAGAGAACTCTTCTACAGTATCTGATTCGAATGTCTTCAAACCAGAAAATAGTAAAGTATAGAATATACTTTGTTCCAGTACTAGAAGTATAATAGACACTTCAAAATATCTACTTATTTTGGTTATCAAACTAATAAAAGAAATAAATCGGTTGTGCGTGAAGTCTCACGTAAAAACGGTTTCGTTAGAATATTGTGAACATGAAATTAGTTGGTATAAAAGAGAGGGGGGAGGGCACGTATTTTTTTTATATTTTTTTTTAATACTCTCTACAATACCTTTGATACCCCACTCAATTTTTTTTTTNTCCTCACTCTCAAACCTAACAAACCCTCCTCACTCTCAAACCTAACAAACCCTCCTCACTCTCAAACCTAACAAACCCTCCTCACTCTCAAACCTAACAAACCCTCCTCACTCTCAAACCTAACAAACCCTCCTCACTCTCAAACCTAACAAACCCTCCTCACTCTCAAACCTAACAAACCCTCCTCACTCTCAAACCTAACAAACCCTCCTCACTCTCAAACCTAACAAACCCTCCTCACTCTCAAACCTAACAAACCCTCCTCACTCTCAAACCTAACAAACCCTCCTCACTCTCAAACCTAACAAACCCTCCTCACTCTCAAACCTAACAAACCCTCCTCACTCTCAAACCTAACAAACCCTCCTCACTCTCAAACCTAACAAACCCTCCTCACTCTCAAACCTAACAAACCCTCCTCACTCTCAAACCTAACAAACCCTCCTCACTCTCAAACCTAACAAACCCTCCTCACTCTCAAACCTAACAAACCCTCCTCACTCTCAAACCTAACAAACCCTCCTCACTCTCAAACCTAACAAACCCTCCTCACTCTCAAACCTAACAAACCCTCCTCACTCTCAAACCTAACAAACCCTCCTCACTCTCAAACCTAACAAACCCTCCTCACTCTCAAACCTAACAAACCCTCCTCACTCTCAAACCTAACAAACCCTCCGACAAGTCTGCCAAATCCTCCCCACACAACCTGTATAAAACCCTCTCTCCAAAATTACAAGTAACAAAAAGAAGATGTGGAGAAAAAAGAGTAAATCAGGGAAAGTAAAATAAGGTAACTACCTTTATCAAACGCCAACAGTTATATTTAGATGTTAGAAAAGAAAATTGGGCGGCATTTAAGCACGAAGTGGTCCAAGTAAGGACTGTGGCAACTCGATATAATGGCAGGTTATAACAGCACTTGAAGCCTTTGTGCAACTTTATCACGTACCGACCCTGTACTTTCTCTTTCTACTTCAAATCTAACTTGCTTTAATCTTTTACCTTCTGAGAAGAAACACTTAGATCTCTCATTTTCTGAAAATACTTTTCTGCTGGGATTTTCTTGAGTACACACAATGGGCTGATATAAGGATTATCAGGGATATTAGACAGCGCATGCTCATGTAATGAAACAGACAGGGAAGGAAATACCTGTTGCACTGGACTAAGCACATTACAACTAAAAAATTATCATCTTATAGTGTGATTAAGTGAAGTGGTGTCGTTACTCCTAGTATATCTACTGTCAATCAATCAATGTCAAGCAAATCAAGACATTCGGTATTCACATGACGATGCCAAGACATTCGGCATTCACACGATGATGCCAAGACATTCGGCATTCACACGACGATGCCAAGACATTCGGCATTCACACGACGATGCCAAGACATTCGGCATTCACACGATGATGCCAAGACATTCGGCATTCACACGACGATGCCAAGACATTCGGCATTCACACGATGATGCCAAGACATTCGGCATTCGCACGATGATGCCAAGACATTCGGCATTCACACGATGATGCCACGACATTCGGCATTCACACGACGATGCCAAGACATTCGGCATTCACACGACGATGCCAAGACATTCGGCATTCACACGACGATGCCAAGACTTTCAGCATTCACACGATGATGCCAAGACATTCGGCATTCACACGATGATGCCAAGACATTCGGCATTCACACGATGGTGCCAAGACATTCGGAATTCACACGATGTTTTGCAAACCAAGTTAACATAACATAGTTAACATAAGAATGTCCTGAAATATTTATCTTAGTGAACATCCGATGAACATTTCACTCGATTCATTCGTTTTCTACTTGCACACACTTAATCATAAACATAAAAACCACCATATTTTGTTCTTTTTTATAATTTGTCCGTTTTATTTAATCTTCTGAGAAAGTTAATAACATCCTTTAGTTCTTCTAAATTTGGCAATAAACTTTCGACTTTGCACCTTGCTTGATTTACAGAAAAGAAGAAATCAAATTCAATAAGGTCCAATTGAAATGGCTTAATTAAATTTATAAGACATACATATTTGTAAGAAAACACGTTCGTTGTTCTTAAGCTTGTAAGAAAACAAGAAAGAAAGGAGGGAATATTGTTTGTGCTGATATTGAAGCAGCGGAGCTAGTTTGTAGATGTTCGTGTTCGTGCAAGGTTTGTTTTGCTTCCAGCGGAGATATGAGACATCCCTCAACCACATCCATCTCTTCTCCCAAACAAAATAGTTTAATACTTTCTCCTTACTACCATTTATGTATTTTAATAAATGTATTGGCATTGAAGACGTATTTTTAGACACAGAGAAATATACGAAGTAGAAGTGTAAAGGTTTAGCTACATTTGTTCATATCTGCAGAGAGCACAGCTGTCAGTGTTTGATTCGTTTCAACAAGAAAAATTAAATAAAGAAGAAAGAAAGGAAGAAGAAGAGACGTTAAGCACGCGGTCCAGATGTTCCAATATCAGCTTCAATATCTACATCCAGACTTGCTCACTTTACTAAACTTTGCAACTTTAACCAAAGTTTCCTACTTGGGTCTTACTTGATATTCTCTATAGAACAAATTACAATAATTTTAATGTCATTTCTTTAAAACTACAAAAAATTATCGTTAAAAAAACTATAAATTTTCTTTTAGAAAAAAAAGTTATTGCATAGAGTTACGTATAGACTTTAAGATGTTTCTCTACGGCTCTAAGACCTACACCGATAAAAGAAAAACTAAGTTGATCAATACACGACTTGTTTATAATACAAATTTAATTATTTCACATAAAAAGTTGGCACAACAGATAAATTAGAAAAGAAACTAACCGTCCGGAAGAAAAATATTTGAACGAAGTAGACTCGTAGAGATTTGCAGGGACTAGGACTTAGCTACTGCGAGGTACTTAAACACCTGTAAGTTGAATTACAAGGAGAGATTTGCAGGGACGAGGACTTAGCTACTGCGAGGTACTTAAACACCTGTAAGTGTAATTACAAGGAGAGATTTGCAGGGACGAGGACTTAGCTACTGCGAGGTACTTAAACACCTGTAAGTGTAATTACAAGGAGAGATTTGCAGGGACGAGGACTTAGCTACTGCGAGGTACTTAAACACCTGTAAGTGTAATTACAAGGAGAGATTTGCAGGGACGAGGACTTAGCTACTGCGAGGTACTTAAACACCTGTAAGTGTAATTACAAGGAGAGATTTGCAGGGACGAGGACTTAGCTACTGCGAGGTACTTAAACACCTGTAAGTGTAATTACAAGGAGAGATTTGCAGGGACGAGGACTTAGCTACTGCGAGGTACTTAAACACCTGTAAGTGTAATTACAAGGAGAGATTTGCAGGGACGAGGACTTAGCTACTGCGAGGTACTTAAACACCTGTAAGTGTAATTACAAGGAGAGATTTGCAGGGACGAGGACTTAGCTACTGCGAGGTACTTAAACACCTGTAAGTGTAATTACAAGGAGAGATTTGCAGGGACGAGGACTTAGCTACTGCGAGGTACTTAAACACCTGTAAGTGTAATTACAAGGAGAGATTTGCAGGGACGAGGACTTAGCTACTGCGAGGTACTTAAACACCTGTAAGTGTAATTACAAGGAGAGATTTGCAGGGACGAGGACTTAGCTACTGCGAGGTACTTAAACACCTGTAAGTNTTGCACACCATCGCGTCGCATGAGGTAAGTTGTGTTGCACACAAACCATCGCATCACGTAGGGTAAGACTAAGACATCTTGCACACCATCGCGTCGCATGAGGTAAGTTGTGTTGCACACAAACCATCGCATCACGTAGGGTAAGACTAAGACATCATGCACACCATCGCGTCGCATGAGGTAAGTTGTGTTGCGCACAAACCATCGCATGCGAGCATGAATAAAGAGGCTTAGCACCGCATCGCATGAAGTAAGTTGTGTTGCACACAAACCATCGCATCGCGTGAGGTAAGTTGTGTTACAAACAATCTCATCGCATGAGGTAAGTTGTGTTGCACACAAACTATCGCATCGCATGGGGTAAGTTGTGTTGAACACAAAGCATCGCATCGCGTGAGGTAAGTTGTGTTACAAACAATCTCATCGCATGCGAGCATGAATAAAGAGGCTTAGCAATTAGTCCTCACTCCTACGATCACTACTTGTTGTCAATGCAAAGGAAAACATTAGCTACCACAAATGATTATTTCACAGAATAACCTAATTTTCTGCAGCTTATGCTTCAATTAATCAAGTTAATAGTCATAACACATGCACTTACATCTTATCAGCTGATTATTATTCTATATCTAAACCAAAGTTGAAAGAAAACTAAATAACCAACAGTTGGAACCATTTTTTAAAATAATTAACAAAGGAAAATGAATCGGTCATAATTATTTTTATTGCAACATTGGTAATACTGTGAATAC
This sequence comes from Gerris buenoi, assembly GCA_001010745.2. Taxonomy (NCBI): domain Eukaryota; kingdom Metazoa; phylum Arthropoda; class Insecta; order Hemiptera; family Gerridae; genus Gerris; species Gerris buenoi. Next base: position 521,378 of record KZ651153.1, on the reverse strand, counting down.
CGACGATGTTATTTCATAATAAAATATTCAGTTTGCCAAACAAGACTATTACTTGCAACGAAACTTGAGACTAATGATAATAAGAACAATTTTATTTTGCCGGAAATAAAATAGCATTTAAGATATTTGGCTTTATGTTGCTGGGGTAAGTTAAGTGCACACCTCGTGTTCAGAATACCGGTGCTTCCGTGCTGCTGTTAAACCAGGTACTCCATACTTTATTATATAATAGAACTTAACAGTTCTCAATTTATAAGAGTACTTAATACCTGTGTTAATGTTAATAATGCTTTATAAAGCAGTAAAAACTGTAACAAGACGAAGGTGCGCTGTTAGCTAAACGAGCCTCAATGCCGGGTTAGACTCTGTAATTACAACAAACCATTCTCAAACCTTTATTTTATAAAGTGAGCATTAAACCTTTCCAGGGGGGTCGTGTCGGGGGCTGCCGCCCCCATCTACCGCCCCTTTCTCAGGTAAAACAAGAGGGTGGCCCCTTAAATTTAAATATAAGGGCCTCGGACTTGGAACAAAAGAGCCCGAAGTATGGAAGCCTAGGAGTGTCGAGTCTTAATGGGCCCCGATAAAACGGCTTTAGAACACGATAACTTACTGTATAGAGACTCTTAAAGCGCAATTTAAACTGTAAAATATCTACTTAAGATTACAATGGATTTGTTGGAAGAAACTTTCTATTTCAAAAGATTTCCAACTTGAGTTCTGCTAAAGATCACTTGTCTACAAGGCAAGTAAACAAGCCGTCAGAGGCTTCAAACTGTAATAAACATTCTCATTAGGTGTTACACTGCGGAGCCAGCAGTGGGACAGGTACAAATACATCCAGTGCTGCCACCACACTCGATTCTGTAGTATAATAGCACGTAGACAACATTTTCACCTGCTACATTAGATATTATTAAATTATTATCCTAAGAATATTATTAAAAAATATATCTGTGTACTCCCAGGCATTAGAAGTGAAACTTAAGTTCTAGAAACAGTAGATTGTATGCATTGCTTTCTTTCCATTTGTTGACCATTTTATTATTCCAGGATTAAGAAATGGTTATGTGGAATTTAATTGAAAAATAAAATATTTCTAAATAATTCAAATTACAATTATCAATAACTACGGGAGACATACAGAGAAAAATAGACCCCCGCACCGGGACTCGAACCACGGGTAGTGTGATCCTAATTTTGAAGCTTCGAAATACCTTTGATAGCTGCGTAATGTGTGGAAAACTGAAATATTTTCGGACTTTTATCAGTTGTTGCTATACACCTCGTAAACTATGCGTTGTTCGATGTTAGTTGTTCCTTCTATTTTTAGAGTACAGTAAATTTACAACAATTTAAGACCAATTGCAACTCTCTACATCCAATAGTTTCTGGAAGCTGAAGATAAGTGTCTGGTCGCTCTGAATGGAGGGACTCATCCATCGACACCCTAAACGGCCTAGGGGGGGCCTAGGGTTCCGCCTATTCGTTAAGTCAGCAGCATACGCGAATGTAAACGTGTTAACGTGTGTACAAAATTATCTTTATGAAAAATGTTTTACCCTTCAAGGATTAGAACTCTATATATTACTGTTTGCAAGAAGGTTTGAGAAAACCCGGAGTAGACAACTCGGCTTGACTTTATCACCAACATGCTGATGTCACAACACAAACAAGCTGATGTCACAACACAAACAACCTGATGTCACAACACAAACAAGCTGATGTCACAACACATACAAGCTGATGTCACAAAACAAANATGTTGGTCACATCAGCCCACATATTCGTAATTAAATCCTTTACATTAGTTTGGATTTTGTTTATTTGTGTGTGTGTGGCTGAAGGGCAAACATTTCTAGTTATGAAAGCAAGCAGAATTCGGCACATAGACTTTGTACCAGTATATCGTATTTTAGAGTTATTACGTATTATAAATAATTTATAATCAAAACTTGGTTTTTTGGGGCAGTATTTTATAGAAATTTATTGTAGAAAGATTGTTATTTTTTCCGTTTTATTAAAGCCATGTCCAATGTGTGGGTGAGTGAGCAGTAGGTCTGTTGGTGCGCTGGCAAGTCCAAACTTCACTACTGAGGCTGTCAAAACTCTAAACTTTCAACTTAAACCATCAAGAGAAAAGCCAACATCCAAGTCCCCAGTCATTGATAATACATTGATAATAAGCGGCAGAAAAGTTATACTTGCAAAGTTCTATCATTGAAACCAATAAATGATGGTACTTAATTAAACGTATAAAATACCTGTAAATATATTTGTAACATAAGACTTAATCAAAGACAAATGGAATCAAAGGCATGGACTCACTGAAGCAGGATGTTCTATTGATAAGATAACAAAGCTGGACTCGGGTTCTAAACACAGAGTAACTACAAGAAATTAACTAGTTATAAATAACCCTCAATTGATATTCTAGTTTCCAAAGAAAATATTTAAATGGTCTTTTGGGTATTTCTATAATTAAAAACTTGATAAGTGTCCATCATTTTATTTAATGCGATATTTCAACCGATATATAATACAAAGAAGATATGAATATAAAACCAGAAACATGTGTTGGCGATAATTTGATGTACCCTCGATGAGGGGGGGGGGGGGGGGGGGGGGGGGGGGGGGGGGGGGGGGTCAGGCTACACAATATACCGCGGGCCCGCTCAATTAGTTACTCTCCCGCCCTCACGTCCGTCCAGTCCGCGCTACGAATGCCCGTTAAACACACTTTTCAATTGCAAACGAAACAGTACAAACATTGTAAATAAACAATAATAAGTAAATATAAAGATACATTTTGTACTGATGATTGTGATATGTAGATACATAATATACTGTAAAGAATCTGCTTTGGTATTTTGTTACGGTTCAAGGGGCCTGAGTATTAAAATAAATGTTAGATATTGGTCTATCTGACCTTTCAAACTCATCTATTCATATCCTCCATCACCAGAATGCACCAAATGCACCGCAGTCACTTATTTTTATTTCATTACTTCAACAGCAATAAAATAATTTTGATGTTGTAGATAGAGACAATTCTCTGCAGTTCGTTACCAAATGCTTCCAAGCTTACCGAAGTTAAGGAAAGCTATGTCATCGTTATTATAAAGAACGAAATATTTTTGATTGATAAAACTTGTTTAACTTCCACACCTTCTTTGAATTTGTATAAGTAATTTGTTCTTGATGGATTTATTAGGTTTAATTACAAGTGATAAAAATTAATTAATTTTCAATAACTTTATTTGTGAGACGTTTCGATCCTCTGTCTGAGGTAATCTTCCTATCACATCTTTTCTCACTAAAAGTGAAAACATATTAACAATGATATTAATTCACAATTTCAAATTAAACTGTCTTTCTTAATATGATTAAACTGCAGTAATGTACAACAGAAACACGTGCTTCACATTCTCAAACTATCCACGTACATATATGTACAGGGAAAAATGACGTATACAAATTATTAATCGTAGGAAAACATCATGCTTCATGTATTAATTGAATGACTCGACTGCTTAACAGCTTTTTTTAAAAAAAATATTAGAGAATTTAAATAACACGTACCTACTTTTGATTGCCGTGATGCTTTAATTTTTATCGTAATTTTAAAATGTCGTATGACTTCATAATTAAGTTTAAACAAGAGTTATACAAAAGAGTTACGTCTGATCAGGTTATATTTATGTTTTTGTTATTATGATTTCTCGTATTTTAAAGTTAAACAAAATAAATTAAATATTATTCAGTTTGTCATTTTGTAGTATTATTAAACATTTGAATTATTATTATCGTTACATAGTTATAGAAAGTCATTATAGAAATAAAATAAAACATAGTTGGAATTGATGAATTGCACATTTAATTTATATTNGAGTATTAAAATAAATGTTAGATATTGAAAGACATTGTAAAGCAAGAGCCTGAAATAACATGACAAGTCTAAAACAAAAGTAAATTTTGAATTTTGAGAAGTCTTTAACAAAACTAACATTTTAATTTTCATGAGACTAGTTAATAAAGAAAACGGTGGTTAATAAGTTAAGATAATGAGGTCGAAAACTTGATATATCATTAGTCCTCCATCATACACAACCTACCAACCAATCAAAACTACCTTACTCGATGTAAAGTAAAATGTACCGTTTACTGGACTAATAGCTTTGCAACTCTTAGACATTTAGTTAGATTTGGTTCCATTCAAACAGATAACCCATCATATGCAGGTCAATGTTGATTCAAACATTTCCAATTTTTTCGGTCACCATCATGTCAACCAAATATTTATTTGTTTTTCAACTTCATTGATAGAGCGGTCACGATATAATAATAATTAAATAACTCACATACGTCCAATCACGCATTTAAACCAGGAGAAAAGCTGCTATGATCACTTACCTGTAAAACAAAATTACAAACACAATTAATAATTAGATAATTGCACGATAAAAACTACGTTTTTAAATTTTCTGTCATAAATCATAAATTTGAAACCTGTCAAAATGAAGGTGGTAAATATGGGTCATGTCAAATCAAATACAATAACAAGGATTTTTTCAAAACTAACTTTCCATACAGCAAAATTTAATAATTCGTTTTCAGCAAATTTTGGTGAAGGAAGGATAAAAGTATTAAAATAATGCATTGTCATCGTGTTCTGAGCTATTCTAAAAGTTTTAAATGTTTAGCTACTCAGGAAGTTAGTTAAACATCGATTGCAAGATTTGTACTGGACAAACAAACAAACAAGAAACCAAGCTAATAACAACGTAGTAAAATACAGTTGCTTTAATTAAACAAACCGAAAATTAGTTTTATCTACGATTGATACGTAATATAAACATTTTATCTCTGTTTAGATTCGTAGAAAGTGATTCTTTACGAAACTGTATTAATTGGGCATGCCTGTCTCATAGTTTTGAAGAATTCCTCTTCTTACCACTCTAGCGCGGTAAAGAAGCGAAGAATTCTTCAACTTTACGCACGATTAGCGATTTTGTGTACATTTAACAAAACTAATTTGATGTTAGTTTAATAAAAGTAACTGTTTATATCGAGTTTTTTTGTGAAAATTAATGCGTGATTCAAGTCAAGTGATTATGAGGAATATGAGGAGAATAATACGAAAATAATTAATTCGATACAAAATACAACTAATGAATTAATGTCATCTTTATCAAAAGAGAAATACGAACTTACATACAGGAAAATCGTGCGAAAACGGCATTTTGCATTGCTTGTGTGGTTTTACTACCATCGCTGTTGCTCGGGTGTAAACTCCACGCTCGCATGCAAAATGCTACTTTCCGCACTCGACGCGTAATGTACTATTACATCATCAGGGTAGAAAGGTTATAAACTACTGTTCTAAAATTATTATTTTTATACAGTAAAGTTAGAGAGAAAGAACTTGCGAATCCATATACTTCTCAAAATCCAAGTTTCTCATCATGACATTTATGTCTTAACATGGTCATGACATACTCATTGTACATGAAAAAGTAAAACAAAATACTAAATAGATTTGCAAACAGACTAGCTAGTAACACATAGTTATTATAGAACCCCTAGCTGCTCATCAGGACGTCTAGATATAGAAACAAGCATCTGTATATATAGACAGGTTGGTTGGGATCAGGTCGCTACTAGGTCTCGGGCTTGTTTAGCAGAGTTCTACTTGAAACTACAACCCGAGCAGAGTTCCAGTAATGAGTTTTCCCACCATTTCCATAATCCGTCCGGCTCAAGTTTCCCTTCAAACTACTTCTTCTTTCTGAGTCTCTTTTAATTCCACTTTCCCATTTTTCTTTCACGTATTTCTAATAAAAGAAAGTAAGTATTTCGTTATTTACCCTTCGAATAAAGGTATTATGTTTTAAAGAATCAGAACTAACAAATACGTAAAATTAATCAATCATTGGGCTCGTTTCCTCGAGCCATTTATGTTGAACCGTTCGTAAGCTATCCAAGTCGTCGAATTAAAAATAATGAGGAAAGCAGATAACAAGTAAAAGGAAAACTACATCTTCCTTGAAATGGACAAAAATAAAGATAATTTCAACAGGTGAAAACAATAAATCAGCAGATCTGAGTTTCTGTTTCATCCGATAAGAGAAATAACAGATTCCACACACGCTCCTAAACATAACCACCATAACCTATATCTTATCAACTATATCATTATCAACTAAATAATTAATATAATAAACAGGTCAAGTGTGTGCTAGTCAGCACACAGCGAGGGTCCGTAGGCAACACTGTATTGTTTAATTAGTACCCTATTAATGGTGTTTTTTAAAATACTAAAAAGTTTACTTTGAACTATCCTATGGGTCTGTCTCAAAACACATAAACAAACTTCTGATGTAGTACCTTTTTACTTTTCCTCACTACCTATAGTAGGAAAAGTATTGTTTTCACCAAACAATTTTTTTTTCGAGATTTCAACGGAATTATCCGTTTTGGGTGTTTTTATGACCTCCAGAGTGGTTTTCAGCATGACGTCTATATGAATGTATGTGTGTTATCATCGTAGCGCCCAAGGTGTTTAACCTAGAGAGTTGAAACTTGGCAGAAAAATCATTCATTACATATAGTCCGTGAAATCAACTTTTTCCACCATCTTGAACTCAGTTTGCTGAGTCAGCAAAAATTAAAAAAAAATCGTAATAAATCGGTCCTGATAGAGTTGAAATTTGGCACGGATGTACCTCTCTGTATGAAAAACAAGCCCACTAAATTTAATTTTGATATTGGCCGCCATTTTGAAGTTATCAATTTTTGAATTTTTAAACTTAGACGGTTAATAATACCGAAAGTATAAATAGATTTTTAATATATAGCGTAGTATTGGAACCGGAAAAAAATAAGGAACAAATATAAAAATTAGTTTAAAAGTTATAAGCGAATATACTTATTTATTAGTGCGATAATTTTGATGACGTCAAAGTTTGTTTACATCTGTCAAAATGCCTTGAACTTTCTATAGCACGTGTTACGACCCCCGTTCCCGTGTAGCCTTAACCACACGGGAACGTATATCTACGTATATAGATATATACATAAGTGTGATTTTCCTTTGTCTCAAAGTATATTGGACTAAATGGCCAACTGTTTCACCAGTTATTAACTTTGTTCCCAATCCTCATTTTCAACATTTAATGAATACCAACATAGTTGGGTAACAAACTGAAACAGACGTATGAGTGCACTTCTTTTACTTTGTTACCCACCACTTCTTTTCTGTTATGCCGGGTAACAAAGTAAAAGAGTACCTCCAATTAACTTATCGACGATTATAAAGTTAAATTCGTTGTCGAATTTAAATCTTAAAATTAAATGGGATGTTTCAGAGCAGTCGGCAGCAAGGATATCGATCCAGCGTAAATAAGGAAACAGAGCTCCAGCGGGAGAATAGTAAACTATGTAATTGCAAGCCGCATCCAGTTTACTACACATTCAATAGTTAAACTCGTATCAATTTCAAATATCATTTAAATTGAATCGATCTCTAAGTGAAATATAATATATTTTCTAGGGTTGGGGCCNTACTACACATTCAATAGTTAAACTCGTATCAATTTCAAATATCATTTAAATTGAATCGATCTCTAAGTGAAATATAATATATTTTCTAGGGTTGGGGCCAGTTTAACGCTGTACTCCCCCCCCCCCCCAATTCCATCCATATAATCGATGTTTTCATTTCTTTCTAACTCGTACAAAAAAACTTGGTTTCTTCTTATATTCTTACTTTGGTGTCTTGAGCCGATGAGATTTCGAGCGCTCATTTTATAATCAAGGCCTGGTTAAGGCGCTGGTTTATAATTAAGGGTTTAACAAAAGCAACGAGGGAAGTATTGTTTGGGCGTAGAGCAGTGTAAATCACAGCAAACCTGTAAATGTTTGGTGCGTAGAATAACTTCGCGGGGGAGCAGCCTTGATATCAATATGTAATATGTTCACACGTAGTTTTGAATGCGTTTCGGATTCGATTCGTTTTCAAAACGATTCGCGTGCACACAACAAAAAATAAAGGTGATCGAAATATTTCATAATGATGACGTCACGAGTAAAACCTTTTTTCTTGTTACCTCGTATGTCCGCGAATGTTTACATTTTATTTACATGTTATTAACAGTTTTTACAGGCTCTTTACAGTATTAATATTTGTTTAAAAACGTTTTTTCAGTTAAAAAAAAGCCCAAAAACGGAAGCCCACGAAAACAAAGAACTTAAAAAGGGGAAAAGAGTAAAATCACCTGATATCTTGATCCCCTCCACGGCCTGTTCATTCGAGCGTTTTGAATTCGATCCCTCGTTCCGATCACGGATTTTTGGTGGAGCGGATCTAAACCGATACGATCCGACGATCTCCGTTTATACAGCGTTTTGAACTAACGGATCGTTTTCAAAACCGTTTCGAAAACGATGTGTGAACGTAGTACTAGCTCCCTTTTCACTTATATCCGGAGACAACGGTGCACCCTCCATGATTTTAAATTTGATCTTTTTATTATTGGTCTTGTATTACTCTGCTTTGTAAGTTTCATCGCACACCTATTACCCCAATTTTTAAACACTTCCCGTCTTTCAACCTTACCCAAATTTTGCAGAAACAATTTAGGTGAAGAATACGGAATAGCCAAAAAAAAAAAAAAAAAAAAAAAAAAAAAAAAAAAGTTGAAAATAAGACCAGTTTTTAAAAATGGTATTTTTATATTAATTATTTCATTAATTCTATCTAATAACTCACTGAAAATTCACGTTTTTTTTTACTGCCTTATATACGTAGTATATAGTATAATGGTACACAGATATACTATAATTAGTACTATGATAGTAGATATATATCTATGTAAAGAAAAGCATTGTGGCGAAAATTAGATTTCCAGATTTTCATGGATTTACACGTTTTGAGAACCCCTGAATTTAAAAAAGAGATTTTAAAAAATTGTCTGTATATCCTCCGAGTGGACTCGTGGAGCAAAACCTCCTGGGGAATCGAGAGATCAACATTCGCTCTGAATGTTGGGGGCGCCACCCCAAAAATTCGAAAAAAAATTCGAAGTAATTATGTTTCGAAAACGGTTCCGACTATTTTAATTAAAATAATTGCAAGATAAAAAGAACTTTTTATATATACTACGTTTTTAAATTATCATAAACCGTGCCATCGATATATTTGAAATGATATATTTCCTGTTTTGCTGTCATTTAAGGGTAACAAACTGAAACAGACGTATGAGTGCACTTCTTTTACTTTGTTACCCACCTCTTCTTTTCTGTTATGCCGGGTAACAAAGTAAAAGAGTACCTCCAATTAACTTATCGACGATTATAAAGTTAAATTCGTTGTCGAATTTAAATCTTAAAATTAAATGGGATGTTTCAGAGCAGTCGGCAGCAAGGATATCGATCCAGCGTAAATAAGGAAACAGAGCTCCAGCGGGAGAATAGTAAACTATGTAATTGCAAGCCGCATCCAGTTTACTACACATTCAATAGTTAAACTCGTATCAATTTCAAATATCATTTAAATTGAATCGATCTCTAAGTGAAATATAATATATTTTCTAGGGTTGGGGCCAGTTTAACGCTGTACTCCCCCCCCCCCCCAATTCCATCCATA
>KZ651153.1:498910-511208 GCA_001010745.2 Gerris buenoi | reverse complement strand
TCTTTTTTGCTGTCATTCAATGTTTACCTCTCAAAAAAAATCTTAATTTTGAAATCTGTCAAAATGAAGGATTGTAAATATTGGGGATATGACAAAACAAATAAAATAACATGCGGATGTTTTCCGAACTAACTTTCCATGCAGCAAATCTGCTGAAAAATGACTAAAAGTATTAAAATAATGCATTGTCATCGTACTCTGAGCTGTTCTGAAAGTTTCAAATGTCTAGCTACTCGGTATGTTAGTTAAAATTCGATTGCAAGATTTGTAGCGGACAAACAAACAAACAAACAAACAAGAAACCAAGTTAATAAAAACGTAGTAAAAACTCGTAAGTGTAGAACAAGTAATTACGAATCTAAACATATTGTAAGAAAAAATCTAGTTGCTGAGAAAATAGCTTAAAACGCTAAGCGGGGTCAATTCCCAGCGTAAATTTTGATCAAATGTTCAAAAATAATTGAATAATGAAACCAACAAAACTGAATAAAACACATATTTAGGAAACACTGGACCAAATAAACATGAATTCGAAATATTATGATAAAATAAACTATCTGAGATTAAAGATTACGTTGATCTCAACCTATATTCTTTATTTAAACTTGAACAATTTTGAACCAATAAAATTAAAGTAAAAGTTTTTTTTTTTTTTTTAAACCTGTGGAAACTAACAGGAAATTGCTATGTAGTATAAAGCCAGGATGAAAATTGAAAACACGAGCGAATAGATTCAGTTTCACTCGGGTAAACCGTGTCAGCGAGGATGGGAAATATAGGGACATGTTAGCACGGTGTGAGCGGTAACTCTACCCGGGCCTCTACCTTGTTGTTTCTAAATACCCGGTCAGAGGAAAATAAAGCACCAACAAGAGCACTCTGGTGCCTGACAATTAAAAACAGACGAGTTGTGTGTATATCTCCTGTCTCGTACAACCAACAACACTCGATCTGAATCACCACAAGCAGAAAACTCCCACTCAACTCTCCACACTACAGTATTGCAATCCAACGGGTTTGTTTTAGCTCTAAGAGCCTGCTGAATAATTTTAAAATATCTACCCAGGGTTTGATAATATATAAAAATAGACTGCCAATTAGTGTGGCACATAGCTTCCTCGCATCCTATTAGTGTGGCACATAGCTTCCTCGCATCCTATTAGTGTGGCACATACATCCTATTAGTGTGGCACATAGCTTCCTCGCATCCTATTAGTGTGGCACATAGCTTCCTCGCATCCTATTAGTGTGGCACATATCTTCCTCGCATCCTATTAGTGTGGCACATAGCTTCCTCGCATCCTATTAGTGTGGCACATGGCTTCCTCGCATCCTATTAGTGTGGCACATGGCTTCCTCGCATCCTATTACGTTCTTTGTTGATTTTTTCCGTTTACAAGCAATTATTGTGTCTAAGTTGTTTAATTATTTCCACAGTTTTTTTTAATCTGTCAAAATTGTTTTGAATTGTTTTTATGAATTAAATTATCAGGTGAGCAAAAGTTAAAGAGCGCAGACAGACGGTTCAAATTAATCTGAGCTATCTGCAGATTATTTTCGATAAACTATAAAAGTTCCATACAAATCAGATAAGTATTTTTGAAGATAAATGTATGTTTGTGTGCATGAGGAAGAGAATCAAATGAGCGCACTAAGTCCAAACTTATGTCGGACCGACAACCAACAATCAGATAATTATCACCTACCATACGAATTTCATTAAAATCGGACGTGTAGTTTTTTAGGATAATATGTTAGTTCGCAAAAAGTCAGCGGCAGACCGACAAACGGACACGATGTTGTTTGAAACAGATTCCTGTCTTGGAATTTTTGAAATCGGAGACATAAATTATTTTCGTTGTTCAGAACGATGACATAGGTTCCGTTGCCTTCGGTAAGCTCGGTAGCAAAATATATTCCAAGCTTAAATATTGTGAAAACAATGTTTTGAGAGTTAAACTCGTCATATTGAGTTTAACTCTCAAAACATTGTTTACATTGTTTTTTTTTTTTTTTGAGTTTACGAGACAGATTGGTTGGAGGCGGGAGTTTACCTGCTAATTATTATTCAGTGTGTTCCGACAATGCAGAGCTAAACATAGAGATGAGAATCTAATTGAATAACTGGATTTGGGATTAAAGTAAAGTAAAGTAAAGGAGATGAAGGGTGGAGATGACCTCGAGACAGAGCAGGTCCTTACAGCATCTCCCAGTACTGTCTTATACTGTCCTTAGACTTAACTACAAGAGTACCGCCCGTACATACAGGTAAATACACACGCACACCGCTCTAATAACTCTCCTTCACAACCACTAACCCTCATTATTACCCCCTAACTTAGCAGTCCGAGTCCACTTGTCACCAGTTTATAAAAAAAAAAATTGTCAAAGAAATGGCTTTTTTCATTATTGAAGCGTTTTTTCTCAGTTTTTTTTTTTTTTTTTTTTTTTATTGAAGCGAGGTTGTTACATTCAACAAACTATGCATCCTGTCTGTCTGTCAGTAACGTTTACGTTTCCAACGACAACTTCACTAAGGTAAAAAAAAGAAATTCGGTATACATGTTCCTTTTACTAATGTTTAGGCTAACTTCGTTGGACAGCGTGATCTGTAAAAGAATTCGCGCGCAACGCTCACGTAAACATGAGTTTGAAATGTAAAATTAAAATTTCAGGATAGGAAAAGATTCTATTATCACTTATTCGATGAGACAAACATGTTCCCCCCCCCCCCAAATATATTGGTTTTATTTCAACTTAAACCAACAACGACGCCGCTGGGACGTGATACAAATTTATTAAAACCATTCAAGTTGACCTAAATGTTTAAAATAGAAAAAAACCAACATTTTTACTGATATCATATAACGATTTTTATAAAACTTCATATACGCCGTCTAAAGTACAATTGAACAGAACATGTAAGTTAAGGTTTAGTAGGTCGGCATCCTGCTGCCCCGATACACGGCTCTCTATTACAATCATTCTCTTTAACTATCAACTCATCATGATTAACTATTTTCTTTATCTAATATATATTTCATTACGCTTGTTTGAATGATAGAGCCACGCGACTGTGGTGTTGACAAATAAACACTGATGGTTTAGCTACAGGAGCAAATAAAAACTCATTATTCAAACATAATATATATACATATATATTTTTTTATATATATATAAAAGACTACAAATATTTAGATTTAAAATAATTTAAGTTTTACTCAAGCTATCTAGCGTTGTAAATAAAACCGTCCATGTCGATTTTTAGCGAAAATAAGTTGAGATGGATGTGATTATTCCAAGTCTACTGTATATGGCATCAAAGCCTATCTTTTACTGCGCTTATGCTCTAACGCTAGAATTTATCAATCATGTGGTTACCAATGTCTAAAGCCATGAAATATAATTAGTCGTCAGCGTACATTTCAATTCGTTATATTAACGTCAGGTAAGAGCATCTAAACACAAAATCAACGCAGCAATAGTGGCGCTAATTCAATCTACAATCGAGAAAATTCATTGTCTTTATCTTCTCTATCCGGGACTTAAATTAAACTGGAGACGCCTGCTTGGATCCAGCCAACCCTACAACCTAATGCACTAGTGATGTGCAAAAAAAAAGCGTTGAACAAAAAACATTCACCATATTGGTCGCCATCTTGAAAATATTTAGTGTGGAATTCAAAGAAACTCTACAGATGGCACTAATGCTGAGATGCACCGATGTGCTGAATTTCGTTCAAATCGATTAATTTTCACATGAGTAGTCGTGACACAAACAAAACAACTTTTCAAAGCCAAAGTCTGAAATAAAACAAACTCCGTCCAAAGGGTATTAAACCATTTATTTATTCCCTAACTATTTCTACTTCTCATCTAACATATAAAAAATACAAAGCCGAAATTATATTGTAACGTCCGTAAAATCCATAAATCCGTAAGAAAGTCGATAAAAAATGTAAAAGTTTAATGCAGGCACGTGGTGGTCATTAAATTTTAATAATATAACACATTCTTAGGAAAATCACAGCTGGAAAAAACCAGGTAAAATCATGAACATGTAAAGGGTTACAGCAGTAAAGCAGCTACCACAATGCAAATGGTTGGAAATTATCAGCTTTCAACTCCTATTGTTATGTCGGTGTTCCAAGGATTCGACTTGATTGAAAAAGAAAGTTAGATTACTCCATATGACTCAGCCTTTAAAATATATAAATAACACAAGCTTTATAAAAACTCGTATAGCTCAGAATAAAAATCTGAACTGTCTGTGCATAGTAATGGATAATGAAGGAACCGCCTGGATGTGTTCATCATACTGATGGAACTACGAGCTGCAAAGGACAAAGGAACGGAGAGTGGACCACACACAATCAAACTGGGCTCTCTGCCGTAAAACATCTCTCGGATTCATAGAAAAAAACATGTTATTGAAAGAGAGACTGCTCGACCTTATATTTACATGAAGCCTGGGACTTGGACCGATGCAGCACCATCCTCACCGACATGACTAGCTAGTCATACAGGCGCCGCCACAACAATACCCGTCCAGTGCTTCTCTTCCCACACAACATCCTCACTTGCACACAGTAACATGTCTCCGCACAAACAGAAATATCTGTCCCATACAATTCATACCAAAAGTGGTCCATTGTGGTAAAAACATGTGATTTTACTAGGCGCCTTGTCAATTCTTAGGTTCAAAATTACAAAAATAATTCAAAAGTTGAATACCGCAAAAATTCAAATAATCAAATAAATAAAAATAATGTATAATTATTTTTTGAAAAAATGATAAAGAGCAGTAGAGTCCACTTTAGTGGCCTCTAAAGTGAGGAAATGTTCTGAGGTACCCTGGACTTGATTTTTTAAAAATAATTTTCTCAAATTATATAGGACATGTGAAAAGTTATTTTGTTACTTATCTTGTTTCTGACAAATAATAACAACGATTTTTTAGTCAATTTGTTAACAAATAGAGGAGGAAGTGCAAAATACAATTTTTCAAGGACACGTTGAGAAAAAGTTGAGAAAAGACAAAGAAAAGAAAAAAGTCCATAAATGATACCAAGTATAATATTTATAGTGATGAGGGCGTACTCCATTTTGATTTAACACCACACTTGATGCATTTACGATAAAAAAAATCGACCCGTAGGAATCCTCGTCACAGACAGACTGACAAGCAGCACTGTATACTCGACAGCCTACGGACCCTAAAAATGAACTTACTTGGAACAAAATCTTCAAGGAAGTTAAAGATGAATGTTCTCTAAAACTCTACAACCTGAGCCTGAGATACGACTGGTTTTACCTCCCCTTGGGAACATGGTTTCTGTGGAGGGTCGACATCACGCCTCTAGAAGCACCCTTCTCTACAAATCAACTTTGGTCCCGAACAAAGACTTCGCCCTTTAAAAAAAGGGGACTTCTGTCCGAGTGGGAAGGAAAAGATGGAGTTTTAATAATTAAATGGCTTCAAAAAAAGGGAGGAAGGGAAAATCAGGGACGACAAAAGAATGAGGGCAGATGAGTCACAACTCACATCGATTAATCTATTTTTTAATTTGATTTGTTTGATTGAACAGAACGAATTTCTCCGACTAGACGTCGCAGGAAATAGTAAATGTAGTCGACGCCGATCTTCAGGTCTGCTCCCAAAACTACGGGAATAACCAATTGGAATTCGGAAATCCAAGCTTCTTGAAATTTCCAAATTCAGAGACATAAAGTTTTTTTTAATCTTGTAGTCAGGAGGTAGCGTGCGAAAAAGTGTCTGACTAACATCAAGCTAGAATTTTGTGTATAAGTAAATCTTTTGGTGCCTTTTAAGAATATGTGGTTGGCAAAGTTCATCTACGGGACATTGGCAATAGGCATGTCGCTGCCATAACAGCGATTTGCGCTTAGTTTATTTTTTCCATCCTGTTTTAGTATTTTTTATTTTGTTGTATGACGTTATTTACCGAGCTGTCGTTCAAGTTACTTTGAAACTATTGACATGTTTACGACATCAAGAAACATTAAAAGAAGCAAAACTGTTAAGTCACGTTAAGTTAAGTTGTATGTTAAGTCACGTTAAGTTAAAGTTACTGTAAAGTTGTGTTCAGTAAATAAAATCGTTATATACTCGTACTTATCAGTTAACAAAGAGTTTTTCTTCTAGCTACACGTCTGCCGGTCTCAAAGTCCGATACCGGCAGCGACAAGGCATTTGAAAAAAAAGTTTAACTTATATACCAAGTGTCAAGTCTATAGCTTTAGTAGGTCGGGAGATATACTCCAAGATGCGACGGACGGACAGACGAACTACCAAAAGCATAAGGGTTTATATTTCTAGGACGACCTCGAAACCCTAAAACCGTTGGAGACCAGCCATATTCATGATCCTGAGTGCGACAGGTTAGTTCATGATAACTTAGTCGACAGGTTCATGGTAGTTTGTAATTTAATTGAAGCGAGCGTAGCGAGCTTCCTACATTCAACGAAATATGCTCCGTGTCTGTCTGTCTGTATGTATGAAACGTACGACGATAACTCGAGTAAAAGTTGACAGATTTTGATGAAATTTGGTACGCATGTTCATTTTACCAATGCTCAGGACGAGTTCGTTGGACGACGTTGTCTGTCCAACTAAAATTGGAATTTTAGGACGGGAAAAAATTCTAAATTTATCTATTTGATGAGACGAACATTTTTTGCAATTAACATTTTGTAGTAAAACCAACAGCGACACCGCTGTAAATTAATAAAGATCGTTAAAACTATTAAAGCGGACCTTAAAGTTTAAAGTAGAAAAAACTACGTTTATCTACGATTGATACGTAATATAAACATTGTATCTCTGTTTAGATTCGTAGAAAGTGATTCTTTACACACCTGTATTAATTGCGCATGCGTGTCTCATAGTTTTGAAGAATTCCTCTTTTTTCCACTCTAGTGACGAAAAGAAGAAGAATTCTTCAACTTTACACACGATTAGCGAGTTTGTTTACATTTAACATACCTAATTTGATATTATTTAATAAAAGTAACTGTTTGTATCGAGTTTTTTGTGAAAATCATTGAGTGATTTAAGTGATTATGACGAATATGAGAAGAATAATACGCCTTCCGAAATAATTAATTTGGCACAACATACAACTAATGAATTGATCATCTTTATCAAAAGAGAAATACGAGCTTACATACAGGAAGTTTATTATTTTTTTCTGCATTTATTATTAAAATCTAACAATCGTAGATACAGTGCGGTACGCAACTCGTGCAAAAACGGCATTTTGCATAGCTCATGTGGTTTTACTACCCTCGCTGTCGCTCGGGTGCTAACTCCACACTCGCATGCAAAATGCTACTTTCCACACTCGACGCGAAATGTACTATTTCACCAATATCTTACGCCGGTGTACTACTTTCACACCCTTTATCTATCAAAACATGATGCATCATGATTCATGATTATATATTTTTTTTTTCAATATCCAATACATATTTATTACTATACGCTCGCTTCAATGATAGAGCCACGCGATGCCTAGTGTTAGGTCATTTAGGTAGTTTGTATAAGTTGAGGTTAGTTAGTCAAATATTACTCCAAATCAAAGAGGTCACCCCAATTAAATGACAAACAACCATCAACTTGATTTCTGGTCTAATAACTAAGTTCGTACTCGGGATCATGAAAATCATATTTTCCACGAAAAAGGGCGGGACATGGTGGCTGCTCTGCACCGTTTTGCCAAGCTAGATCCCGCAGACGAACTTAGCCGACCGCATATTCTTAAAAGGCATCAAAAGATTAACTTATACTTAAAATTCTAGCTTGATGTTAGTCAGACTCATTTTTGCACGCTATCTCCTGCGCTATTGAGAACGATAACTTAGGTTCCGTTACTTTGGGCAAGTTCGGAAGGAATAATATTGGATGGTAGCTAAAAGACGGGTGCATATGATTTACAAGGAGGACGACCAAATCATTACTCACCACATCAACAGCTTCCATATATCCGCAAACCTCGGCTTGGCCGTTGTTCCTCCCAACAAGTCACCAAGATTGTTTCATCCAAGAAAAACTGACTTCTCGTGGGTCATCAAGTCAGGTAACACGTTTTGTCAAACAAGGTACGTGCATACATCTCACAGCTTCACACTAATTATTTCTGCCGGAAGGAAAAACAGGTAATTATTTTGTAGAAGAGTATTAGTTGGTTTTTGAAGTCTAAGGACCGGAGAGGCTGGGGGCGGTTTAGCGTGAAGGACGAACTAGATACAGACTCGACACAGCCAGCACACCGCGAGGAGACAAAGACAAGACTCGGCCTTCACATCCTCCTGCCTCGACTCTCTTCTACAACAACTACAACGCCATGTAACTATGTGTACTTACCAGAGTTAACGCAAAATTAAAAGAAAAGTTGTACAAGCGAGCGTCTAGCAATAAATGAGTGTATATTGAGAAAAATAGAGGGAGAGAGGGAAGCTAGGGCCACAGGCCGCAAATATGATTCGATACAAATCGTACAGGTAAAATAAAAAAAAAAAAAAAAAAAAAACATATATTGGTTGGTATTATATATACAGTGGAACTTGACTAATTCGAACTTCTATAATTCGAAAACTTCTTTAATTCGAATTTTTCTCTTGGTCCCTAGCATTTTGTATCTACGCCATGTTAAAAAAATAATGGTTAATTCGAATTTTGTGTTGGTGATTCGAACATTTTATCTCCATGAATAATATGTTTTATATAGTGGTACAATAAAACCAAATTTATATTCCATTCTCTGGATGTCCTCCTCTTACATTTCCCGTATACTTCTTACCGACGTATTTAGATTCAACCGAATTTGAAACACCTTTTTTTAAAAGGGCGATTTTTTTTTTATTGTTTTTTATCAAAACAGCTTTCGGCATTTATCAAGCCGTCATCAGTGCGGATTTCGGTAGAACTAGAGTTACATTATAAAGAAAAATATGTAGTGTGCGAGTCATAGGATGTCGGAGACTAACGTAAAGACACAACGGATGAGTGTTACGTTAGTCTCTTTCATTACTACGTTTTTATTAGCTTTGTGGTTTTTTTCCAAAATCAAAAACTATACAGTTATGACAAATTGTTAGATGCACCTGTGAGCCAAATTTCGTTCAAATCGATCGATTTTTACGCCAGTTATCGTTGGACAAATAAACAAACTTTTCAAAGCCCAAGTCTCTGAAATGAAGAACTCACTGCGCTCGTTCAAAAAACGCAGTAGGTAGGTATATAAAAAGTTTTAGCGAATTTTCAAAGAAAATTACGCTATTGCAATGGCTTCAGAATTTTTCTAATGCGAATTTTTGAATTTTTTTTTTCATGGAAATCCGTTTCAGACCATTCTAAATCGATCCCTAAAATTTAACACTTTTTTTATGTATGTATGTATATGTGTCACTCCAGACGTAGTACCTACCCTTAGGATGCACTTAAAAATTTCAAACAAATTTTAAAATGTCAATAATATCAAAAGAAAGGATGAGTTCGTTGGCCAGAATTTTTCGGAGTTCATTTAGGGGTCAAATTTTTACAATTTAGGGTCAAATATAGCATAAAGTCGTGTTTTTTTCCATTTTACCCCCCTTTTATATGAAAATATGATAAAAGTGTACATAAAAACAATTACTGTACTCTTAAAGAGCTTTCAAACGATGTGCATCTTGAAGGGTAAATACTATTTGACTTTTGTACCCCGTACCCGACCCAAACATTTTTTTTTTTCACCCATCCAAATTCTAAACCAAAATTTTTCTATATTATCATAAGGCAATAATACGCAGATTTCTTTGAAAATTCGCTCATTAAGTCATGGTGCATGACTGGACTTTTATCTTGTAATTATTGTATTACAGGTCTACATTAGGTCTACGTTAGGTTACATTTCAGGTGAAATTAGGTCTAATTTCAACAGGTTAACAAACATTTAACAACTGATTACATTTAGACCGGAACACGAGTCCCCGGTCACATCCTCTTACAACTACCACTCTGACAAATCTCAAGGTTTCTCGTTTACGGAAAAAAATAGACTTTTAATTATCCCTCTTTGACAGATCCAATTTTGAAAAATCCCTTTTCAGAGGGAAAGCCGGGGTCTTAAGAGCAAGCTTTTCCCCAAATTACAATTTCTCTTTCCAACGGATTCCGGCCGAAACCTTGGTTTTCACTAAATAAGTTTAGATTTTAATTAGGTTAAAGATTTTCATGTTTTAGTGAAATGGTTAGCAAGTTAATTTAAGGTTGGAAACACGACTGAGGGTTTCTTCCAACTAAGGCTTGTTAAACAAAGCTGAGTCTTTCTAAATCTCGACTTTTATAAATATTAGCCAAGTTATTAAGTAAAGTACTGAATAAATATTTAAAACATCGACATTTAATGAAATATAAAATCTCCCTTCGCTCGAGTAAAATATACAATTTTAAAGTAAATATTATTTATAACAATCCAATTTAAAAAAAATAAAGAATATGAGATTATTTCTAAACGTAAATCCGCTTTAGGAGAAAAATAGGATAAATAAACTCTCTAAGGAAAAGTCTAAGCAATGAAAATTTTCCTGGATAAGAAAATTTTTAAAGGAAGCTGAAAGCAGCCGAGAGGAAAATACCTTCCACTCGCTTTAAACCCTTCCAGCTTTATATCATCCTATATAGGGAGGAGGGGGGGGGGGTAAACTTAGCTTGACTTGATAGAATTGGTAAATTTGTTTTTGCCTGGCAAGTGAAATAAAGAAGAGGGCAGCGGAGTGTAAAGTACAGGTAACTCCACTAAACAACTCCAACTTGAATTTTAATAAAACTCTAAATACCCCCACTACAATTTACTACCTTCCATATTTTCAACAATTTTAAATATATAATGTGTATATATATATAAACATCTACAAATGTTATTAATAGTATTTCCCCAGACAAATATAAAGGGTGTTTCAGCTAAGTACAGACACAGAAAAGGATCAATCATGATTTAAACAAGTTCCGTGCAATTGTTTGAGAATAAAGTGAACACTTTTGTTCTTTAAATTTAATCCAGCATGTGGGTCGGTAATAAAATAGACCCGGGCCCTTTCAAAGCATTGCACGTTTGCATCGAGAAATACTTAAATAAATATACATGGGAAGGTCAAACCCACAGTTTGTTTTATCAGGTTCCAAAGTTAATGTTTTACTTGCAACCTATAAAGACATTAAAGGTTTCTGTAAGTTGGTGGTTGTGAAAGGAGATGGTGGGGGGAAGTGGGGAGGGGGGGACTAGTTCTTTGTTCAGCTGTGTCGAGATTCCAGATAAAATTGGTTGTTTGGTTCTCCGTACTGAAAACCAGTGTTACCATTACGTGCAGTCCAACGACAACCTTGTATCCTATTTCTTCTATCTCCGTTTAGATTTTCTTCTGTAAGGGCTTTCCTTTACCTTTTAAGAAAAGACCCTTGGACGGAGTATCATTTGGAAATTCCTCTTGGAAATAGAAACATTTGTAACCGAGCCAAAAACAAAACAAATCTGTTGTTTTCGAAAATCAAATCGGATAAAAATAACCATTATAACAGCGAATGTTACAGTAGAGAGGTGGTTACAACCAGTTTACTTTGATGACTTGACTAAACCACCATATACTAAAAAGACGCGGAAACTACTGAGCATTCGAATGTTCTGTACTGCCCTTATATTAATAAACAAACTTGACAATTACAATAATTGTACCATTATCTTTTCTTCTTTAGAATATTAATTCATCGTGCTGCCAAATAATAAGATACAGACATTGTCACACGCAATATACAGCCTCTAGAGTGCTGTTGACACAGAATAATTCAATATGATTAGGGAATGAACGGTCTTCACTACAGAGCTCATTCCTTTTAATCAAGTTGCAAAGGATTATAAAGTAATTTCATTTGATCGCTTTAGCCTACATGACAAGAAGAAACAAAGTCACTGACTCCAGCATTTGGTCGGTTCGAACCGGTAGCATCCGCAAAACCTATTGGCTAATCAATTATAATACGACCGCGTCAACAGACGGCTGGGCACGAACTCGACAACTTTTCTAACCATAAGCAAGGGTCAAAAAAGGGTCCACTAATCCCTGAGCACGAACTCGACAACTTTTCTAACCATAAGCAAGGGTCAAAAAAGGGTCCACTAATCCCTGAGCACGAACTCGACAACTTTCAACACCAGGTAGAGAGTGGCATGCGATAGCGTGTAAAGCCCCATTTATACGTTGATAGTTGACGCGTTAGTTGCTGTCATGATAGCAACTA
>KZ651153.1:483345-498371 GCA_001010745.2 Gerris buenoi | reverse complement strand
TATACCAAATTAACTGTAAACAATGCCCTGCAACATACATAGGAGAAACTTCACAACAATTCAAAAACAGATTCCATCAACATATCAAAGACATCTCAAACAACAACACTAACACAGCTATATCAGAACACGCACACAACACTAAACACACATTAGACACAGATAAATATAATATTCTACACACTGAAAAACATCACCAAAAACGACTTACACTGGAAATGTTATACATAAAATCAAATACAAATAACATAAACTTGAAACAAGACACTAATAAATTAAGCAACATTTACACAAATATTATATTTAATACAAATAAAAATAAATAATTCAAAATTTTTGATTAGGTATGTCAGTTAAAAAAATAAAATAAATTCTTTTCAAAAAAACATCTAAAAACAATCAAAATTAACTTATTAACTTGGTAAGACTTTCATTTCCAAAATTCATTTTTACTTTTTTCATTTTGACCATTTTTCTCCAAATTTACAGTATTTTTAACATTAAAAACCTGAAGAAGCCCAGGTTCCCTGGGTGAAAGCTTGTTTATTAAAATACAATAAGAAAAAGAAAAAAAGGACTTTCATTCCAAACAACAACGAACTCCAAATAAGAAACCTCAAGTCCACAAAAGAAAAACTTCAATTAAAAAACATTACATTCTAAATCTATTTATTAAAATTTGTTCTACATTTTTCTCCGAGAACATCACTTTATTTACTTAATTATTATAATATTCTCATTATTTTATTGATATTATTATATAAATTAGTAAAAACACTGTGGCAATGGCAATAAAAACCAGTAGATAGGAGGCGAACCGAGAGTTGACTGTCCGTAGGGCTCTCACACTGTCGGCTGTCGGTCTGATCACGGTACGCTCAGGGCAAGCTCCGGTCTAGATCGCTCGGCAAGCAACCTTGATCGGACCGTGCCCTGTGCGTGGTCGGACCGTGCCGAAGGTGGGAATGCTTCTATATAAAAACATAGAGAGCGACCTTGATCTGATCTGACCCGACCGTGATCAGCCCTGTCCGTGACCGTAGGTGTGAATCCACCTATAATTTCAAATCATTAATTTTATTTATGTTTTTATTTTATTTTTTTAAATAACATTTTATTTAAACGTTTTTATTGTCTATTTTTTTGCCCCTCTTACTATGCCTATGTTTTGTCAAAATGCAGGCCTCAACTCCATGGGCTGTTGCGCCACAGAGTTAGTTTTTTTAGGATTAAAAATGTAAAACTTTTGTATTTTCAGTTATAACAAAATCGGAGTAACAGTCGTTTCAGTGATAAAACCGTAGACAGTTTCGCTGGCTATATTTTTTACTATCGAGTCATAAGAAAAGTGCGATAGCTGTGCAATAGTTATAAAATGCGAAAGTTGTCCAATTCGTGCTCGTCCCAAAGGGGCTGCTTCTAAAAAGTTGTCTAATTCGAGCTCGAGGATTAACCAGAGCAGGTAAAAGTTGTCGAATTCGTGCCCGCCCCAACAGACTGTCTCCTTCAGCAAAAGTGAGGAAAAGGATAAGGTTTTATTCACAAAAAGAAAAACCGACATCAGATTAATTGACAAAACAATAAACGACCAAGAGAATTTGTATACAGGGTGGCACAAAAGTATGGAAACCCCTGAATAACTCGTCAGAAATGCATTTCTTTGGAAAAAGTTAAATACAAAAGTTTAAAGATTTTACCTTAGCTATTCAATGGTGACCTTGGATTTTACCTTACCTTGCCCTTCAGGGTCAACTTTGTTATTTTAAATGGGAACCCCCAATTTTTATTGCATATTTGAAAAGAGCAGGGAATTTTACGTAAAATATGACCTTGACCATGTCCTTGAGCATGCCCTTTAAGGTCATTCCAAGGTCAAAATTGTTTTTCCAATGGGGAAACTCTAATTATTCCCTTTAACAGTGGCCTTGACCATGGCCTCCATCAAGTCTTTAAACATGAGCTTCAAGGTAATTTTAAGCCTCCCCCCTCCCTTATTCTTATTATTTTATTTGTTTAAGTACTTTTATTTAATTTTTTTCCTTAAGGTCAACCATATTCTTCACCATGTCGTGAAATTAGACCATGAAGAAAAAAAAATTAAATAAAAGTACTTAAACACATAAAATTAAAATGAAAAGGGAGGAAGAAGGCTTAAAATTACCTCGAAGGTCTTGTTTAAGGACCTGGTGTAGGCCATGGTCAAGGCTACCGTTGAAGGGAATAATTTGGTTATTTGGAAATCCGGAATACAAATTAGATTTTCCTATTGGAAAAACAATTTTGACCTTGAAATGACCTTACAGGTCATCCTCAAGGACATGGTCAAGGTCAAATTTTATGTAAAATTTCCTGCTCCTTTCAAATATGCAATAAAAATTGGGGGTTCCCATTTAAAATAACAAAGTTGACCCTTAAATGACCCTGAAGGGCAAGGTTAAGGTCAAATCCAAGGTAACCATTATATAGCTAAGGAAAAATCTTTAAACTTTTGTATTTAACATTTTCCAAAAAAAAATGCATTTCTGACGAGTTATTCAGGGGTTTCCATACTTTTGTGCCACCCTGTATAATACAAATCGGGACAAATGTACCTAAATGTATCAGTTTTCTAAAAAAAAAAAAAATAAACAAAGAGACTTTCAAATGGTTATCCCCAAATGAAAAACTTAAATATTAAAATTTTTAACTTTTTGCATTTTCCTTGTCACTTACATGACTGTATCTACAAGAATACCAAATTTCAAGTTTCTAGAAGTTGTTTATCATTTTGGTGATGATTGAGTGATTCAGTGAGTCAGTAACAAACATTAAAACTCTCCCATGTAGTAAAGGATGAATATAAAGGACTAATTTGTTTACAGTGTGCTAAGCTACTTAGACCTAGTCCATAGTTCAGACTTCAAAAGTTCATCGTAATAGGAAGCAGAGATATGAGGGTGTGAATACCCAGGTGGTTCAAGTAAAGATACATTGCGCATGCTTACTGCAACTTGGCCTTGCACACTACCGTGCTCTCAGATAAGTTAAGATACATTGCGCATGCTTACTGAAACTTGGCCTTGCACACTACCGTGCGCTCAGATAAGTAAAGATACACACTGCGCATGCTTACTGCAACTTGGCCTTGCACACTACCGTGCTCTCAGATAAGTAAAGATACATTGCGCATGCTTACTGAAACTTGGCCTTGCACACTACCGTGCTCTCAGATAAGTAAAGATGCACACTGCGCATGCTTACTGCAACTTGGCCTTGCACACTACCGTGCTCTCAGATAAGGAAAGATACACACTGCGCATGCTTACTGCAACTTGGCCTTGCACACTACCGTGCGCTCAGATAAGTAAAGATCATTTTGTTTCTTAACCCGTTGGTCTCAAACTCAATTTTCTTATGTACTGTTTATATTGCTTATATTAATAAATGAATCATTATTTTACAATCTTACTGATTTTAACGTGGGAAGAAAATTACTTTTTTAACGGACGGGAGAATACGACCGATAATCACGTACAATGAACAAATTCAAGTCTTTCCGTCAATTCTTTCTAAGAACTCCAAGTTAAAGGAAAGGTTTTACAATATGAAGGGTAATTAATATTTGTTAGATAGGACTGACACGCGGCACCGTCACTGGTAGTCATCTGCTACGTCTTATTTTGTTAGATTTACTTGAAACTCGTAGATGCACATTGATTAGCGCAGACATCATGTGTCAGTCACAAATATAATAAATAAAATATATTTGTAAATCAGAGACATTGGTCAACACGTGTCGTTAATAAACCCGGCAGAGTAGATAAACCTACATCTCGCAACCAAGCTTCCCAGTGATAACACAAAGACTTCCGCACTACAATTAAACAATTTAAACAATTACACAATGTTCCGCCTCCAGCTAATAGTACTTTCAAATATAATCTATCTCCTAAAGAAGAAAATACTGGAGAAATGTATCTTTGTTTAGAGAGCGTAGATATAAATCAAATACCTGTATTTCTCTGTGAGTCTGGCTTGCCTCATTCTAATTTGGTTGTAACTAGTTTTATAGTCCAGTCTTTAGGTGAAAAAAAAAACGACCTACCCAGCAAAAAATGCAGTTGTCATTTTCATTTTTTTTTTTTTCTTTTCAGAATTTCAGCTTTGCCACCTAGTAAAAATAAAGTGTTCTGACAAAAATACGAAACATTGAATTTTTTTAATTTTTGCGCTAATAGCTTGTGAAAAATGCACACTCTCAGAAAATAGTGGACTCGTGCAAAGTAAACTACATTACATTTCCTACGATTTATCTGTTTAAACTGTTTTTGTTAAAAGAACGGTTAAGGCACTGGAGCGCGTTAAAATTTAACAGAAAATTTAAAACCTGCGAAACTTTTTTTTTCGTTTGGTTTATGTCGGGGAGTCGGGGATATCATTCGACTCAATAACAAACTTTGAAAAGTTTACTCTCGTGTTCTCCGAATATAGTACGAATTTATAATAAATACTCGACGTAAAGAGAAAATAAAATTAGTCGATAATTGCAGACGCTGTGGGAGCTCTAAGATAAAGACTAAAACATATTAATATTAATAAAATCTAGCTTCAACTAAGGTATTTAACCGACGGAGGTACGAAAAAAGTCGTGGAATCGAACTTGCAGATCTTTTAAAATCAAACATTCAAGCAGATCGTGTCATTACAAAATAATGTAACGTTTCCAGTGACTCTAGTAATGAACTGTCAAGTGCTTAGTTTTGTTTCCGCTGCAGGAATCATTGTTAGGACATCGAGTTTGAAGATGCTTCCACAAGCAAGACGAAAGTTACAATGTTACATGGTGGAAAACACGGAGCTTAGTGCAACTTTAAACTTAAAACTTGATTTGTCCCTATTCTCCGAAATCTATTCGTTTAAATAATAACAATTTTGAAAGACTCACCAAAAGATTACAGAAGAGTTTGTCCTTGACTTTGATAAATCACCCAAATTATGTTTTTAATAAAAAAAAGCCGTCGTCGTAAAATTTTGACAGGACATACTTAGTAGCTGAGTCCATCACTCTAACAGTGTAAGAAGGCAATAAACCAAGATAACGCGGCTCTGTAATATACAGTCCGCCCGCCTCCCAGCCGCTCACCCAATTAAACCCCTAATTAACTAGCCCCCTCACTATTTTCTTCCCTCACTATTCTCTTGCCTCACACTTTTCTCTACGGCTGCATTAATAAGAACTCTTCTTCTCGTTCTATATACAAAAAGGATTCGAACAAGGCGTTTATTACTCTATCTAGTTTTTTTTTAAACCTAATTACCCCTTAAACAAATTGACCAATTTTTTTATTTTGCCGAAATAACTTGTAATAAAAATCCAATATTGTAAAAGAAACATTTATGTTCTGTGAAAAAAAGGTTTTCCGATAATTGGGAAACCCCGAAATAAATTTACCGGGGATTATTAAAATACAAGTGTAATAACGAGAACCCATAAAAATACAGCTTCACCAGTCGTTATTATTCCATTCCTTATTATTTAATATTAAATTTTTTTTATTTTTATTTTCATTCAGTCGACACCGGACTTGTCTCAGCCATTACAGAATTGTGTACTACCTTTATTAACTCATGAAATTAACTTAATATTCTTGTGAATCTACAACTTATAACGTCATTCTAATAATATCAAATATGCCTTCCTAAGGCAGTTCATGTTTTTAAACGTTTATAAATTATTAATTGTTGATTTTTCTATTATGTCTTTTATTTATATATAGAATATACTGTTATATATTATTTATATACAAAAGCAGTTTATTGTGTATTTCATCTTGCTAAATTAATTGTTAATTGCTTCCGAGCTTACGGAAGGTAAGGGAAGCTACGGAGCCGTATTCATTTCAACCGTAAGGCACGGCCACACGAGCGTTTTTTCACGCCAAACTTCAGCGTGAAAAAACGCTCGTGTGGGCGTACCCTAAGCGCTCTTTAATGATAACTCTTTTTGCTTAATCGATACTTTTTTAATTCATATAAAAATAAAGCGAGAAAGCTATGTGCCACATTATCTGGCAATATATTTATAATTAATTAAATTATCAATTTATCAGATGAGATTTTTTGAAGATATAGGTGTAAATAATAATACTTTATTCCACCATATGCATATTAAAATTTTCCATAATTCCAGAAAAGAAAACATATTATATAAATTATAAAGTAACCTAAATTTACATAAATGGTGCACACCCGCATAAGAAACTTGTGCGCGGGAGTGGTAGTTGAGCCTTTTCAAAAGTGTTTATTTATTTATTTTATTTATTTATTACGGCCAAATAATAATCAAACTAATAATAATAATCAAATCATATGATATATCTTCTGAACAATTAATACTATCTTCAATATACATTATAAATAAGCATTAAAACAATTAATATACTTCCAAAATACTAATATCAGTATGCGTGCATTTCTATATTTAATTACTAAGCAAAATGTGTTTCATAAGCTTACCTTTAAATATGTAAAAACTTGAACTAAGCTTAATTTCTAGTGTCAAATCATTATAAATTACTGGCGCAGAAAAGTACGAAAGTCTATAGGCAGCTGCAGACTTGCAAAGTGGCTCTATAAGAGGACACCATTCTGAGCTTCTGGTTCTATAGACACTCTCTACTCGTGGATACCTAGATAGATTGGAATGAACGTGAGTAGCAACTATGTATCGATACATGCCATTAATAGGAAGAATACCAAACTCTTGGTAGATTAAGCGGGAAGGATACCTCATTAGTTTTTTTAAACAAATTTTTATTAATCTTTTATGTAAAAGAATTAAGGGTTGAGCTGTAGAGGGTGAAGAGAGTGAAATAAATGTATGTCTTTGCGCATAGGAACAGAAACAATTGGGTGCAGACGGTATCGACTTATATGGGACTAATTATTATTAAAATTTCATTAACAAGTTTTTAAAATACATAGATTCACAAAAATTGAGCGACAGACCGACAGATAGACACGGAACAAGAAACGCTCCCTGGTGTCTGAAACGGATTTCTGTATTTGCTTTTTGAAATCCAACACATAAAAAAATGTTAGAAAGATAACATAGCTTCTGTAACCTTCAGTAAGCTCGGGAGCAAAAAAGGGAAATTAGCAGGTGAAATGTTTGCAAAATGTTACACGTCGATATAAGGCTACGTCATTATGTTTCCAAATAGTCCAGTCAAATGGTAGTTTGAAGTGGAAAGTTCTGGTGCAATGGTTGTTAAAGATAGCAACAAAAATAATAGAACCTGTGTCTAAGAGCTCGTATTAATTGTTCAGTATTCGCTATATATTATTTTAAGAATAAAGTTATTTGCTATTTTTCAAAAATTATTGATTTCCCGGTTATTTCAACCCTCATCTTTATTTTACTACAACTCCACTTTTTGCGTAAATATCTTGCTTTGCAAGTTATAAGGCGAAATCCACTAAAAAAAGTAAAAGAAGATAGTGGTTTTATGATGATTTCTCATATTTGCGTGTAAAATTTTTGTTGGACAACTCTAGATTCGTGTTCAGCACACCGAAAAACATAAAATTAACTGCCAGCGCAGTCCGGCCACCAACCGTTTACACTTCAGCACTCTCCAAGCCTTCCCAATATTTCAACTCCCATTTGCGTGAAAACCGTACGACGTACAAATAAATGTTATAGACATAAAATGTAGGTTATTTTCTCCTTTTTATTTTACTACTAGACCACTTTTTGCGTTAATAGATTGCTTTGCAAATTGTAAGCTGAAAACCAAAAAAAAAATTTTTTTTTGTAGTTTTTCGATGATTTCTCATATTTGCCGAGGGAAATTTTGTTGGACAACTTCAGATTCGTGTTCAGCACCCCCAAAAAACATAAAGTAAACCACTAACAACAATTACACTAGAACTTTCCACTTTGAGCTCTTTTTATATGCACCATTTGACTGGACTAAAAAACAAAAATATTAAATTAGAAAAAAGGGTGTAGGGAATTGAAAAATATAGGGCAAGCAGGAGGGTGCAAAGCAACAGCTGTTGAGGACAGTATGCTGTTCAGTTGGGGGGGGGGGAGGGGTGCTGAACAGCAGCCCCTAACCGGGCTTGGTGGCTACAGAGAATCATGGGTAGAGGCGTGTACACGTAGTGCGGGGCTGTCAGAAACAGAGGGGCGGTTAGCTGTGGGAGCGGCGTGGTTAGGGGCCCGCTCCTAAATAAATTATTAGGGTCATGGAGGTTCCACAGCGCGGGCAACATTAGGCTGGAAAACTTTCACATCTCCGAGCGTTCAACTAACAGCTCTGGCTTTAACACGTTCCTCCGCTTACACTTTCCTTGACTAGCCACGTTCAGACCAGAAAAACTCCCAACATAATCAAACTTACAAAATTTCAAACAAAAATCAACTTTCCATCAACAAGAAAATTTCAATTTAGGAAAAAAGACTGCTTTAGTGTGGCACATAGCTTCCTCGCATCATATCGTGTACTTTATTGCAATATTAACATTAACATTATTGTTATATTACTTTAGTGTTATATTGTTTATTGTGTAAAAACTTTAAATAGTTTTAGCAAGCTTAACATTTTATTAGTTTTACTAAAAAAAATTGTATTAGAAAAAAATGTTTGTCTCATTGACTTGATTGATTTTTTCCCCGACTTAAAATTCCAATTTTAAATTTGAAGTTCACGTTAATGCGAGCATTGTGCGTGAGCGCTTGGACGGATAACGTTGTCCAACGAACTCGTCCTGGGCATTGGTAAAATAAACATGTCTACCAAATTTCATCAAAATCGATCGACATTTACTGTTATCATCACACGTTTCTGGATTCACGGACACACAGACCGAGAGACAGACAAACACGAGACCAAACATTTTTCCTGATGTCTGCAACGGATTTCTATCTTGGAATTTTTAAAATCGAGGACATAAATTTTTCGTTCTCAAAAGTGAAAAATGCTTCCTTATGCTTGGAAGCAAAAACTAATTGTAGCGAGCTTCCTACATTCAACGAAATGCTCCGTGTCTGTCAGTCTGTGTGTCTGAAACGTACGACGATAACTTGAGTAAAAGTTGACCGATTTTGATTAAAGTTGGTACACATGTCCATTTTAGTTTGCGCGCAACGTTCGCGTAAACGTGCGCATCAAAATTAAAATTGGAATTTTAGGACGGGAAAAAATTCTAACTTTATCTATTCGATGAGACGAACATTTTGTAGTAAAACCAACTGCGACACCGCTATAAATTAATAAAGATCGTTAAAACTATTAAAGCGGACCTTAAACGTTTAAAGTAGAAAATCAACGGTTTTTATTTACCGATATCTTACGCCGCTGCACTAAAATCAAACGATAATGGACCTTAAAAGAAAAACAAACACAAGTAAAGTCAAGAGTAGGACGCGAGGAAGCTGGACGTCATACTGATCTCAGGATACAAATCCACAACTATGTAGGAGGAAACCACATTCTCGTCATTTCGAGAGAAACACCTTCTAATTTTAATTTGAAATTATTTTATTGATTTCTCAGCGAGATAAGATTTTACAGAGATACAGAATATGTATTGTCAATTTAATTGAAATAAGTTTTGTATTTAACGCAATTGCACAAACAATAGACAGACATCATGTAACAAACAAAAGTGCGAAGTATCGCCTCACCACAATACTTCATCTTTCTCTCCTAGTATGCATGTGCGTATTTGTAATACGTCAAAATAATAAAGTTGAATTTCTGAAAACAAAAATAGAAAAAGTTATTCTAAACTAGAAGAAGTTTAGAACACTGAAGGCAACAAAACTCTGAAATAGAATCTCAAGTAGAAGCAGCCACAACGAGATAATCGATAGTTTTAGACTTGATGACGTCACGACCTCACCTCATGTCAAGGGCCCTTCACCCGGAGGGCCCGCATTCAGGGCCTCTTCACAGTCTGGTCGTCTTAGAGGCCCCTCTAAGTAAAGGTAAGCACGTCGCTTCCTTATATAAACCGGTCCTCGACTTCCCAACATATAAATTCATCATGGGAGTGGTTTTATTTTTAAAAACGTTAGAATGACAGTGAACGAAGTAACGATGGGAAGCACTAAGAAACGTGACAGCTGTCACAGAGCCAATATATTCGGATTTATATTCGAGTTACAAGTACGTGCGGCTTGGTAGCTTTGGATTTAAAAGAAAAAAAACATATCGGCTCTAACTATGAGAAAACGTTATATGCAGCGTCCCAAATGATTATTTCATATTAGTTGGAATGTTTACACAAGACAACAGATCAATATGTTATGACTTTATGACCAATGTCAAATAGGAAAAACCAAAATCTGTGTGCCACATATACGGCTATATAATTACTTGGTCCGGCCTTTGGAGAGGTAGCGTAACCGTGCGGGTTAAACCACGTCTACTCGGCCATCACTGAATCATGAGTGGAACGAGATGGGGTTCGATTCCTCGGCCTGACACTCTGATTTATATGGCTCACTATTGATCACATCATACTCGCTTCGGCGGTACAATGTACATATGTATGATGTGTGAAGTGGCTGCAACTCTCTACCGCGGGGTGTAAAAAGGGCCTAAGGTATGGCCTAATTGCAAGGTTCGAACAAGTGGTTCGTCCTACCCGTTCTATTAGGAAGTACTGGTCCGGCCTTAAATATATTTATTATTTTTTTCTAGTTTTTCCGGATGCATTTAATTATTATTGACCATTTTATCTCAATTTACCAAACGAATAACTCCTTCCCGGATATTTTCTCTGGAACTAGAGTTTCCTTGGAAAACAACTTTATATAAGGTTAGATTAGTATTTAAATAGGCTACATTTTAAAAATGTCTCAGTAAAGTCGGTAGAGTTCCCAAATTTTTTGCTAAGATTAATTTCTCGATTTTACCTCGGGGTATGATTTTTCAGAAAATTAATGCCAAATTTAATTGAAAACTGCCGAGCAGTTAGTTCCAAGGGTCTGCCCAGACTACAGACAGACGTTTTTTAAAATCAATATTTTGGATTCAGGAGAGCTCAAAACTATACTTTCTCTTAATACATAATATTTACGTATATCAGATATGATATAGTACATAGAAGAGGTGTTCTAGAGCAGGGGTTCCCAAACTTTTTTGGTGGCGTACCACTTAATGTGTCTTGAATTTTTCATGTACCACTGATGTCAATACAGGAATATCCAGGACTTTTTTTTACACAAGAAAGGGGGTCCAGGAGCCTTCCCCCGGAAAAATATTGAGTTTTAAAGGTTCAAAAATGTAGGGTATCACATATTTTTTTTTTAATGTAAAACATTTTAAAATTTAATTTGTAACAGACCTACGTACTGTACCATTTTTTTTTTTACCTTCAATCCCCTTGATAGAGAGAAGGTGTTTGAGCATGATTGTTAAAAAAAGGACTAAATAAAAATTGTATTTTATTTAGTAAAAAAAAATACATTCATGAATGAACAAAGAACATCAAATTACAACAAAATAACACGAATAGGGCATAGAATATTAATAAAACTTGTATTAAAAAAAAACTATTTATAAAGAACCATAAGAACATACTAAAAGAATAAACAATATGGTTAGGCAGGTTAATTGGATGAATGTACTTGCAATAATTGGCTGAAACAATTTCTGGAGTGATGGGGCTGAGTTTTAAACTCATCATCCTCAACGCAGGACAGTCTGTTTCTATACTTGGTTTTGAGGTATATAAGGGATGAATACACTCCTAACAACAATTTATGCAGCGCGTACCACTAGACCCGATCCCGTGTACCACCAGTGGTACGCGTACCACAGTTTGAGAACCGCTGTTCTAGAGTCTAGAGGGAGGTTAGAAGGCTCAGCCTGATATGACTGTCAGCAGACAGTAACAGTACCTATATATGGTTCAGCTTTATCAAGCGTATTTGATGGTCTATCTAGAAGACTTTCGAGAAGGATATTCCCCCTAAATCTCAAGTATTTAATGACCAGATTTTATTACTACGTTTTACAAATATATTAATAATTGTATTAAAATTGCCTTAAAAGGTTTTCTATTGTCAAGCTATGTTACACGACGAAGTGATATTTAATTGCGTATTGCACACAAGTCACAATACAAGCAATTCATTATAAATAAGCTGTCACCAAAACATAATAATAAGGTTTTAAATAAACAATTCTAAAAAGAAATAAATTGGAACTTCAAAGAACGAAATTATCTCTGAAAAGAACATATAAAGGATAATATTTCACTAAAAATAACAATTTTCGTATTTAAAACTGAATTGAACAAAGTGAAACGGTACGGAGGACGGAGGTATAATATCGTCCCTATTTTGAATTTACTGAGAGAGGAAGCGCGGAAGGGAGTTTTCAATTTTATTTCTACAACGAGGAGAAATAACAGAGTAAAGCTCCAATCAAATAAACAACCAACAAACATTGCCCTCCTCTTCAAAACAACAAATTAAACCCTTGTATAATAAATATATGTTTGTGTATTACCTATATTATATCCTTGTATATTATGTATGTTTGTATGTTATGTATTATGTATGTGTACGTACATAGTAATTACACGGTGTAAAGACAGTGTGCTCTGCTCAACAAACTCTGCACACTGTATAAGCTTAAAATTTGTCGCCTCAACAACACAACTGCGGAGTACAATTGATTTTATATTTTGCCCTAGCTCAGTGGAGATGGGAGTGGGTTGTTGTTTCTAGGAGCTACTGAGCTACAATTACTTATTTTTTGAGCGCCACGTTATTTTATATTATGGGAAGAAATAACGAAACCCAATGTCCTCGTCGTACTAAACAAAACTTTTTATTTAAAAGTAAAACCACTCCTACAAAGAGAGATTGCGACCACGCAAAATAAATAAATTCGAGTATGCTCCAGCACAACTAAATAAAAAAACTAAACTCCAATAAAACTAAATCATTAGCGATCATGCTCAAGCAAAAAAAATCTAAATCATAACTATACTCCGAAAAAAACTAAATGTTATAGGATTCACGGCAGACGGCTCGATCAAGTTACATCGAGGCCCATCCCGCGACCTACCGCAACACTCGACTCACACCGACTGATCCGGCACGTGCCAACCATACAAACCTTGAACCACGCTAAACAAACATACCTTATCACCATATAAACAACAGGCATAAACATCAATTAAACTTTCTCCTACCACTAGATCTAAGCGTCCCCAGATCTAGAGGTCAACATTCACAGAGCCAAAAATATTGGGAGATGCGTCCATCTACCAATAACAAAGGCTCTAATGTAGCGATATAAAAATAAACCGCTACAAATTATTTTAAATATTCTCTCAATCCAAATAATATTTAACTTTAAAAATTTTAAAGTTAAGGTCAGTACAGTCTATCGGTTGACTGTATCTATCTAAAGAGCGCTGAGGATTCGAATTAATCTGGGGCTACCTGCGGGTTACTTTCTATAAACTATAAAAGTTTCATACAAATCAGATAAGTACTTTTGAAGCTATAGGTGTAAATAAATGTATGTTTGTGCGAAACAAATAAGCGCAGAAGGTTGAAACTTATATTGGACCGACAATGAGCTTCATACGATCTTCCATCCAAATTTCATTAAAATATTATGTGTAGTTATTACGATATTTTGGTTTGCAAAAATTGAACGACAAGCAGACACGGAACCAAAAATGTTTTCTGATGTCTGAAACGGATTTCTGCCTTGCAATTTTTGAAATCGAGCTTACCTTCGGTTATTATATCAAAATTAATTTGATATAATAATCTGACATTATATTTAGTTGAAGTTTATTAGAAAGCTATCTACAGAATAAAAGGTCGAAATAACTACTGCCATCTATTTAATAATGTTTCGAATTATTTACTTGCAAATTATTATGTATTTAAACTGTCGAGGGAGTTGTTAATCCGTCATCATTTGAAATTACCTGTGGATTCCATGTTAAGCCGGTTACTGTAATGTTACAGTTTGAAGGTAAATAAGAACCAAAACAGAATAACGATGTGGCTTAGAGTTAATTACAGAATTATTAAAGCGGGAGCGAGGCATGTTAACTTGACTCGATGAAAGCGTTCGCAAAGTCTTGCAGTGCTTTGGAAAGCACACAGTGCAAGTCTTTCAACACTAAACTCGACTTTGAAACCTACTTTATTTCTTTCAATACAAATATAAGCGAGACGGAGCTTAAATTGCGCCGCGATCTTCCCTTCCCACAAAGCTTTCACATTTTCCTTTAACAAAAAACAAAACTAAATTCTTACCAAACATTTATTAGAGATGAAAATTCCTTTCAGACTTTAATTCGTCGTATATTAAAAATTACTTTTTTAAAAAATTATATTCTTATTAAAGTCTCTTTAATAATCTTTTTTACGTTTTTCTAAAAATAAAAGAAACTGGACCATTCATAAAAATATGTAAACATTATAAAATACGAGTTTACCAGGGGAGCCGACTTTCTATGTAAAGATACATTTTATTTATTTACTTTCTCGTGTTTTCGTTTATAAATAGATATTATCCCCGAAAAGGTTAAAGCCCTAAATTTGATTTATATTTATACTATAATACATAAATTACTTCCCGCATTCATAAGTATATCCGTTTCAGACATCAGGAAAAATGTACGGTCTCGTGTCTGTCTCTCTGTTTCCAAACCAAAATATCTTATGAACAACTTGTATTTTATTTAATTCGAATGTTGGGTCGAAATCAGCCCAGTTTCGGTACTATATTAGTTCCAACCTTGTGCCCCTCTGCCTCTTTCGCGTTTATACAAACCTCATAAAAATGAATACTTCCTAACTACTATCAAATTTCGGAGGTAAAATTGCCACTATTTTGGCAACGCGAAAATAGTGGTTTAATTTGTGTACCAAATTTCAAATCTCTAACTACATCTCTAATAGATCGGCTGATATCAGTAGCCAAAATAAGATGACGCAAAACCGTGGATTATGGATTGCCTCAACATTCCCCCCTCCCCCTTACCCCCAACCC
>KZ651153.1:468764-482062 GCA_001010745.2 Gerris buenoi | reverse complement strand
GTTGGGGGTAAGGGGGAGGGGGGAATGTTGAGGCAATCCATAATCCACGGTTTTGCGTCATCTTATTTTGGCTACTGATATCATCCAAGATTCGACGGACGGGCGGACAGACGACCAAAAGCATGGGATGAACTCAAAACCCGAACAAAAGATGGAAAAATTGATTCTCATTATACTGACTACAAAATTAGAAGACGAACCATCAAGTTGATGTTAGTTTGTCAATTAATCAGTATGTTAGTCGTTCATTTCTCTAGATCGAAGTGGACGCGTATCAAGTGACAAACTAACATCGACTTGATATTCGGTCTACTAACTAATTTTGTACTCAGGATCGTGAAAATCACCGTGACCGGCGGGGCCGCTCTCCGTCGGTCTGTTATTCGACGGCTTACGGGCAAGCTATGTTCCGCGGACCAACTTCGCCGTCGACACATTATTAAGAACATCGAAAATTAACATACACACAAAATTCTAGCTTTTATTCAGTGACTCTTATGCCCGCATTTACCTGGACTCCAACTGGACCAAAATCCTGGAAAAAATGATTTCCTAATATACTTACGTAAACATAAAAACTAAATACTTAACTAATAGCACTTAATTAAGCAGATATAAACACACGGCGGTGGAAAAGAAACATACATTTCTTTCATCAAACCATAATTTGTTGAAATAAGTATGCATAATATTCCAGTTTTTCTAAAAGGAAAAAAGCCGTTTATAAGCAAATTAGAAGTTGATTTTGTTCAAAGTGGGCGAAGTGTATGTTTGTTACAAGATGTGGAGGAAGAAACGAGTTGCTAAGTAAGTGAGAGTTGTACTAAGTATGTTGAAGTTATAAACTCGGGCAGGTGACTACAGCACCACAAACATTAAATATAAGTGTTAAATTAATGTTTCTTGACGCCCACATTAAATTACTACCAGGCCCCCCCCCCCCGTGTAACTACTTGCTAAGTACGTGCTTGTTCCTTTCATTTAAATTATACATTTCATTAAATTGATTTTCTCTTTTTTTCTTAAAAAAAATATCTGTGTACGGTTTTTAAGGGTTTCTTTGGTAAAACCGAAAAATCTCGACAAGTTACTAAGTGTTTCTATTATCCGGTCATAAAACTTCATAAATAGTACATTCTTTTTGTTATTATTTTTTTTTTTTTTAACTAAATATGACACAAAAGTTGTACTTGGGAGAAGCAAGGTGTGCATTATCCTTTGGTATGCACTTGTTTGCTTCATTTAGGGGTAATGGACGCCATTTGGGAAACGCGATATATAATTGCGAATATATATAAAATTACAATACATTTACAATGATACCCAACTTCACATACATCAGGAAAAATGTACGGTCTCGTGTCTGTCTCTCTGTTTCCAAACCAAAATATCTTATGAACAACTTGTATTTTATTTAATTCGAATGTTGGGTCGAAATCAGCCCAGTTTCGGTACTATATTAGTTCCAACCTTGTGCCCCTCTGCCTCTTTCGCGNAAAAAATATTGTGATCAATTCGCAATTGATCGCAGAAATGTTGTGTGGTCGCAATATTTTTTCTGTTTTCGGGAGAAAAAGTTTAACTTGTACCAAATTTCATATCTCTAGCTACAGTAGGTCTGGAATATACTCCAAGATGCGACGGTCGGACGAACTACCAAAAACATTAGGGTTTCTAGGACGACTTTGAATTTGAAACCCTAAAACAAGATATATACGAGTAGTATAAAGTTTAAAATGATTATGATTTTATTCCATATTGAGATGCTACGTAGTTATAACTTTACATACGTGAAATCGCCAATAAATAAAAACTTAACTGTAGGTTTGAGGTAACATAGTATCTATATACAATGTGAAACGGAATATTTTCCTATGTTGGTGAGACCATGATTATTGATTATATTGAATGAAAGTAGAATTAGAAGAATCAAGCATGTTTCCACCACTAAAGCACCATGAGATATCTGTTCAAATCAACTTGTATTACTACCCGAGGCGTCGGACAATATAAACAATAAACATGTACTTGAAACATTATCAGTTCGTTAGAACGGTCTGATGAAGATGACACTGGGTGCGAAACGTCGGGAACTATGTCCACGGTGATACAGAGGTCCAAAACAACAGCCAAATACATCACTACCACGCGAGCCTCCCTAACAGTGAAATACTCATAGTCAATGTGGACTAAACTTTAAATTATAATAACTAACACACTAGAGAAGAAAGCGAGCAGAGCTAACGAGAACAAAATATCAGGATTAAAACCATCACAGGACGTAGCCACGCAAAAAGCAATATTAAGGGGCCATTTAGTCGTGTCTTGCTTAACAGCCTGTTTAAGAATCGAACAAAAGCGAATCTGCGTAGGAGGCGACTCGGCGGCTACTTTAATTCGACCGTTTAAATATCATTAACTATTAATTATGCAACGTTATTCTCAGGAAAATCTGTTGATTATTCAACAAGGAACAGATGGTCACTGTGAAATGTCCCATTTACATATCATGACGGCGTATTTAATTCCATAATTATAAAGTTAAGATAAGCCGGCGGATCGGCAAGTCATCGCCGGGTTATTAAGCAATGCAACACGACTTGTTGCTAGTTGCTCCGTAGTTCATTTAAACACGAGAAATCCCACAGTTTAAACTCAAATAAATAACACGTGCTTTGAAAACAAACAACGGCTCCGTAGCCAATAACTCCAATTAATTTGATTTTTCGACTCAGAATAACTTATGATTTTATAAAAAAATACAGGGAGGGTAACATGATTTTTGTAAGGAAACACGAATCGGTACAAAAACAAAAACCAAATCCACAATTGTTCTGAGCGCGTCCTCTTTCAATAACAGCACACACGTTTCATTTACGTTGAACATGACACATTGTCATTGTTCTTACGTGACGATTTGTCGGGTTTCCCTTCACGCTGCCAAGTTTCAGTGTTGGGTAGTATCTAGGATCTGTTGCGTCAACGAAAGACAGACAGACGAACGCAGGAAATAACGCCAATGATGTATGGAAACGAGTCGTCTGTTTTTCTAATAATCAAGATATCTGATGGCACCCAACAAAAGTGCTGCAACGCGGTCCGAATTAATCATTACCTGTTGTAGTTTTTGACAATCAATTGCTCGTGGATTATTTTAATTTTAACATGGACATGATTTTGGGCTGGGAAATGACATTAGAAATTTCCATAACCCCCCCAAAAAAATATATATATATCATGAAAAATGTGAGCTCTGGTTATTTAATTTAAATATAGGTAGTACCAGAAAGTCGGATTCTAACAGGAGATAGTTTGGTTTCCACTCTTTAGTACTAGATTTTGCCACCAGGAGTGAACACAAACGCATACCTATGATTGAATATTATTTTCATTGGAAGCCTTTAAAATGCAGGTTATGAACAAGAATTTTATTTACCCAGTAATAAACTATATACATATGTATATGTATGTGTGTGTGTGTGCATGGAGTGGTACTCTGAGTAATATAACAAGTTGTCGGTAGGATATAACAGCAGGTCGAGGGAAATGTTAATCAGTCTAATGGTACTGAGAATTAACTTGTCAACTTTGACTTCTAACATCTAGAGAGCCACCTACTTGTACATACTACTGGGAATAACTTGCACAGCATCCAGCTCTGCCATCTATAAAATTATTTACCCTACTGCAACAAAACTAACTCCAATACCTCCGTATTTCCTCTGTAAACTACACAAATTATACTACACGTTTTTACTTATACATTATTCATAATGGTCTTATTTATTGCAAATCAAATATTAGGTGTGTCAGAACAAAACAAGTTATTTTTAGACTTGTTATTTATAAAGGTCAGAGTTCAATATTGTATCCAAAGGATAGAAAAATACGATGAAGCACAATGTATAATTATAAATCTGAATTCAGTCACAAGTAAAAGCAACCCTTAATAGACGTAATCGGAAAACCCTAAGTATTTATAGCTAAGCTAACATTAAGTGCGAGGGCGACCCAATATAGAAATCACGAACACAAAATAATCTAAAAATAATTTGATTTCATTCTATTTTAATTGTTCTCTGTATTAATTAAGAAGTCTATTATTAATATACGATTCCTATTGTGAGTTTAGTTTGTTCTAGGCCCAATTAAGTTTTGATTTTTAAAAGGACGCAAAATTTGTATTGATAGTAGGGTCTGTAGGAAAGAAATAAAAGCTCACTTTTGCAATATTTCGACCCCTCTTTGGGTCATCTTCAAGCTGACTAGAAGGTTAATAAAATTTATGTTAGTTTTTTTTTTGTTTTTTTTTACAAATTTTTATGTTTTTAGACAAAATGGCATGGGAAATTAAACACTTTCCACAAGTGTTATATATTTGTGTAATCAACTTTTCAACACCTTTCATTTGATACCCCACTCAAAATTTAAAAAAAAAAAAAAAAATTGTTCTCCGAGACAGGAATTAGCCGTCATTTTGGATATCAACAGCTGACAATTATGATTTCGCTATATTTTTCCTGCAAGGACGTCAAAACAATCTTTAATACTGGATGGTTTCATGTTTTTATCTCTTTTGACCATAAGTAATTGGAACCATACAGAGTGACAGACAGACAGACACAGGAACGAAACTATAATGGTTCCTTTTTTTGGCTTTACCAACGAAACCCCAAAAATGAAATGGGAACTATATAATAGATTTAACTCTCGTCATAGTACAGCATACCTACTATGAGTGGTATTATTTATGCTAGAATAAAATTTCGTTCACACATGTATCCAATAATTTTATTCAGCAATAAATTTCCTTAATATTATTCTATAGTCAATGAGATTATGCGTTTATAAGAAAAAAAATTAATATAAAGATGTAAAAACTTGAATGTTTTTCACCGGCTCGAACCCTCCTCGCGTAGTATTCATTTCGTAGCCTGTTCCTGTTTCAATATACTTTGCAATTCGTGTGAAGCGGAGAGGGCTGTAAACCCGTAATACTCGAACCGGCAAAGTGGGTGGCAAATTTTACGAGGTATGAATTTATTAGAAGCGGGGGCCCCCTCGGCCGCCCCTCGCCTCCCCCGGGAGAAATTACCGTGCCGCCTCTGTGAGGTGGCGGCACCCCACCTAATCCAAACACTTCGATTTTGGAGACTAAACGAGAAAATGAAGCCACTAATTGACAATACACACACCTGTACAGAGAGTAGCGTGCGTGTAGTCCTCTACATATACGAACAGCAATTAGTTTGAAGTGTATTTGCATAGAAATAACAAACGCGCACATATTTATGCGTAAACATCATACGTATAATACATGAATAGGCACAACATAGAACACACTATGGAATACATAGAAATCCAATCTTTCAACTTGAAGTTAGATACATGCATATTGAAGTTAAAAAGAGGAAAATTACGACTTGCTCAGGAGGGACGACAACATTCTTCTGATCTGCTACATCTAGGTATCTAGGTTTGTCCCAACCAAACAGATGACCGTCCCCAGGATCGTAACGGGCATGCGTAATGTATTTCCAACAAAACTTGGGCTGGGTTTTGAATCGCCCTCCAAACTTTTCCAACTTACACATGGATGGTTTACCGTTCGGTCAAAACAACCCTCAGCCACAATATCGGTCGGTAAGACATGCGCAGTGATGTCAATCGTACTACATGTCAACAGCAAGTTTCCTAATATCAGTTGGGGTTTATCGACTGTTTTCAATACGGTTCGATAATTAATCATAACCCAAGAAAGGGTTCCGTGAACAAACCTTATAATACGAGTTTCTTTTCTCTGAAGTGAGTAAATCTTCATAGAGTCTTCATAATTTGGGATGTATTGTGATGTATTGAATTTTAAGGTGTATATTAGTAGGTTGGATATTATCTTGTAAGGTTTTGTTATTATTATGTTATTTCCGCATGTTAGGTTGCATTGTAAGAGATAAGAGATAGGGAAAGCCAGAGTCAGCTGAAGGCTCTACCGCCCTGAGGTTATAAAAAACAGTAACATTTGGTTGGTTCTGAGCAAGATATCAAAAATCTAGGTACAGGCTTCATTCCTAATTTTAATTCTACACAATTTGAGCCCTATTTGAATTCCCTACTACAATAAATACAACAACTATTTCAATACAAGTTCAATCTTCTTAAGTTCTATACAACAAGTTCTATCTTCCTATGATAAATGGGACAGGTGGCGCCTGTACTAGGAATATGAAATAGGAAATGAAATAGGGATCAACTTGTGCAGAATTAAAATTGGGAATGAAGCCTGCACTTAGATTTTTGACATCTTGCTTAGAACCAATAAAATTTGAATTTTACTGTTTTTTCTAACCTCAAAGGGCGGTAGAGCCTTAATGAAGTTATCTTGGTCGACTCTTGACCCAAAACAATTGCCAGGTTCCACCTATGTAGAAGGTCTGCAGGTTGTAAGTCAGTGTCTTTTAATTTTAACCAGGACACCTTGTCAAGTGAATTCTCACCCACCCCTAGCAGCCGACTCAGCTGGGCAAATATCAAAACCCTAAAAAAAATTTAAAGTGAGATACAGTATGCGATTTAATCGGATTATCGGATAGTTACAAGGTCAAGGAATGCAGCACATCGTACAAAGGCTACATCACTCCCAAGAGCAACGACTTTTTTTTTCAATTGCCAAGAGTTTTAACAATTGACAGACGATGTGGTGGCCCGCAAGATACAGGTATTTTCAAGTTCAGCTTTGAACTGTACGAGTCATGTGAAAATATGGTTAACACACAGCAACAGATATACCTTAAAGACTTTACCTATGCTTTCATAGATCTTTCATGTCAATTTAAAATAACAATGCTATTCAACATCAAGGTTATACTATATAAACAGTGTCACAAGCTTTGATACTTCTCTAAAGACTCAAATATCTAGTGCTATA
Source organism: Gerris buenoi (assembly GCA_001010745.2). NCBI lineage: Eukaryota > Metazoa > Arthropoda > Insecta > Hemiptera > Gerridae > Gerris > Gerris buenoi. Next base: position 475,137 of record KZ651153.1, on the reverse strand, counting down.
TTAAAAGTAATTCAATTTTAGAGGCTCTAATGTAATTTGTAAATCGTTGATTAATTATTTACGTGAGAAGGCTTGAGGGTGTGTAAGGAATGACGGAGCGAGTGTTCACACTGTGAGGCAGCTAATTAGAAATGCTATTAATCAGTTTAAAGTAGGTATTATTCGGTTAATTACAGCGTGGATTGTAATGACGCCGTGTAATCCGCTGATGTATTGTAATGTAACACAATGCGGCCTGATGAAGACACGACACAACAGGTGAAGTTTAATTGTGTAGATAATGTAGGCTTCACTTCGCATTAAATAGCACGCTTTAAGTCCTCTAAGCCGTGTGGGTGAGCTTAACCGAAGTACAAGTAAGTTAGACACGAGTGTGGCTTACTAAGCCCCTACTTCACCGCTAATCCCTGCAACATGAAGCCGTACTTTGATATTACTTAATTGTAGTCGAATTACACAGGTGAGCGCTCGGCAGCCATACCGACGTCTGTTTGATGTTTGAGCCACAAATCGGTTTAACGGAGAACAGGAAATCGGAGGCGAAGTAACATTTCGAAGTTGTTAAGAGCCCTACGCCACGAGTTTACATATACCGACCGATCTTGACTTTACTCGAGTAGAATTACCTCAAAAAAGCGAATTATAGAACGGGAACCACCAACCCCCAAACAAAAATGTTTGTAGGGGAAATTTATTCCAGTGCTCTCGGATCGACTTCTTAAATCCCCTTTGCTTTGAAGACTCGTTTACGGTGAATTAAACGTCAAAATAGAATGGGAGACGGTGTTGACATAAGCTTCTCAATACGTTTCGACTTAATTCTAGGATAGATTAAGTGCCGTAGAAAAGCGACTCGGTCTAGAACTTAACTCCTGAAAAGGGACTTAAACCAGACAGGTCGAGAAAGTTGGAAGCCCGAGCTTAGCTTCCCCCCATATATAAAACGCTGCCGGCTTAAGCCAGCTCCACGATGAATAAGTCGAAGTATCAAGTGAACAGACAAAGCACCTTCTCTAGTATATTATCCGCGAATGTTAGCCAGACCTCATCTTAATCGATTCTAACATATAATACCTTTAATTCTAGCCTAGCTAGGACAGACTCGAGAGATATAACTTGCACTGAAACAATACCAACACACCCTATTCAAGAACAAAGAAGAAACTTTGACACCCAAGAGGCAAGTCTGCATCTTAATAAATTACTGAACAAAAATAACAGCGTAACAGCATAACAGCGCAATAGTGTAATAGGGAAATACGTATATTAGTAAAACAAGTGGAGCGATTCAAGCAGTCTAGAGGTTACTTATTTTACTAGGCAGAAAAGTCTGGTCACATACGAGCAGGTTTAGATAAGAGAAGGTTTGGACACAAGGAAGTTGAGATATGATTAGGCTATGATACGAGGATTGGATACAAGGTGGTTTGGATACGAGAAAGATTTGATACAAGGTGGTTTGGATACGAGGAGGATTGGATACAAGGTGGTTCGGATACGAAAAGGATTTGATACAAGGTGGTTTGGATACGAGGAGGATTATATACCAGAAGGTTTGTATACGAGAAGGATTGGATACAAGGTGGTTCGGATACGAGAAGAATTTGATACAAGATGGTTCGGATACGAGGAGGATTGGATACAAGGAGGTTTGGATACGAGAAGGATTGGATACAAGGAGGTTTGGATACGAGGAGGATTATATACCAGAAGGTTTGTATACGGGGAGGATTGGATACAAGGAGGTTTGGATACGAGAAGGATTGGATACAAGGTGGTTTAGATACGAGAAGGATTGGATACAAAAGATTGAAAGGTTTTGTTGTGTGGCGCTAGGGGAGTGTTAGCGTGTCCTGAGTGAACTAACCCGATACCAGGAGATAGGTATCAAGTTGGAAGCTCAGTGGGTCCACAGTACACAGCTCATCTTACACTAACATACTTGCAGTAACTTTACACACCAAGGTACTTAGCTAAGTTGAAAGTTATACGAGTAAGTACCGTTATATCGTGTTGTAAACCCTCACACCTATCCTATACTTCACTATTATAAAAATCCACTCCTTCGCTTTTAGTTTCAATAATCCACAATTAACTCTTCAAGTTAACCAATTTATTAACTGTTTCTGTTCTTGTTGAACAAAATAAATGATAAATAAATGAGCCGCTAAGCCGGACGGACATAAGTTTATATTTAGAGATAAAGTTAATTAAATTAATTTAGATAAGTTATCATACTAATTATTTTATCAATTTGAAGAACAAAAAGTCAAAACAAACATTTATTTTTATCAGAATAAAAATTTGGTCGCCTTAACTTAGTAATAATAAATAATTTCGAGGCGATTCGTCGCCGTCGGGACACTAATTGAGTATATAAATGATACCGAAACTAAATTAGCAATGGGAATACCTCGGCACCGGAACAGTTTATATTGTATTTCATCACATCGGTAATTTACATATAAACGTCGTAACGTGCCAATAATGTAGTGATACACAACGCAAATGAAACACCATAAGAGCGCAAAGTCAAAATTTTAAAAAAAAAGATATTAAATGTAGCACTTTCTAAGGTATGAGCCGATGGAGGTGCGACCAAAAGGCACCGAAGTCTTAGATCTTTTACAATTAGTAATTGTTGGTGCAATCTGACGATTTACTGTTTAGCCGTGCAATAAGGCTCAAATAATAAAAATCAAGTTACGTCCGCCATCTTTCCACAAATAAAAAGGTCATCTTAAATCAAGATGGCGGATTGTAAAACTTTTCCTTAGCGAGCACCTAGGAAGTAAGGGGAGGGGAGCAACCTCTATGCAAAATTTCAGCCCTCTATTGCCGTTCTGGAAGTGCAGTGGTGGATGAACGAGAGGTATTTGGCTTTTACGTGTATACACAGGTAGAAGATATCGTCCCCTTATGCCAGAACCATGAATGAAAATTCCACATTTTTTATAAAACGTTTTAAAGTTTATGATCCATATTCAGCATTCTGCTATTCTATTTAAATTATTTTTTTTATGTACAGCATCATGGTATTGGGCTTATTAGTCAGACAATTTTTTGGCCCTAGCATCCCCCTTCCTAAAAATGCAGATTTATTGCTTGAGTATTTCACATTCATCAAACTGCCCTAGCCAATAACAGCTGATGCAATGCAGACATGAATTGGAGGTTCTGGCACAACAGATTATTATAAAACAACAAGTCTAAATAGCTAATAAACCCAGAATGTGAATATATTATACTACGTAGTAAGGACGTCGGTGTTGTCTCGTTTCCATTCTATAAGCAGAGGAGTAACTCGTCAGGCCAAAATACTTTTTGACATTTAACTTTTAGGAAAGAAGATTAAAATCAAGTGGTTATGATCGGCCCTGCAGGTATAAAATATACTTAATAGAGTTTCATTTGCAGGAGAACACGGGGGAAATATAATAACAAGTTTGAGTTCGAGACTTGCGTGACAGCGACTCGACCCGGCCGAGTTTAGTCGACTGGCAAGCTAATCGGCTCGACTGTCCTCGTCCCTCTAATACAGTTCGCTAATCAAAACCTATTAACTGATAAACTTCTACTACGGCACCGACCGACAACTAGATTTCCCAACATTTCAAAACATTTCCCATTACGTAGAATAAAATAATCATTAAATATCCCTCATATTTGACAGTTGTCTTAAACCTGTCACTTGAGTTTGAAACAAAATCAGCACAGAAATCCTCCTCGCTGTGGCAACGTACGTGTATAACGGAACAACGTGTTCCGCATTTCCAGCCAAACAATGAAATATAAGGTTACGAGTAAAACGTTCTCACGTAGCTTTCTCGTGATTTATAGCATATTCAAATGGATGATAATATGCTTTTACGAATCATTATTGTCCAATTATTTAATTTTCCCCGCCTTTATTTTAAAGTTGTTAAATTTGTATGAGATATTTAGTGAGATAGGTTTTTCCACGCAAGTTGTTAAATTTGTTTTGATGTTTTACAAGACATAAGCCTTGTTCAGACTGCCGAACCGAACAGAGGAAACGAGCCGAGCATTGGTCACTGCGCATGCCCAGTCTAAAGTGCGCCTGCGCATCTCAATCTAGGCATGCGCAGAGACCAATGTTCGGCTCGATTCCTCTGTTCGGTTCGGCAGTCTGGACGAGACTTAAAAGTAAATGAATCAATTTAGCAAAATTTATAGAGAGCAGAGGGATTAAGATAGTTGGTGCCAGTAAGCGGCTTTAAGTAATTTTAAGTATAGTGGGTTGCTTATAAGTATTAGAGATAAGTCCCTAGATTGTACCTGATGGTGCAGCCCACGATGTCCGCTCCCTAATAAAACTAAGCTTATGTAATATATATGTGTATAAATATATGTGCGGATAATTACTTCAGGAAAGATGCAGAAAGTCTGGCATTAGTAACTCACCTGTAACAAACAAAACAAATTATAAATAAATTAAAGTCAATAAATTTTTGTGAGGTAATTTATAATTTAACTATTTCATTATTAAAGAAGAGCAGAATAACCAGTAAAATTGCGTTTACGTCTCTTTTAAAAATTAAGCGATGCTCTTAAGAATTTAATTTTTTCATTAATATCGTCAAGTTTTGGGTAACAACAAAGGAAACTAATACATAGAAAGATTCTTTCTACTTTCTCATATACTTAGTATACGAAGAAAGAAAGTATTGCGATGGCGTGGAAATTCAGTTTTTAAATAAAAAAAAATAAAAAAATAAATTGTAAACGTTTCCGAAATTCTAACAAATGCAAACAAATTTTAAAATGTATTCAATTCAAACCCGTATCTAAACAAAAAGCTGGTTGTTCTGGGAAGAGTCTGATTTCACTGATATCGACGAATAGAAATTTAATTTAACTGAAAATCGAAACCAAGTATAAACAGTCACATTAGGTTTAACAATAAATAAATTAACTGAAATATTATTGGATTGAAATTCAATGTTGGTCTGTATGTAGGAAAGTTCTGTATGAGTTTGATGAACCGATTGTTTACGCATTGACAACGGTTTTATTCGTTAACAAAGAAGAAAGGAAATACAAACCAAGGCATATCATCTTCCATTTTGACCTAATTAGGTTATTAATTATAAGAAAACGAAATATAAATAACCAGAATGAGAGTATTCAATTATTTTGCTACAAGTCTTGAAATCGGTACTTCTTTAGATGGTTACTCCCCTGTTTTTTTTAGAATATTATAAATGACTGACTAACTAACTATTAAGACAAAGTGATGTTTAATCCAATGTACTTTACGACAAAGCAATATTGCACTTATGTTTTTATAAGGGGAGTAACAATCTAAAGAAGTTCCTTGAAATCAACACGAAACCGAGGTTTTGATCCGATTTTAATTTTTTTACGAGATGTCAAATGAAACGTTCTCTGATGTGGTTTGATAACATACAGATGTTTTACTTGAGTGAGAATCTACACGATAAACACTAATACGCAATCTTGTGTCATTCTAGGAAATGACTGCAAATTGTATTCATTTATTATAAACCATAAAGGTATTTCATTCTAGGAAAAGGTTCTTTTCAACTGGAAGTTTTTCGTTTATGCAACGTAATAAAGTATAATCATAACAGTATAAATGTGCAATATATTTTCTCCCCGTATTACGCTATTATCACTTAGAGCGCCGAGTATTGTTAGACCGGGGAAACAGGTTACATGAAAGGGAAAAGAATAACGGGTAATGGGAGAGACGAAGAGAGGCAGAGTGAAGGTTTCAGCGCACGAGATGAGTTGCACGTAACACAGAACCTGAGGCTTGTCTTTATACGGGCCCTTCAGGTCCTTTATAGCATCCCTCGTCTGTATAATAGATGAGATCCCGTTGTACCTTATCTTATACCATAGTCGTAAGGTTGTAGTACGCGGTGCTCTGGTTGGAAGCCATGCTAGAACGCCAGAACGATCATTCCAAACTACAATGCATTTGTCAAAAGATGATCTTGGACATGAATATGTTAGTTTTTTTAAAGAAATTTTGAAACCTGATGTCTTTTAAACGATAAAACATACTTTTAAAGACCACATTTTTAGGGTTTCGAGGTCGCCCTAGAAACCCTTATGCTTTTGGTAGTTCGTCCGTCCGTCCGTCGCATCTTGGAGTATATCTCCTGATCTACTGAAGCTATACACTTGAAATTTGGTATACAAGTTAAAATTTTTTGCCCAAAAACAGAGAACCTATTGCGAACTTAAACACTACAAATTTCTGCGATCTGCGATCAATTGCGAATAGATCGCAATATTTTATATTTTTTGTAATTTTCAAGTTAAGTATCATTTTAAAGGTATTAAAATGTACATTACAAATATGTCTCCCCCCCCCCCCCAA
>KZ651153.1:442950-463993 GCA_001010745.2 Gerris buenoi | reverse complement strand
ACGCAACGTAAGAATAGTCAGAGCCTACGTGACGCAACGTAAGAATAGTCAGAGCCTACGTAACGCAACGTAAGAATAGTCAGAGCCTACGTGACGCAACGTAAGAATAGTCAGAGCCTACGTAACGCAACGTAAGAATAGTCAGAGCCTACGTGACGCAACGTAAGAATAGTCAGAGCCTACGTAACGCAACGTAAGAATAGTCAGAGCCTACGTGACGCAACGTACGGATATTTACTTTACCCAGGTCGGCACTACTTTTCTGTAATTTAAACAAGGGTGTTACAATAAACAATCGAAGTTTATAAATGATCTCACCTGCTGTTTACCCCATATCCTATTTAGAGACCGACAGGTATTATTTGTGTATTTAACAAAAAAAAGCAAGGCCCTAAAATTGAATTACCGACGAAATTCACAATGCCCATAATAAACAATAAATTTCAAGGCCTACTCATACTTAGTAAATAATCATTATAATTTAAGTTATTCTTTATAACATTTATTTATTTATAAATTATGAATTAACGGTATTGGTAGGTGGACACAGGCATAGACCTGGATTGTGGTAAGCTGCGACCTCATGGCACAACTATCTTTAACGCCTCTCCACTTATATAATCATCACGTATAAAGTTAAATTATTTGAAACGAATAGCCTTGTATAGCTAAGCCGTATGTTACGTCTGAGTAATTAAGTATATTTTATTGTTTTGTTTAGAAACTGTGTGGTGGAATTATCTTGGTCACTGACAAGGTGTCAATGTAATATTTCAACTAATATGAGTCAGCGAGCGGTTTAATTAAGTCCCGAGAGCGATATGTCAGTTAGTAAGTAAATTGCTTTGTTTCCGAGTGCTTGAGCGTGTAATTAAGCAGTGATAAGATAGTGGTTTGTCAGTGTAAGTGCTAATGGACGGTTGTCACTGACAGGCCGGTCACTGACATGCCGGTCACTGACAGACCGGTGAATTACAGCGGATTTACGCAAGACGCTGCTGTGAAGAAATTCTGCAGAAGAGAACCACGAGTCCGTCGTGTTTCTTGTACGCTCCATAATCCTACACGTTTTCAACTAATATTAAAATTTATTTGTGACAAATAAGGATTATATATATATATTTTTTTTGAAATTTCTAAAATCCAAGTAAATTTGTACTTGTAGAATAATTTATTTTTCAAGATCTGACGCACTACTAAATAAGTTGAAAATTCCAGTTCAAATAGATGTCGTTAACGTAATTAGCGTTTTCTTTTGTTACGGAAGTAAATGGTGGAATTCCATCGGCCCAAATGGAACCGTGCTGCCACTAAAATCTACGAACCTATTTGACTTCCCTGTTTATTTGAGTAATAATGCTTGCGCAAACATTTTGACAGTGTATGGGGGCCTTAAGTATGAATGTGTGTGTGAGTGAGAGCGGCCATGAAGGATCAGCTAAATATACACTGTGTTGTGTTTAAAGTGTTTAAATATATTTCTAAATCATGGAGTGTCTTAGTTTCTATCATTATTGTAATTTAAGTTTAAGATAAGCCTTTTATTTTATTTTATTTTGTTTCATTTTTCGTTAATAAGTAGCTTGCAATGTAGAAAACACCGACTTTGTTTAAATATCATTTTTATCTTTTAATTTGAAGAAAGTTAATTTTAATAATATAATAAGTTAGAGTGGCAAGTCTCATCATTGACACTTAACAACTCTAGATGTTTGAAAATGTATTCGGAAGGGAATTCAGTGGTAGTAGCTCGACATAGCAGCTTCACTTCTAGCCTGTATCGAGTACAAGCGAAGGAGGGAGCGGATATATTGCACACAAGTTGTTCTAATTCTACTGAGAATGACATAAAGAGAAGGTTCAATTACAGAGTACTCAAGACAGTATGACCAACAAGCGACAAATTACAGCTTCCAGGGCAAANGAAAAAAAAAAAGAAACCTATCTATACAATTCATTTTAATTTTCAAACCAGCATTCAACCATTTCAACATCATACCTCACGATCATCATTGGTTTTGGTGAAGGTAAAGGAAATATTAACATGTATCATAATAATGCACTTCATACTTTTTATAAATTTTGAGAAGGAAATAATAAAACTTAATAGATAACTTGAACTTAACTTGATAGAGAACGAACGAGAGAATAAGTGAATGTAATGAAATAAATGACAAAACTTAAGTTGAATAGAGGATAGGTTGGAGATAGGGAGCTCCAGAGCGTTCAGACTGCCCCATTGTGTCACTAAGTATAACAGATAGTTCTGTGTTGTTTGGCCACATCTAACTCTACCACAACAAGCACTAAATCAAAATGGATACAAACAAGTTAAAAATAATCGATTTTTCATATTATAATATTTTCTTTATTCAAATCAAAGTCTAACTTTAGCAAAGTCTACTTACTTAATACCTGTGGTGAAGAAGTCTATTATTAATGGAATCTTAATTAATGAGGAACCATGAACTGTCTAGAAATGGAATACCTATAGAAAATTATTTTTCCTACTAGCGGCAGCAAAACTACGCATTATTGAACTGTTTTTAGGCATGAAAATGCAATTTCTCTGAGGTTTAAAGAAAACTTTACAACACGCAGCAAAATGCGATTTTGCTGAGGATTATTCCAGGCTAAGCCACGCCCACATTCCCCGCTTCAAATAAATAAACAAACTACCTCTTGTTTTATATAATCTTTAACCTAAATTATTTGAACAATTTACCTTTAAAATATTTTAAATTTATAAAAATAAGGTTTATAAATACTTAAAATAGATTATATTTATAACATAGAATGTAGTAAATGATAAAAAAGAAATAAAAATATTATAGAAACAGTAGGTCTTAAAATAAATAATTAAATTAGTGGCAACACTGCAGCTCGTCTATTATCATCATTTTGTTTTGATTTACAAGATTTCTGTCAATTCATTTTTTATAATTTTAACATTTGATATTGCTGCTTGTTTTATTTTTGTTTTTTTAATTTAAATAGTTCAATAATAGTATTTGATAAGTAAGTAAGTATTATGAAATAAATATTGTTTATAGAATTTTTTTTTCTGCCGCTAGTAGGAAAAATATTGTATGCAACAATATTGGCAGCAAAGGATACATTTCTGCCTCATTTATAATATTGCCAATATTGTCAATCGAATGAATTACCTGCCTCGGCAGTTAATTTCCATAGCCTAACCTCGCCTCCGGCTCGGAGTCTAACTTAATCATTCGTCAGAAAAATTCCATTTTGCTGCCTAGTTACATAAAAAACTATTTGATTTATGAACGAATTAAAGTATTAATTTAGCAAGATTTAAAGAGCGTAAACACCTAAAATTAATCTGGTGCTATCTGCGGGCTACTTTCAACAAAACATCAAAACTTCATAAAAATCAGACAAAACATAGAACTATATAAATATATATTTGTGTGCGTGTGGGAGAGGAACTAATTAGTACAGAAAGTTTCAAGTTATATGGAACCGACAACAGACTATTTATGACCTCAAAATTGATTTTTCTTTTATGTTGCTTGGCAAAAATTGAGCAAAAGACCTACAGACACTGAATCAAAAAACCTTTCCCGTTGTCTGAAATTTTTTTCTTGATTTTTGTCTTAAAATTTTTTTTTCCGGTACCGTCGGTAAGCTTGGAAGCAAAATATTTAACGTATTTAAAAAACCTTAAATCAGTGTTTGAACCACTTGGAATACAAAGAGGTGAAAAACCGTCATATTGTTTTATTTTTTATAACTAAGTTGCACATGTAGGTGTAGAATCAAATCATTTAAAAATCGAGACAAGTTTTTTCCTTTCAGCATCATCACACAGGACACGCTGTATGTTGAAGAACTAACACTGATGCCGATGTGTCAATGTTAACTCTTCGAGTTTTATTCGTGTACTAACGTTCAACAAAATTATAATACATATTAAATGGACAAATGTAAGTAGGAACCACTTTGCGTTGCAAACAATGCGTCCAAACAAATAGAACTACTCGTAGTGTGAAAATACCGTCAAACCAACCTTTCTATCAGTAACCAAACTAACAACTTCAAGTACATAATCTAAAATAAATAAATCAACATATGTTTTTTTTAGGGTTTCGTTGGTAAAACCAAAAAAAAAAAGAAACCCTTATAGTTTCGTTCCTGTGTCTGTCTGTCACTCTGTACGGTTCCAATAACTTTTGAACCAAAAGAGATAAAAACATGAAACTTTCCAGTATAAAAGATCGTTTTGACGCGCATACAGGAAAAATATATCGAACTCAAAATTATCAGATGTTCAAATTCAAAATGGTGGATAATTCACGTCGCGCGAAAAAAATATTTTTCTACAATTTTGAGTGGGGTATCAAATGAAAGGTATTGAATAGTAGATTACAAATATATATACACCATTTAGGGTTAGTGCCTTATTTTCGGCGCCATTTTGTCAAAAAACAGAAAAACGTATAAAAGGTATTGAAGAGTAGATTACAAANACCCCCCCCCCCCCCGTCCCTACTAAGTTTTGTTCACAAACCTACGAAACCCTTTTTACGTGGAACTTCACGCCTTACCAATATATTTTTATTTTATTTTAGCGGAAGACTGGAATTTTTCTTTGAGATTTAACGTTATACCTGAGTCGAGGGAGACTAGAGTCTACAGCAGTCCATCATTTAGGACGGCGGACAGGTCGGGTTATCGGACGGTGCAGAACGAATCTCGAGTTAGAGATAAGACCTGACACAGACCTTGAGTAGCCCGAGATAACTCAGATTTGGTCCTTCCCAAGCAGACAGTGATGGAGCCAACACATCCTCCAAACACTCACACGGACACAGCTTCGCACAGATTCCTCAAATCTCTCCGCCCCAACAAAAAGCACACAAAAAACTGTCCACAAAAAATACTTTAACAGTTACTTTCCGAGCCTCGTGTTGGTTAAATCCAAGAAAAAAAACAGTTAAATTCTAGAGATTCCAAGACAAAAATGACTTTGCAACTGTGATGTATAACTCATTTATATTTAATCCGCATACTAGTGGGTTTTAAAAAGTGGGGTGATATAATGACAATCTATTGTATTATGACACGGTTGCACTTGATATAATGACAATCTATTGTATTATGACACGGTTGCACTTGATATAATGACAACCTATTGTATTATGACACGGTTGCACTTGAAACGGCACCGTCAAGCTGTTAGTGGGGGGTCACCACTTAACTAACTGCAATCGTCTATGGAACAGTACAACGAACTAGCACATCAGACAAACTTTTTTGTTAGTTATAAGCAGATCTGGAGGCTTACGCCGCGCCGCGCCGCGCTGTTTCAGCCGACAGGGTGGTCGGTGATATGAAGGGATGACATGGATTTAACTAAAAGGATAAGAAGTCGTACTCAGCGCCTTGACTCCTCTCCACCACGTTGGTCACTAGTTCATATTTGGTGAATATGTACGGTACTGTTTACAGAACCCAAGTACTTTTTATTTATTTTTTTTTTTTTGCCCAAGAATTTTCAACGGCCATTTACTCATTTTCTGAAGAAAAACAAGCCAGCTGCATATAGACCAGGTAGAGGTCCAAATCTAAGTACAAAATTAATTAAGGTTTCGATGGCACCGTAATTCAATTTAGCCTTTGGTGAAATATAAATAGTGTGCATATTAGTGTGGCACATAGCTTCCTCGTGTCCTACCACGTACTTTAGTGATATTATGATTTTACAACCAATTATTTTTTAATTTATTTAATTTTTTTACTTTTTTTTTTTTTTCAATCGGTCAAAGTTGTATTTTTTTAAATGAATAAAAGTATTCATTCGAAACGATGAAAAAGCGTCCGTTACTTTCGGTAAGCTCGGAATTAATAGTCTGTATTTAATTTGTACAATTATTATAATAAACAGGATTGACAATAATGAGAAAATTCTAGGTTTGAGCGGCAAAGCTTTAATCTTTTTTATGTAATGAAGCTACAGGCATAAAGTCGTAAAAACTATAAATCTTTCGTACAAATCGTAAAAACACTACCTTGAAATAAATTTATATCACTTTTAAGCGGATTAAACAGGGAAATATAGACGATAAATGAAATAAAATATTGAAACTCAAATAAACTTATCCAAATAATAGACAAAGAAATAACCTATAAAACGGTTGCTTTACCTCAATCTAATGGACAAAACTAAGTAAGGAAATCAAGTCCCTTTAAACTTTTACTTTTTAAGAAAAAGGGTATAAGGTATAGAAGTGCCGACAAGGAAAGTCTGGCAGGGTTTCGTAGGATTTATAGCAAGTTAAGTCTAACGGGAGGTTGAGAGGGTTCTGTATGCGGGTACGTGTTGGTGCCTTTCTCTCAAACAACCGTAAAATCGGGTAATTTACGAGCAAGTCGGGATGACAGATACCTGAACCTTTAAACATATTTACAGGTATAACACACACTAGATAGACGTATCCATCATAAAATTAATATTATAAAAGTGGACAAGCCCCGGGTATCAAGCACGCGCAAGTCCGGCGCTATCAACACTGTGCTCAAAAACACTAGCCTTAATAATAACACTTGACATTAAACAGACGCAAATGGAAAATTACTTTAAAAAAAAAAAAAAANTGTACAATTGAAACAAGCATATAAAATTTCAACCTGATAGAAGCAAATGTGTTTGTGAGTTAATGATTTATATTTTGGAACGAAGTTCCTTATGGCACGTTCTGGGTCCGGGAGTGAATCCGAAAAAAACGACCAAAATCTCCGTCACGCAAAATCCGACACGAAATATACCGATGGCGATAACTTGAGTAAAAGTTGACCGATTTTGATGAAATTTGGTACACAAGTTCATTTTACCAATGCTCAGGACGAGTTCGTTGGACAGCTTGATCCGTCTAAGAGTTCGCGCACAATGCTCGCGTAAACGTGAGCTTCAGATTTAAAATTGAAATTTCAGACAGGGATTCTGTCATCACCTATTCGATGAGACGAACATTTTTTTCAAATAACATTTCTTAGTAAAACCAACAGCGACACCACTATGAATTAATAAAGATCGCTAAAACTATTAAAGCGGACCTTAATGTTTAAAATAGAGAAGACAACCTTTTTACCGATATTTAACGTTCTAACGTAACGATTTTAATAAAACTTCATGTACATCGTCTAAAGAACAATTGAAACAAGTATGCAAAATTTCAACTTGATACAAGCAGTAGTATTTGTGTAATGAAGAGATACATTTATAATAATATTTTAAAAGCTACTGGGGTGGTTAAGATTCTTATTATAGTCGTGTGGTGTATTATAGGTTTGTTTAGGAAGTAAAGCTTTACCAAGTTCCCCCACTCTACATCGCACTGCCCTCTTCCACTTATCTTCAACTATGCGACATTCATCATGATTAACAAATTTCAATATTTAGTATTTTATATTATATGGTAATACGCTCGCTTCAATGATAGAGCCACTCGATGCCTAGTTAGAAAAGCATTTAAAAATAAATTAACATCTGTCAGCTGAGACTAAAGTAGGTGCGAATCTAAAGCCTAATGACACTTGGACACTGGAAGCGCCTACATGGGTTGGACCGGAACAACAGACCGGAACAACAGACCGGTGCACAGGACACAGGGATCAGTGGTGTGAGTATGGACACTGGAAGCGCCTGCTTGGGTTGGACCGGAACAACAGACCGGTGCACAAGACACAGGGATCAGTGGTGTGAGTATGGACACTGGAAGCGCCTACTTGGGTTGGACCGGAACAACAGACCGGTGCACAAGACACAGGGATCAGTGGTGTGAGTATGAGTGAGAGGGTTGCGAGGCGCCACTCTACCTGACACAGCGCTCAGGTGTCAGGTATAATGCATCACCCTCATCTCACTTTAACATACCGCAACCTTTCAACTCAAACCTGTTAAGTAAGTGACTCGAAGCGTCTCATGTCCTGCACTGTAGGCACGCCATAATATCACCCCTGCTTGTCCTCGTGTCATTTAGATATCCTATTTATAGTTAAGTACGCCGTAGGTCCAAATTATAGTTAAGTGAGTTGTAGGAATTAGGACGGGCCTTCCACAGGCCGGTCTCATATATCACGGAGTTTGTCATGGTAAACGCATATTCCACGCTAAATAATTTTGTCGGCGACCCTAAAAATAAGAAAAAAATACGTGTGGTGTCGCGGGTCACCCGGTAGGAACGAAGTTCCTTACATTTTTCATTAAATATAAATTATAAAATCACANTAGTGGGCTAGAGATCGCTGCACAATATGACTGCTAGTATCATGCATAAATGACCGCAGATAAACGTGTCAAATGGTTGGATTTGACGTTGGTTGTAGAATATTGTTGTGCCTTCCAAATAGTCGACCAGTTCTTGAGGCGGAGACAAATCACCGTACGGATCGAAATACACCGCCCTGTAACCGTCGACATAATACAACACCCAATGACTGCCGGGTTCACGCCACGTTTGTAAATTCATAATACCGCATTCAACGTGCCGTCTTATTTTCGGCATGCGATCGCGCATATAGACTCCGCGAAACTTGGTCAGGCGAAGCCGGTCTTTTAACGTACGTTTCAAGTCGTGATCGGTCAAGGGGCGTGCAGGAAGGCTTACAGTTAGTTTTTTGAGCTCACATAGAGACCGAGTCCTTTTCTGTACGGTCTCAGGTACAGCCCCTTGCCGAGCGCCACCTCCTCCATCTTTTTATTATGTCGCCTGGCCTCCTCCAAAGCTTGACTAGCCTGCCGACCTTCGTTTATGGTTTTGACCAAACTGGCCGCCCCGCCTGCTACAGACCCGAGAGCGGCCAAAGCCGGTATCGCGGCCATAAGAAATGGCAAAATCCCTCCTCGCTTCGGCACGGGTATTACTCGGTGGTGACGGTGGTGAGAGCTTCGACCGGTGACTCCTAGCTTTGCCGCTCGCAGAGCCGCCACAGTTTTCTGATGGACGCTCTTACCATGGCCCGCCTTTTCGACAGCGAGCCTAGCCAACGAAATTACCTTCTTAAGTTGATTCGAAGCGTGTTTAGTTGCACGTTTTTTTCTACCGCCGCCGCCGCGTGCCCCGAGACAGCCTCCACCACCGGCCCGGCTCCCGCCACCGAGTTTCCTTTTGACTTTCATAGCCGTAGTTACCGACCAAGCCGCTGCTTTTTCGCCAAAACTCGAGTCTGGTGCCTTTACTCGTTTCCAAGCCGCTTCCTCCAATCGTCGGTCCGCTTCGCTTCTCGACTCTTTGTTTGCGTAAGCAATGTCGTGTTGCTTGCACGCTGCGTCCAACGGATTGATACCCGCCTGATCTAGCCTCTTTTGGAGTTTAGTACCCGGACCGCAAAACCGATAGCCAGGCAAATGTAGTTCTACCGGTAGACTGTCAACTAACTTGTTTATCACTCCTCCGCGACCTTTCTTGCAAAGTGCCAAACGCATACTGATGTATCGAGTATTTCGCACTCTGTTTTTATATTCGCGCGCGCAATAAATATGTACATATTTTTTTATTTTTTATTTTTATTTTTTACAAATAATTTAACTAAATGATTATAGATATATAGCGGAAACAATCCCCATATAAATAAATCTATGAAACTAATGATATAAGTACAGCGTAACAAAATTATATTAGATTATTTTAAATCTTAATACATAATATAGAATCACCAAGTTTGGTCTCTTATAATGTCCCTAGATCTTCCCGATTTACCAGCAAAATAATAGAAATAACACTGAAGTCTGGTACCTTGTTACAGGGACTGATATCCATCCGATCACTTTTACCACCACGGGTGTATCAAACAAAAGATGGTGGGTTCGGACCCTTCCGGTAGCTCACTAGGTTTATGTCGAGCCTGTTGGGCACGCCGGTTACCGCTGATCGGTGCACTTAAACATTTAACCATACGTCGCGTTCCTCTAATGGGGTCGATACTCGGTTAACGTGGAACTTGCCGTCGGAAAACGTTGTTACCGTGTCTGTATTTACGGGGAGTCCACACCCGCACTCGCCGTACGCAAACACGCGATTACCAAGGTAGCGAGTAAGAGCTACACACCCAGATCCTCTCTTAAACTGGGTCCCCAGCAGACTGACTACTCTCGTCCCTAGGTTTATCGTTCCCGGTCAAGGTTAACTGTAGTAAACAACCTAGGTCCCTTATCTACCTGGGATTATAATGATTCATAAACAGCGTATATTATAACGTTATAAATAAATCATTATAAACCGGGGCGAGACAAAACAAAATATTAACCCAATATCTATAAATTGGTATCAAAGAGGCCTCTCCTCGAAGAGAAGGAAAATCTGGGGCATGGGAATAGGACATAGGCTTTATAAGGAGAACAGGAGTATGGGGGGAAAATGGCTAGGGAATGTAGGACTTGGAGTAAGACAGTGTGAGTCGAACCCGCATCAGTTTTCTTCCGCAGCATCCTCCTGGTTCGCAGTCTTCAGATCCTTTAGATGCCAAACTCCGATTGGTTGCCCGTTGACGTTTTCCAGTTGGTACGTAAGTGGAGAAACTTGTTGTCGAACGATGCACCTCTCATATCTTGGGGCAAGTTTAGCCGAGAAATAATTTGCCGCGTTAGAAAAAGGGAATGTCTTTTTCCATACCTCCTGACCTACTCGTAGTTCAGCATGCCTCCTTCTGAGGTTATATCGGGTTTCTTGCTTATTGTGTGCTCTAACTGCGTCTGCGTTTGACTTCCTCCACAATCGCTGGTAGTCCAAGCAGGTCTTCTTGTCGCTTCTTAGTCGGTTCCATCACCACCCCTTCCTCAGGTTGGGTTAGATGTTGTTCCCCAGAGGAGCAGACTTTTCTTCCAAAGTTCAGATAACTTGGACTATAGCCGGTAGCTTCGTGAGTAGCTGTATTGAGAGCAAACTGAAGTTTTCTTATAAGTCTGTCCCAATGTCGGTGGTTGTCCTTGATGTAAGAAGCAATCATGTACTTGATCGTTCGATTGGTCCGCTCAGTGGGGTTGCACTGAGGACTATAATGAGGTGTGAATTTGATCTTTACGCCATATTCGTCCATCCGGCGACGGAGTTCCTTACTCCTGAATTGTGGGCCGTTGTCGCAAATTAGTTGTTCCGGAACACCATATGAAAGTAATACATCGTTTTCAAGATGTCTTACTATAGATCCTGAAGTGGACGACCTGAGAGGAAACAGAAGGGCAAATTTAGTGAGGTAGTCTGTCACAACCAACAGAAACCGATTTCGTTGTGATGAAGCAGGAAAAGGTCCCATTAAATCCGTGAAAACGGTTTGCCAGGGTCTAGCCGGAATCCTTGGCTTCCCCATGAGTCCTTTCGGCTTGCTTTGGTCGGGTTTTGTGGCTAAACACGTCGGGCACTTAGTAACATACCTCATTATATCCGACGCCATTCCTGGCCAATAATAGGTCTCACCTATCCTCTTCTTGGTTTTAAAAATCCCGAGGTGACCAGCTGTCGGCGCGTCGTGATGGTCTTCTAGTAGTTTTTTCCTCTGTTCCTTGGGGACTACTATCTTCCAAGGATCTTCCCCCGGGACGAGACTGGTCCTCACTCGCCGGAAGAGACGCCCCTCCTCTATT
Source organism: Gerris buenoi (assembly GCA_001010745.2). Taxonomy (NCBI): domain Eukaryota; kingdom Metazoa; phylum Arthropoda; class Insecta; order Hemiptera; family Gerridae; genus Gerris; species Gerris buenoi. The sequence continues at coordinate 452,391 of KZ651153.1, read as the reverse complement.
CTCCACAGCGGAAACTTGTCTGGGTTCTCTTGGACTCGGTCACGGGTCCTTAGGTACCAGTTGCCTCTTATGTTCAGCCCTGCGTCGATGGTCAAGCACTCTCCCTCCATCGCTCTCGACAGAGCGTCAGCGACAACGTTTGTTTTTCCAGGACGATGTACAATCTGGAAACGGTATTGTTGGAGACGTAGTGCCCATCTTGCCAGCCGTCCGCTCGGGTCCTTTAAGTTCTGCAACCAGACCAGGGCATGGTGGTCAGTGACGACCTCAAAGTCGGATCCTTCGAGATAGGGTCGATATTTCTCGATAGCCCAGAGAACGGCCAAACACTCCAATTCTGTTGCCGAGTAATTACGCTCCGTTTTGGACAACGTCCTGCTAGCATATGCGATCACCCTTTGGGGAAGGGGTTCTGGAAGGTGCTGTGACNATCGCAGTTCCAAAATTAGTATAAGATACTAACTACTTATACATGGTGGAGTTAGAAAAGAGACAAAATTAAAAGTAACTAACTATTTGCACAGCGGAGTTAAGACAAAATTAAATGAAAAGCTTTTAATTATCTTTCAAGCGAGCGCCTTTTAATAAATAATGTGTTGTATATTGAGAAAAAAGTTAATGATGAATTTATAGTTAAAGCAGATGGTTGTAGAGACAAACAAGAACTGTCCTCTTGGACTCCGTCGGCATATTACTCCAATTAAATATTATAATAAAAAATATACCTTAATCACAACTCACAAAAACTTCTGCTTGTGTTAGGTTAAAATTTTACACGCCTGTTTCAATTGTACTATAGGTGATGTATACAAAGTATCATTTAAATCGTTACGTTAGAACGTAAGATATCGGTAAAAACATTGTTTTATTTATTTTAATCGTTAAGACCCTCTTTAATATATTTAGCGATCTTTATCACTTCATAGCAGTGTCGGTGTTCGTTTTACTAAAAAAAATGTATTTAAAGAGCTTGTTTGTCTCATTAAATAGATGAAGTTAAAATTTTTCCCGTCTTAAAATTCCAATTTAAAATTTGAAGCTTACATTTAAGCGAGCGTTGCACGTGAACGCTTGGGCGGATAACGTGGTCTAACGAACTCAGCCTATGCATTAATAAAATGAACATGTGACCAAATTTTAACTAACTCGGTCATCTTTTACTCAAGTTATCGGTAGATTTCGTGAAGGTTATTTTGTGACGGAGATTTTGGTGTTTTTTTTCCGGATTCACTGCCGGGCTCCAGAACGTGCCATAAGGAACTTCGTTCCAAAAAATGAGACGCCGACTTGGCTCGTTCCAGAAATGAGTATATTTGCCTCTTCTGGTTGCATCGAGGAACTATTTGTAGACCGGGAGTTTGTAGAATGGATGCGGCGGACGTAATATCAACTAGAGGTCACTATGCAGAGGTTTGCACCCAACTAGATCACCCTGAGTCCAGATAACAAGTGAGTTATCACTATACACACACTCGGGCAGCTTTCCTATATACACACCTGGTGATCACTCTAACACAGCGTCACCTTGAGTTAGCCGCACACTAGCACACTATCCACTGTAGAGTGTACGGAGTAGTGCGGCACCAAGCGTGTCATTACACTGTAATTATTCTTCTCTACTTCCTCCATCTATTCACTCGGTATTATTCAGCCTTGCCAGGAATTCCACAGCCGCAAACCCAACCTAATTATTAACAACCACCATTATTAACTTGATCGCACTCATTTCAACCTTTTATCTGTTTATTTATTAAAAATAATTTCTGGTTTCTGTTCTCGCTACTTAGAAATTCCAGATATATTTAAACGCGTATTTCCTTTCTCAAGAAATATATAGTTGACTTTATATTGCTTAATCGATTGCATCTAGATGTTTATTTCAATTTAATGTAATAAGATAAAGACCGAAGCAGGAAAACGCTGCTAGGAAGTACGTTGCAGCTAGAAATAAACGTATAATAGTGGGTCTGTCGCTCATTTTTTGCAAACCAACATATCTTAAAACTACACGCCAGATTTTAATTAAATTTCGATGGAAAATCATAATTATCCCACAGTTTGTCCCATATTTATAAATTTTAACCTTCTGCGCCAGAAGGTCTCCCACCTCTCCTTCTGCATCCATACACCTACATTTATTGGCACCTAAAAATTAGACGGTTTGTGGAAAGTAGCCCGCAGACAGCCCCAAATTATTTCACTCTATTAACGACAAGCCGTCTTTAAACTCTGCTTTAAACGATTTAAAAAACGGGGGAAAATTAAATAAATTTAAAAATAGGATGTAAAAACATCAAATGATTAAAGTATACGAAATAGGACGCGAGGAAGCTATGTGCCACACTAATTAGCAGACAAGTTTCACTACCACCAACATCTTTAAAAGTAAGCATCAGGTAGTAAAGAACTTTAGATGTTTTGTCAAAAGTAGCAGTCCACAAATGTTCCCATATTTCAAATGTCTTTGCATCTTGAATATTGCTAACAATTAGTTGTTATGACGGAGATTTTGAGGAAGAGGAACCACTTCATAACTATGACTAGAGAGAGAGGTTGGAGGAAAGTAAGTCACCAACATTTTTTCATTAAAACTTACGAACGCGTTTCTACAAGTAATATCATCATGTTGAGTGCGCGCGTGTTAACTTGGTAAGAGTGAATTCTGTGCTACATTGTTCTGAAAATATTTTGTTGAGTTACTTTCTGCCCACCTCTCTAGTCAGAATTTTAAATCTTTCTCAATTTACATGTTTATAGAAGTAAAAGAAACATTTTTTTTAATAATTTAAAAATGGAGGGAAAAGAATGAAATAAATTAGATATGGCAGGCTAATTCACTCATGTTGTTTATCAGTTAGGTACATTCGCCATAATAGCCATAACTTGTGGCGGCAGAGCATTATACTCGCTGCGTCTTCCTTCTTGTTTAATAGTATTTATCATTGGAATTAGCAGTGGCAGATCTGAGTTGATTTCAACTGAAACGTCTCCCTGTTATTATGTATTATTTCCTTCCAAATAAATAGCTTTTTAATGGAAATAGAAGTGAGTGAATGTGCTGAATACACTAAGGGACCGGGTAATGTGCGTAATGTTCTATTTGTGAGAGGTATCTACAGTAGAACATTAGATTTACAGATGTAAACAGTTTATGGACTAACTGTGTAGTGTGCAGCGGTCTAATCGTATCCACATGAGATTACGTTATCCTATGTAAACAAGGCTAACCTGACTAGTGTTTCCTTGACAACCTCGTGTAAACAAACCTCTCTACTCAGCCCCGAATATGTAAACAACCTGTGTTTGCACTCCACTAGACCTTACATGCACAGATAACCGCCCGACTACTTCCTCTTCCATACAAAACTCTTTTCTCTCCTACAGCGGTGAACACGCCCTACAAAGTAGATTATCCTGCCCTACATAATCATATTAGTATTCCTCGAGAAGGACCTACATAATCTCTCCAGCTGCATACTATTTGCGTCCGGCTATGCGAATCCGGTTAGTGAGATAAAACAGTTGCGTCCACACATTTGTAATCCTATATCTGAACTGCTTCCGATTACAAGATAATCCAAAAAGGTCAAAAGGGTTGTACGGAATCGAAATATTAAAACAACATAATATATTTTTACGTTTCTAGTAAACATAAACAAACGCTTGCTCTTCAATATGTAGTTGATACCAGTCTTGCCTAGGCATTTATCATGAAATCATATAGGTATGTACTATGAAAAGGAAAAACTAACAGGTGGGAAACTAAATAAAAGTAACTGACTGACTAAAAAAAAATGGAACATAAACACAAACCAGAAAAAGAGCATCATCTTGGGGAAAAAAAGCAGGTAAAAAAAAAAATAAATAAATATATAGNATATATATATATATATATATAATATATATATCCTGGACGGAATCCGTACATCTCAGGCCCACAGTGGGGACGCATAATTGCGAAGTGAAATTAAAAAAGTGCGGATGCAATTTGGATATAATCTGGGTAACGTCCGTTTCTCCATCATGTCCGTCTGGACATGATGGATTCACAACGTTTCAACGATTTAACATAAATTGAAGAATGCGTACTTGTACTATACTTGAAAATGTAAATGATAAAGGCGCTTTTAATTCCCGTGTCAGTTCCGTGTACCTCACGCTCAAATATAGCTGTTTTGCTACCCCCACTGCATCCATACACCTGACAAGAACACGCGTCGATACCGTGCGACTTTGGACACGGCATATAATATAAACTATTTTTGGAGTTTAGATATATAAGCATGTTTGGGCCTCTTCTCAGTCTGACCGCTTCATCTCAAAGTTGCATTTAAAGCCCTCTCGTTAACGCGACCATGGTTTTAAGGAACATGGGATCCTGGTGACCGAGGGTCGACTAGACCCGATAAAACGGAACAACCAAGTCAGAGTTTTACTGATATGACTTTCGCAAACTAAGTCGAATTTTTCCGAAGAGCCTTTCTGTACAACTAGCAGATCGAGCGTGAAAAGTCCTATAATAATTATTTCAAACAAAAGAAATAAATGGAAAATTACATCAAACCAAAATATAAAAGCATAATAGTACCTAATGAGATTATAAATTAAATAATTAAATGATGTTTGTGTTTCTACAGCATAGTAATAGAGTTAAAACTAGAAATATGAGTTAATGCACCTAATAAAAACAAAATCATAATAATAATAAAGATAATAAATATTAGTAATTTAATGTAGCGCACGTGTATTTATATGTGTATATATACGGCAAGACAATCTAAATGACGACTAGTTATAAAATACGGGTACTGCGTTCTTGGACTCCATGGGTTTTGTTCTGCAACAGTGGCGATATGGAGTTTGCCGCTGGTTCAGCGGTTCCGTTTAGTCAGCTCTTATCACTATTTATTGTAGCGAGTTGAGCACCGATATCCAGGCTCGAAGCTACAACTGGGAATTGGGCCGCTCTTACAGATGCTCACCAGAGTATTTCTTTTATTGTTTAATATTTCTGAAAAGAGAGCTTTACAGCGTCGGTTCATATTATAATCGATCTTCTCAACTGAAAATACTCAGTGTACTTATATTTAATTTCATTCGGCAATATTCGTTATCAAATTCTACGTTCACAAATCGTTTTGTGAAACGGTTTTGAAAACGATGCGCTAGTTCAAACACCGTGTGAACGGAGAACGACGGATCGTATCGGTTCAAATCCGCTCAACCAAAAATACTCGATCGTAACGTGGAGGGGATCGAGATATCAGGTTATTTTACTCTTTCCCACTTTTTAGTTATTTGTTATCGTAAGCTTCCGTTTCTTTTTCGTTTTTAAACAAAAGATAATACTGTAAGGAACATCTAAAAACTGTTAATAACTTGTAAATAAGAAATGTAAAAATTCGCGGTTGGGTTGGTGGTTACTCGTGAGGTCACCTTTGAGATATCCAAAACAAATATTTCAATCATCTTTTTTTTGTGTGAACTTTTTTATAGTTTTAAACACGAATGGGATCCGAAACGCTTTCATAACGATGTGTGAACCAAGTAAAAGAAAACTATAGACTCTCAATTAATATTATAATACTTGGATTGTTATGACAGTGTACACAATATCGCAAATATAAAATATTCTACAAATTAGTGCGACGCAGCTTCCTCGTGTCCTGTCGCAAACTTTAACCATGTTGCGATTTTACTAGCAATTATTGTCTTATTTATTTAATCCCCGCCCCATTTTTTTACATTAATATAAGTACTAATGAGCGCAAACGACAGACAGACTGACAGACAGACACTAGACCGAAAATGTTGGCTGATGTCTGGAAGGAATTTATATGTTGGAATTTTCGAATGAATAAATGTTGCTATTGGGATCGATGACGATGGTTCCGTCGACTTCTCCAGTTATAGTTTTAAACACGCTTCTATTTCAATCTAAAAAATAATTAATTTAACGTTAATAAAATCATTAATAATGCTAAAAATAATTAATTTAAAGTTAAAATAACTATTAACTTCTATATGTATAAAACAAAAATTAATAAAACGACGGTTTCGCTACCTTTGGTAAACTCGCAGGTAAAAAGATAGATTAAAAAAACGGTCTGTTTTTAAAAAACGAGGTATTACAACAGTGGATCGATTGCCAGCAAGAAGAGTTTAGATTTTGTCTTCAAATTGTTTATGATAAGGATATCTTTATTTTTGTTGTTTTCTGCGTCTAAATATTTTGTATTACATATTCGTTTTTGCTCCAATTAAATATAATAAAAACAATAATTTAATAATAAATAAACAAGCGTAAGAATTATAAAAAAAAAGAAATAGAAGAGTTTGTGAGTCAGTTTTCTGTGCAATCGTTATAAATAATTAATTACCATATCGACCAATGTAAATAGTTATTTAAATGATCTAGTATTTTTTTAAAAACCAAAAAGGCTGATAAGGGGAACGTTATCACTACACTGCGGTTTACTTCCCATAACAAACTGCTGTGTGTGTCGAGTCGGTTCCGATAACAGCTGATCTCATCGAAGTGAAACAAAACCAGGAATCAAATTAATTTGGTGTAATTTCAGTGTGAAACGAGACACTGGGCCAGTGTTTCCTCTGATACGGGAACCTCTATCAAGCACAGAGTTTCATCGTTACCAACTGTCGACACAATGCCAACCAGTTGTACAGTTATAGATATCTATATAATGGCTGCACTGACACACAGCATATCACTCTAACACATTCAGCGCATTCTTATCGTTGTTCTGATAAAAAAAAAAAATCATCATAACTAATGTGTATTTGTTTTTAAATATCACAGATTTTTTTGCTAATTATTATAATTGTTGGAGAGTGAGGGCAGTATTGCAGCACCTAATGTCTTCTGTAACATCTAACTCTCGCCTATTTGTCTATAAGAAGATTTAGGAATCACACTTTACAGATATGAACCTACAATATTCAATATAAATTGAGACGAAAAGAAAAGAAGAGCTTAAGTATTTAATGCTACAGGTTAGAACATTTCAAGCAAAGGTACCGATAAAGAACGAGTCTTAGCTCCGAACATTAAGCTTTATATTAATTACAAACATTAAACTGTTGAACGAATGTGGTTTTAGTGAGAATCGTTAAGCTTTAAGCCTAGTTTGCACGGGTCAAGTATTTTAATAGAGTAGTTTTAGTTTAGTAATTTAGTTCTCGACTCGTTTGGACACTTTTTTTTAATCAATTTTTTTATTGGCAAAAGGTTTGGACAATTTATTTTACAAAATTTATATTACTCGACACTGACTAAATTACTCGACCGTGGCTACTAATACTAAAATACTGGACCCGTGCACACTAGGCTTCATATTAATTCCACACATTTATATAAAGCTAGAGACTATACAAACTATTAACATCATCTACTACAACTATTAACTATCAATATACCTACTTTCATGAGATTATTTTCATCTATCTCAAGATATTTATTGAATATTGTAACTGAGAACTAGAACATACTCATAGTGATAAAAAACCTCATTAGCAAAATACACCGGTTTATCCTCAGTAACGTTTTGTGGCAAGAAACACTGAGAAAACTTTCGTCGTTGATGTTTCGTCACTTATTATAAATAATAGTTAGTTTATCGGTTTCTTCCACTATAGTGCAGGAGACGAGATGCGAGGCTATTCATGCGAGCCAACGACAACCCCAAGGCACAATATCGACAAAGATGCATCACACGAGCGGAGATGTGCTTCCACACATAGTTCTGAAACAACACATCTAAATACGTGAGACTTGAATGTGACACAGGTACAGGGATCTTATCAGCGCCCCGTCCAGTGTACATCGACATAACTCAACTAGTTCACACACAAACAAACACTAATACAGAAGAAAGTAACAACACCAACACGACAGAGCAACACGATAACATGAGATTACAGAGTCTAGTAGACACGGAGGGGGGGGGGGCTATGCTACAGCAAGGCGGTCCTAACTTATGAAGCCTTAACATAGTGAAGCTAAGGCCCCAGCACAGGAAGCAACCCCGCGAGATAACAGTCCTCTGTTTCACCTCTCTCTAGCCTTATCACTCTACTCCCTGATAAGCCTCTGGAAACTACCACAGTGTACAACTCACACTCTACATCACACTCGTGTCGCTACAAGTAAGGAGAATAAGTTATAATTTTGGATTAGCTTAGTTAGAGGGACTAAAGTAAGTAATTTCTTCCCTCAACTAAAAAAGTACGAAGAAAAAGTAAAAGTAGGGAGAAAAAGAAGGATTGCCAACTTAATTATTTTATAATTGCAAGATAAAAATAAGTTTTTATATGTATACTACGTTTTTATATTTTTTCAGTCATAAATCATAAATTTGAAACCTGTCATAATGAAGATTGTAAATATGCTTAGAATAATACTATATATAGAAGGAGCATAGAATCAAAACAACAAGCAATTACTGATAAGGGACTGAAGCCAACTTTCGCCGAGGGGTTGTGTTCCTTAAACCAGGGGACCAACAAAACAACACTCTTTTTTTTTCATTTAAGCTGGAGAAGGTTGGCCACGCTTTAGTAACTATTCTAAGCCCGCTCACAAACGTCAAGAAAACAAGCCCTGCCATTGGTTATTGTTTACGTTTCACTCTGACGTCATTTTTTTCAGGGGTATCCAACACCAGTATTCTAGAGGTGTAAGAGCACTAGCGCTCCACGGGAAGATGGTAGTTAAAATTGTAAACTACTTATGATCTTTTGACATTTATACTATATTGTAAATAAACAATAAAAAAAAAAAACAGCCTCGGTGGCCGAATGAGATGCGCGATCGCCTAAAATACGAAAGTTCCCGGATTCGAATCCAGTAAAATTACCAATTAATTTAATAATTTCTTTCTTTGAATTAAAAAGCTCGAAATCTTTTGAATGGTGTAAAAGATTTAGTTATAATATTAACCGCATCTTCCCGTGGAGCGATAGTAGTCTAACACAGGTAGATAAAGAGGGGAGTTGGAAATCTTTCCGATTAAGGATTCTATGATCGCTGATTTTTTTCAAAAAAATGTGGTTCACCAAAAAAATGTGTGGGTCGCCCGTCATGATATAATAAACATTAAGAGGCCCACACACTTACAGTTTAACTGCAGGCCGTTATCTTATACGATTATTGTAAGGCCAAAATCTCAGATCACCACACATTAACAGTCCACCGCCTGCAGGCAATCGTAAAGAACTACAGAACTGTGCCTGTATGCGCCACACACTGTGCGATGAGCGCCTGCAGGCCGAGATCTGACGATTTTTAACTGCAGTCCGACGGAGGGAAATTAACAAAATAAAGACGATTTTGTTTTGACAGTCCGTTGCCTGACAGTCCACGGACTGTCGTCTTTCGTTCCATCCGATCCTCGCCTCAACCCTCCACACACCTACAGTTCA
>KZ651153.1:397537-436170 GCA_001010745.2 Gerris buenoi | reverse complement strand
ATATATAAATATATAAGGAAGAAAAAACATATGGTAAAAACAAAACATATGTTAAAAGGAAGGGAAGTGCACACATGTGTGGAGATTTAATAAAGCTGCGTGAGTAGTGGTGCATTGACACACACGTGCACTCTAATTTGTAACAACATGTGACTCGTTAGTACTGAGGCATTGTCCTGTAGCACTGGTGCAGTTAGAACATGCACCAGGGTGGGCATCATGTGCCGCACTCAACCACTGTACGTGTGTGATGTGCATGCACCAGTCTCAATATTGTGTATGCAAGGTGAGCACCACGTGATACCGCTCTTTAAATTGTAATAATTACAAGATAAAAAGAACTTTTTATAATACTACGTTTTACAGACAGACACACAACCGGGATATAAACCAACGTACGACGGACAGACAGACACACAACCGGGATATAAACCAACGTACGACGGACAGACAGACACACAACCGGGATATAAACCAACGTACGACGGACAGTCAGACACACAACCGGGATATAAACCAACGTACGACCGACAGACAGACACACAACCGAGATATAAACCAACGTACGACCGACAGACAGACACATCACCCTCGGAATTAAGGGTTTCAGGATGAAACCTTAGAAAGGGGGAAATTTAATAAATTAAACAACACTGGCGTTTAAAAGTACATATAGCGTTACTGAAGTACGCGAGGTCGTATTGTACGTCGTCGACAGCCGTAAAATTGCAACATTATTTTGAGGAGGAATCGAACTCTACACAAAAAATTAAAACTGTGGGGTAGCCCCGGCGGTACCCCTGCCACATTTATTTGTGGATTCAGTCCGGTCTAATCGAGCTTCGCTATGTTCAGCTCTTATACGTANGTTTCAAATGTCTAGCTACTCGGGATGTTAGTTAAAATTCGATTGCAAGATTTGTACCGGACAAACAAACAAGAAAGCAAGCAATAAAAACGTAGTAAAAAAATAATAAATTCTTTATTGATGTATACATATAGGGATTAAAATATGGATATACTATATATTTTAACAAACCCAGAACCAAACAAAATTTGTTTTTTCCTTGGGGCTCTTTGCTAATCCTAACAATGTACTTCTTAATGTGACTAAGAATTGCAAAGTATCGACTGTGAATAATTAAATAATATCTTAATGGGTAGCGAGCATCAGTAAAAAGTGAAAAAAACACAATGTTACACTTACCATGAAAAATAAAATCATTCAGAACTTTACCCTGAAGAAGGAAATATATTTTCCGAAACGTCGGTAAAATAAAACAGTGGTTTTTTTTTAACTTTCGACTGATACTTGCTATCCATTAAAATATTATTTTTCTTTATATGTATTATTGTTTCAATTGTTATTGTAAACTAATTTAGAGTGCTCAACAGTAAACACTTCTGAACAAATTTTTTGAAAATCTAATTTTTGCTAATTATTATATTTTACTCATTGCAAAAGAAGTAAACAATGACGTCTTCAGTTTTATAAACAATTATATAAAACTCCCAGCTTGTTCTTAAACCTCTAAAAATTATAACGTTTTCTTGATTTATACAGAAAAATTATTGAGAATGTTGAAACTACTAATATGGTATGGTAATACATGGTAATCAAACTGGAAAATAATACACAAATTGTAGCTCCATCCAAGCAACAATGAGTACTTGGAGAATTAGTAGTTTCAACTGAGATTTTTTTGAATGCACCCTCAAACAAATCACCTCATAGGTTCATTGTATTGAAAAAAAAAATTAAAAAATAAAATCAGTCCGAGACAACTTAAACCAACTTTTTCATATATAATCTCCAAGATCAGAGGAACTTTTTGTTTTCAATTTTCAACATAATTAAATTTATTTATCAATATTTCGGAAACTTGATTTTGAGATTCACATTTAAATGGAAAACATTTTAGAATTATTTAATCAAAATTGTCGAAACCTTTTTCGAGAATTTTTTTTCCACTTTTTTTCAGAGATTTTAGAGTTAGCGCCCCCCAAATTTGGAGCTAAAATTTATTTCTCGATTTCGCCTTTGGGCGTGATTTTTCTAAACATTATGCTGAATCGTTCCACGCGTCTGCAAAGCCAACAGACAGGCATTTTTTAAAAACCTTTGGACTCAGGGGACCTCAAAACGGGTAAATCAATGAAAATCTCAAAATTTTCGCGCCATCACCATACTTTCTCTTTATAAAAGAAAGTAAAATATGAATACAAAACAGATGAGGATAAAAATATTCACAGTAAAGAAATGAAATATTCTCTCGAGGTTGTTGCTAGAAGAGGTAAGTTCCATAAAAACAATTAATTTTAAACTGTTTGTGTTTTCCAGACAATATTCTTCTGATTATGAAAGACGTGTAAATCGATTGTGAATATAAATAGAAATGGTCGATATCGAGAAGGCAGTCATAAGTGATAATGGGTCTTTTAGACAAGCCAGCGCTTCCATAAAGTCTATTTCCTTCTTTAAAGTATAAAACCAACAGCGATAATAATTTGTCGACTGAATCTAGCTGTTCTCGATACCTTCTTGTCGGTTACATTAGTTATAAGTTAATATTGTAAGAAACACGCTAGTGTTAGTTAGGACACAAGTTGAATGAAGAAACAAGTGTTTGTGTGTGTTGTATTGTACACGCTACTACACAGTACAGTACAAGTGTAGGTGTGAGGTGTGGGGCGGGTAGTGGAACCGGGCGAGCAGCTGGTCGCTCCCACGTGATCCTGAGAATATACACAGCTGATTGCTTTGTTTTATTTTATTAGATAAATCAGCTGACGGCTGCGTCCTTCACATCCATATTGTTATAGTGATGTAACCTAGTCCGTGAGAAACCTAATTACAACGAAGGGAAAAACATACCGCATGATTTTTCGGAACATGGTAATACAGTGTTTTACAGTGCTGAACAGTGTCTCGTCGTGCATAATTATCCGGTACCATCGTGTAGTAGCCGGTCATCGTGTGGCTCTTTCCGCTCGACCAACACTCAGTCTGGCTAAACTATGTGTACAACCCTCATGCCAAACATTATCCCAGGAAATCGGTAAAACTAACATAATACAGTAAATCGAATCTCAATGGTCTAATGCGAGACCATTAGACCACAGTGGAACCACAAGTCTAAATAACTACCCAGGATTTATGTAGACGAAGGTCGTCGACATGGGTTTAGGGATTTGCGTTACCGACTAAAGATTTAAAAGTTTCGTTTTCCATTGGTTTCTGCCAATCTAAAATAAAGAAATAAAAGTTTAACTGTGGAGTTACAAGGAAGCCGAAACCGTGTGTAACCTCTTCAGTGAACTGGTGACGACCAACATTCTAACTTCGTCTATTCCATCAGACAAACCATTTTTTTTATAAAAACTATAAACATACTTTTTTTATTAAAACTAACAAGGTGCTATATCTACGTACCTACTATGAAGTGTTAAAGAAAGCTAAAACTATTAAAGTATGCCTACATGTAGAGGGATGTATTTCCCTCGCCACTGGTTTGACACAGGTCCTGTATGAGACAGTAGTAACATTACAGCAGGCTAGAGATGGACAGCGTGACCAGGGTGTTCAAGTGCTCGCCTAGGGTTGAAAGCGAAGGGAAGGTCGGTGCGGGGTCAAGCACAGCTCAGGGAGACGCCACTGCTAAATTCTATTCGGAATGGAATACTGTTTGGTCTGGATATAGATACCTCTGCGCGGTGTCGCGTTACTCTATATACAGCCGCCCGTAGATTAAACTTGATATGAGCTGGTATCTCGGTAGTACAGGCGAGTCTATACGTATCTGTTTCTACTGGGTGTCCTGCACACGGCTGCGTCATCGCGTCCATCGCAGTTATAACTTTCCTTTCCCTCTTTACTCACAAACATTTTCAAAATTATTTATTTTTTTCTTTTCAAATAAGTTTTAATCAGTAAGCGACATTCCGGCAAAAATCCGGCCAGTTAGATAATAACACACAAATATAAGAATGGAGACTATAATGTGCACAAACATACAAATAATATGCGAAGACGGTCAGAGGTGTATCGTTTTCAAAAGTATAGCTTGGCACAGGGATTCTATTTCTAGTGAATTGAAGCTGGGCTAGACAGTAGTGTTATTCGTACATTCGTACAGCAGGATAACTGAATGCGGTGTTTGCTGTTTTGTTTTCAGATGCGGCGAAATCGGACGGTTTCAATTTAAAGCAGGTCCGATTACATTGCATCAATCTCACTCACAATTAAAAAAATAAAAAATCCCGTCAAGTACTTGCTAGCAAGTTACTAAAAGGGTTTCTTCGGTCATAAGAATTAATTATTAGTATTATTATTTCTTTTTCTAAACAAAAATATCCATTGTTCACTTTTAAAAATCAAGATGTTCATACATTATTATTCTTTACTATCTTCGGTATGCGCTTATTGAATTCTTTTAGGGCTAAAATGGCCAAAATGCTGCCATTTTGGAAACATGATATATTTTTGTGAACTAAATTTCAATACCTTTAAAATGATACCCAACTTCGATTTTTCAAATCACAAACATTTTGGGGCCCCCTAGTTACGGCCCCCTAAAAATTCTAAAATTTCACTTTTTTTAAATTTACACTCGGAAATTTTATTGGACTACATAGATATATATTTATGTAGTTATGCATTATTTTTGGACCTATTCTAATGGGGTAGTGCAGGGGGGGTAAATATTGGGTTTGTTTGAATTTTTTGGGGGGTAAAATAAATGCAATTTTTAAATTGCGATACATATTTGTAATCTACAATTTAATACCTTTGAAATGATACCCAACTTGAAAATTACAAAAAATGTAAAATATTGCGCGGTGATCGCAATTGATCGCAGATCGCAGAAATTTGAAGTGTTAAAGTTCGCAATAGGTTTTCTGTTTTTGGGCAAAAAAGTTTAACTTATATACCAAATTTCAAGTCTATAGCTTTAGTAGGTCGGGAGATATACACCAAGATGCGACGGACGGACGGACAGACGCACTACCAAAAGCATAAGGGTTTCTAGGATGACCTCGAAACCCTAAAAAGTAAGCCGCTTCCAAGTATTGACCATTAGATAAACTAAAGATTAAACAATACAATACGGCTAAAGCTTTCTTCTGTCAACATTATGTGTTTAAACAAATAGTCAAAACACCACCATCTCTTATGTTTTAAGTTTCACAGTAAACTAATTAACTATAATTTAAACTACATAACAGTAAGCGACGGTTTAATTGACTATTTGATATTTATACAGCTGCGAGTATAGCTCGAGCTCCGTATCTTAAGTCTAACAACTTGTAAGCGAACCTACGGCCGCCGTCTAGGTCTAGGTATATAGCTGTCATTAGTCTGAGAAAAAGATGAGGTTTAACAAACTCAATATAATACAGAATACCCCTTTTAATTTTCATAAAATAAAAACATGTCCAAAATAATAATTAGAATAATAATAATAACATCCGTTGTGTTCATCGAGTTTAATTTATTATTTTAATTCAAATATAAAACGAAAAGGGAGAAGCAATATATTGATTGATTAATGACCAAGATAATTAACTGGAGATGCGAGATATTTCAATTCACGTTATTTCGACAGTTTTTCATTTTACAACTCGCCCGTAAATCTCCAGACCAAAATAAAAAATGGTTTTTGTCGAGTTAGAGGGACGAACCGTGAAAAACTAATCCAAGGTCTAGAACCCGATTTCTTATTTACTCTATGACTCGCTTCACACTTGAGTGTGCAGTAAAGAAGACAAGGTCCGACATCCAGCCGCTTCCTTCCTTTGTCCAATTAAACCCTGACTCGATCCACTTGCAATTACAATATATTATTCGCCAAGTGAGTAGGAGGAACTCAACAACCAACAATAAAACTATTCTACCAGTATAGAATGCAAACCAACGAAACAGGACGAGTAAGAACCGTAATTCCTTTGACACTTGGACCTGACAAAAAACCCTGTGCCGAGGATGTGAATCGAGGAACGAAGAAGAAAGGATTCGGGCCGTAAGGTGCGGACACACCGACCTACCCCAGGCACTCGTCCACTCTCCACATCCCGACCCTTTGAACCACTCGGCCGTCGGTATCACTAATTAACCGACCAACGCCCAACTTCAAACAAACCAAGACCGCTATTTAAAAAACACGGATAATATTCGGTTGTGAGCTCCACGGTGACTCACGCAGTCCTAGGACATTTTGAAGCATTCAGCGCTGTTATTTTCTAACGATTATCCGCAGAACCTTCTAACTCAATAATACTCCGTATTAAAATGATTGCGGATTAGAGAGTCGGCTCCTGTAAATATACCGTTATTTGTTTTCATCTGGTTCGGAAGAGTTGTAAAGCAACTTGCCGTTTTGCACCGAACTGCTGATTTTTAGATTTTTCAACAACAAATCCTCCATACAAGTTGCTACAGAGTTGATAAAGAGGAACCGATGTCCACTCCTAAACGAATTTGATTGCGACGTCATCTTATTTATATAGCGACGGTTCTAGTTGCTAAGAATTGTCATTGATAGCTACGTTATGTTGGGAGATAAAGGACAGGGAAGGGCAGAGCCAGCTTAACGGTGTTATGTCAAGTTGGACTCACGGTCCAAGACAGTGACGAATCCACCCTATATAGAAACATAGACCGCCGGTCAATGTCGCCGTCCTAGAGTCCAACTCATTCAGAGACTCTCCTTGTTTCTGAGAGCCAGCGATACCAGTGGTGCTAGTGCACTGTAATAAATGAGAGAGACGTACACACTTCGAGGTTTAGAACTAGACTCAACAATATATTTAACATATGATATAAATTTAAATCAAATTATAATCATTAGTAATAATGGGAGACAGACAGAGAAAAATAGACTCCCGCGCCGGTACTCGAACCCGGGCCCTCCGCATTTCCGGTGCAGATGCTCTTTTATCCAACTAAGCTACGCGGGAGAATGGTTTTTCTCTGTCGTAACTGATAGAAAGTTTAAATATCAATTTAAATCAAATTATAATCATTAGTAACAATGGGAGACAGACAGACAAAAACCATTCTCCCGCGTAGCTTAGTTGGTTAAAAGAGCATCTGCACCGGAAATGCGGAGGGCCCAGGTTCGAGTCCCAGCGCTAGAGTCTATTTTTCTCTGTCTGTCTCCCATTATTACTAATGATTATAATTTGATTTAAATTGATATTTAAACTTTCCGTAGTATGAAGACTACCAAAAAATTTAAAAAATTGCATATGATGTAAGTAAAGTTCAATAATAGTGGGTAGTCTATGTTACATGCACCACCTCATCAAGGTCCCGACAGGGCCTCAGAGATTAAGCAGCGCTCCGAATATTAAATATTAATAGATATTAATAAAATGGCACAACTGTTATTCTCAGTTGTAATTGTCCCGTATTCTTTTAACTTATTTTTACCCTGTAACCCTTGTCACTAAACCTTAAAAAATAAATAAAATAGACATTTAGGAGTCTTTGATTTAAAGTTAACAAAATGAAATATTAATTTAAATCTAATTATAATTATTAAAACCACAGAAATAAGTACAGAGAAAAACTGACTCCATGCCGGGACTTGAACCACGGGCCTCTACATTTCCAGTGTAGCGCTCTACCAACTGAGCTACGCAGGAGAATGATTTTCTGTGCCGTAACCGATAACTAGTCCCGAATTCAAGCTTTCAATATTCCTACAAGTTTAGCAAGTCAATATTTTTGACAATAGAACTAGAGACCGAGAATTAACACTAATAATTATAAAGTAATCAATCAGTACCTGTACCTTGTACAATCAATTAGAAATTAAATTTTTAAGAGCGCTACACTGGAAATGTAGAGGCCCGTTGTTCAAGTCCCAGCGCTGGAGTCTTTTTTTCTCTGTCTGTCTCCCGGTGTTAATAATAATTATAATTTGATTTAAATTAAAATTTAAACTTTCCGTAGTATGAATACTATCAAAAACTTAAAAAATGAATTTAAAAATAAAATATTAAAATTAATTTATAAAATATCCTCGGCAAAATATGAATAATTGAAGCGAAGCTACACAAGCAGCTCTAGCGACTGACTGAGTTGGGGAGAACTTAAAATCATAAGACAGTGACTGACGGATAAACACAGGACTTGAAAGCGTTCCAAGTTGTTGTTAGTAGGGTACAGAGCACGCTGAAACAACTGTGATACACAGGCGAGACGGTGGCCCAACTAGTTGGGTCGCATTATAAATACACAGGCGAGACGGTGAGCCAACTAGTTGGGTCGCATTATAAATATAAAGGCGAGACGGTGAGCCAACTAGTTGGGTCGCATTATAAATACACAGGCGAGACGGTGAGCCAACTAGTTGGGTCGCATTATAAATACACAGGCGAGACGGTGAGCCAACTAATTGGGTCGCATTATAAATACACAGGCGAGACGGTGAGCTAGTTGGGTCGCAGAGCTGCGTCTCAGAGTACAGGACCTCTCCACAGACATCTACATGTCAAAGCTTTCTAACTCGGTACAAAGCCTTCGTCTTGCTACAATTCACTTCAATTAGTTACAATCTCACTAAACTTAATATAAACAGCACTTAATTAGGTCCCTGATTACCCTTATCCTTGTTCAATCTACAATGTAATGAGACTGTTCTTTACTACATTTCCATCGGTAGTCAAAACCGTTATGAAAACGGTTTTGGTATTCCAAAACCCATGGAAACGGCGATTTCAAAACGTTTTCAGTTCAAGGTTCAACAAGGGCAACGGCCAACGGCAACGGCAATAGCATGAAAAACGGGTATTGAATTAAAAACTGGATCGAGACATGCGCAGTAGGTATAAGCAGAGATATGGCAGCTAAAACACCAACTATACCAGTCTGGCAGTTTATAATTATCAAAATTGATTTGAAAACTCCTCATGGAACACTTCTACTTTGATTTTAACAATTTGTTAATTCTAGCACCATTTCGATGAAAACTCACTAAAGAGGTAATAATAGTGACTGAATTGGGAAAGGTTTTTTAAACATCGACAGGAAATTGTTTATCGCTATTAATTTGTAACCGCATAGCCCATGAATATGACCAGTTAAGAGAAGGTGGAAATATAGCCAGTTTTATTATTCCAGTCGATCTATTTCGAACCACATACCGTCAATTAAGTGATTTTATTAACAACAAATATCGATTATGATTTTATCAACAATTTTATTAGAAACAAATCTGAATCAAAACGAATAGATTTATTTACTTTGTCATAATATAACATTATATGACAAATGAATGCATCCGTCACAGTGTATAGAGAGCACAACTAACTGTGTAATTCCGTTTGGACACTATGTGCGACCTCAGTTATCACTCAAAGCGTAATCTCTGGTTTGTCTCGGCTTTCCGCTGCAAACTATGAATCACAGCAACCGACGGAAGCAGTGTGGGCAGAGGTTCTCTTATAATAAAATATTGAGTATTGGGCAGGTTGCCTGTACCTTGGATACTTAGCACAAATCAACTGTCGCTGCACTATCTTTGTAAATGCAGGACCCAATATGCAGGGTGATCCAAAAGTCCCTCCCCCCCCCCCTCTTAACTTTTAAACGGTTTGAGATAAATTAATGACACTTGGGAGATCCGTACCATGTAAAGGGAAGTTTGTTTTCATGTAATCGAGCACTAGGGGCAACCGCCCACTTTGCCCCCAGACCACGCAAGTGCGAAATTTCAAATTTAGAATATTTGATGTCATATTTGGATTCTACGATGAAAAAGAATAAAATTTTACTTGAGACTTTTCTTCTATCTCCAATATTTTTCCCCCTATAAGGAGGCATAGATAGCAAAATAACCCGAAAATAGTAAAAAAAAATAACACTTAGATCATTATAAAATCTAAACGGTTTGAAATAAATCCATGGAACTAGGGGGATCCGTACCATGCAAAGAAAAGTGTGTATTCGTCTACTCGCGTACCAGGGGCAGCCACCCATTTTGTCTCCAAGCGCTCAAATCTCCTATATTTATACTTTTGCCCAATATAGGGGGCAAAATATTGGAGATAAAAAAAATATGTGTGAGACTCTCACGCACTAGAAGTGAAACTTAAGTTCTAGAAACAGAATAAACACATTATGAAATATGTGTATGAGATAGAACAATACACATTATGAAATATGTGTATGAGATAGAACAATACACATTATGAAATATGTGTATGAGATAGAACAATACACATTAAGAAATATGTGTATGAGATAGCACAATACTCATTATTTAAGTAATGCATATTATATAAATAATTTATTAAATCGCAACATACATATTTATAAACAAGAGTTTACACTGCTGCCACAGTCAGATAACTTCTCAAACAAACATCATTTCAATTAATATAATATTTACATAAAATGTTAGCGAATAATGAAGAAAAACATGAAAACAACATTAATATATTATATCAATTGTTAAAATGTATATAATAATCCCCTGATATAAAAATTCTGTGTACAGAATAAATCAACTACTCTCGAGGTATAGTGGTAGCACGTTAGGCTCTTATTCCAGGGGTAGTGAGTTCAAGACTCGTCCAAAAGTGAAGATGTTTTACAGGTAAATTAACTGCCGGCCTGAGTCGACAGTCGATTTAAATATCTATCACAGGCGAGTCTTAAAACTTGCAATTTCGTTAACTTTCACATCAAAAATGTTTCACTTGGACGAGTCTCGAAACGCGAACTTGGTTTCCCGAGTCAATTTGATCCAAGCACACTCTACCGCGGCTAAACAAGTTTCACTTCCATAGTTTGTACGAAGACACGAAAAACCATATCTCGTACAAACCGTCGATGGGAATCACCGGCACAGGTAAAGTAAATCTTAACTCACGTTTGAGGCGGTTGATCGTCGCCCAGGCTGAGGGTGGACGCCGTCATCTTCTCGGCCTCGTCTGACTGGACGTGGCAGTTCCAGCTGTGTCTCCACGAACTTCTTCTATTCGGAGAACACATCACTTCACTGTTCCACTGTAATCACTGTTCCATTGTAATCACTGTTCCATTGTAATCACTGTTCCATTGTAATCACTGTTCCACTGGAATCACTGTTCGGACGCCCCTCGAAATCACCGTCCCACGCCCGTCACTCCGCACTTACAAAACAACCCCGACCGTAGAAATTAATCCAATTATTTTTTCCACAAAAGAAAAAATACCGATAATTAAATCCGTCTTTTTTGACACTAACTATTACAAAATCAACAACAATTTAACAGCTTTTAAACAACTAAGCAAAAAAAAAACGAAATCTAAACAAAGACCCGAATAAAACAATTTCTAAAAACTAATTTCAACAAACGATTCGTTACAAAGCTAAATATTAATAATAAAACGGATTATTCAACTTTTTCTTGAAATTGCGTAACTGACCTACATTTTGAATTGTTACATCAAATAACCATTTCTATTTAAAATTAATACATATTTATCGTTCCACAATAATTGTACTAAATAAAAACAAATTAAACAACTACATAATATATTTCAAGAACACAGAACTCCAATGTTAAAATAAACATCACGGCAAATATTTATCTAAAAAAAAAAAAAAAAAAAAAAAAAAATGATGTTTTATCAAATATTGTTTACAAAGAGTATAATATAGTAAACAAATATTGTTTACTGCAATGAAACAAATAAATAAATAAATAACGACTTCATAATTTTAAGGAAAATAAAAAAGTCCAGTCATGCACCATGACTTAATAAGCAAAATTTCAAAGAAATCTGCGTATTATTGGCTTATGATAATAAAGAATAATTTTGGTTTAGAATTTGGATGGTTGAAAGAAAAAAAAAAAAAATGTTTGGTACACACGGGTACGGGGTACAAAAGTCAGAATAGTATTTACCATTCAAGATGCACATCTTGGAAAGCTCTTTAAGAGAACAGTAATTGTTATGTACAATTTTATCATATTTTCATATAAAAGGGGGGTAAAATAGAAAAACACGATTTTATGCTATTTTTGACCCTACAATTGTCAAAATTTGACCCCTAAATGAACTCCAACAATTCAGGCTAACGAATTCATCCTTTCTTGTGATATTATTGACATTTTAAAATTTATTTGAAATTTTTAAGTGTATCCTAAGGGGAGATATCGTCTGGAGTGACACATATATTCATACATACATAAAAAAATGTGTTAATATTTAGGAATCGATTCAGAATGGCCTAAAACGGATTCCATGGAAATATTTTTCAAAAATTCACATTACAAAAATTTTGAAGCCATTGCAATAGCTTAATTTTCTTCGAAAATGCGCTAAAAACATTTGAAAGGGTTAATAATTTTATAGCTAAAGTCGACCAAAATGTGCAGATTAAAATTATTTAAAAATACCTAATAAACATTTAAAGGTTACATTAAATAAATCGAGGTAATAAATAAAAGTTTAAAAAAATGCAGGTAAATAAGAATAAGTAGTTTAATTAAGGTTAATGGTAGTAATTAAGGAAGGGAAATTATTTAGAATGTTTCATAAATGTAGAATGTAGATTGCAACATAAATCGTAAGCAATAAAAATAATTAACTGGAAATTATAACTAAACTTTATAGTTATAGTATAATAAATTGTGCTGTTTTTACAAGCTTGGATATAATTCCATTTCTATCAACCTACAACACGTTTTACTCCCCCCCCCCCTTAAAACATCGTGCTTATAACTTAAATCTGTTTTAAGGCTACAAAAGGCTTGAATTTAATTCATATGAATATATTTAAGAAAATGAACGAAATGTAATAAATGCAGCCAACAAATTAATTCAAACAGTGAGTACAACGTTATGTTAACTGAAACGAATGTTTCAGTGAAGACTCTCAGAACAGCGAGGCGCTATGATAACCTGGTGGTAAATTTGCACTATTTTGCCCAATTATTTCCAATGTATATTGTCCAATTTACTTACTGTTTAGAAAGGTTTCTTTTAAATATATACGTTGTGTCTCACACAGGAACATATTTAATATTGGAAGGTTATGGTAAGGTTTAATTATTAGGAGGTGAATACTACTGAAACAAAGAATAACATAAACAGTCTCTCCACGTAAATTTTAAAAATATTTTTTATTGCCAAAGCAGCTTTCAGCCTTCAAAAGGCCATCATCAGTGCCTAAGAACAAACACATTACAGGAAGGCAACCAATTTTAACAAATTTAAAATAATCAAGATGGCAAAAAAAAATTGGTTGCCTTCCTGTAATGTGTTAACACACACTGTTAATTTTAGTTTTATTCGATTGAGTATTTATTTGACTCTTTCTTGTTATTCTTTTGCCGTCTTGATTATATTAATTTTTTTTTTTAAATTGGTTGCCTAGCTGTGTTTTTTATGTTTGTTAGTTTTAATTATCATGTAGATTGTGCTTAGCTCGATATTTTCTTGTTTGTTCTTAGGCACTGATGATGGCCTTTTGAAGGCTGAAAGCTGCTTTGGCAATAAAAAATCTTTTTAAAATTTACGTGGAGAGACTGTTTGTGTTATTCTTTATGATGACCTCCATTTACGCTCCTAGATCTATCACTACTGAAACAGTTTGAAATAATATTTGAGCATCGTCATCGTGACGAAGCTGATTCGTTACACAGTTGGAAACATTCACTGAATCACCGAGACTTGCTAGAAATGATCATTTGGAAATGTACTCGAGAGTTCTTAAATCGCTGAATTGTCGTTAATGTTTGTCGACAATTTTAATTTATATTTTAATCAATAAAAGTCTATATTTTATCTATATTTTAAGACAATTTAATCTATAAAAGTTTGAGTTTACATAGGACACAAAAGATATTCGATAAATTGTCAACTGCACACGACTTGTGTTATCGAGTTAACATCAAAAAATAACCTTGATAAACCGAAATCAAATTGCACGTATATATTGCATACGAATCAATTATTCGGTAATAAATCCACCCATCCGACAGTTAATAAATTAGGATCAATTTATTAGTATTTTTATATCACCAATCGATTTGTAAATTACGAAATTAAAAGAACGAAAATAATCGTTTTATTTTATTTTTTTAGAAAGAGCACAAATTGACAGCTACCAAGTTACGATAATAGCAACAATTACATTATAATAACAAGTTTATTCCTTTTACAAAATATAATATGTATTTTTTTATAAGAATCGATAAATCGGGAGGAAATATATATTTATTCGCGAGGAAAGAATTAGTGGAAAGTATTGTTATCAGTTTATATAATAATTATTATATTTATTTAATTTGTTTCACACAGATACAAAGAAAAACCAAAAGCACAAAGACACCACACAACAACACCACCGGTATTACCTTAAAAACAAACGAATTCGAAACAAAACAGAAATAAAGCCGCACTTGTAACTTTCAAGTCCTCACGCCAAACTGGATCTACATAACTTAACCGTGTTTATTCCAATTGAACTTATATTTAAACGGTGATTAAAACACAAGGAAACGGATAAATATGAAGTACGCCGGCCTAGCGAGAAGACTTGATAAGAGTTTGCGCGGAACGAAGCGACGTGGAGACCCGCGCACGTTGGGAGCCGGGCGGAAACTGAACCGGCCCGCCCGGCCGGGCGTCCGCACCTCCTCGTTACCACGGCAACCACCCTCTAGTTCCCACTACACTCACCAGGTCGCACCACCTCCCGGCCTCCTTCATTCCATCGACTATAATATAACCTTTTAACCCACACCTACGAAATTAATATTTGCCTATAGTAACTAGCAGGTGTGTTCACCTCATCGTTTCTCCTTCGCTAAGGACACTCCTTTAGTTTGGAACCCCCTCCCCCCCGTCTCTATTTCATTGTAAATATGAGATGACCTTGTTGGCTATGAAAATTAGACTAAGGAATATAAACTCTTCTGTGTATACATAATAATATCCCTTATTCTAATTATATATTAAGACAGAAGGAATATTTAGTCCAAAATACTTTGAGACGAAGAAACATCAGACTTTGTAACATAAAACAGAGAATATTATGCTTTAGTCTTAATAGTTAATTATACTGAGAGATATTATCTCTGTAATAATGCTAAAGTGTGATATTGCTTTTCCTTTGTGCCAAAGTACTTTAACCTAAATACCCCATTGTCTTAATACCTACAGCAGGTACTCGACTTAAATTTTTGCCTCATTTCTCCTATTTTGCTTTGATATCCGCTTTCAGGGGGGTAATAAACAAATAAAGTACCGAAATAAAATATTAATAATTTATTTCGCTTTCGGGCTTACCGAAGTTAACGGGAGTTCTGTGACCGTTCATCGTTCTGTAGAACGAACAATTTTTGATTCTCCGAATAAAAAAATCCAAAGGCAGAAATCCGTTTCAGATATCAGAGAACATTTTTGTCTGTCTGTCGGTCAGTTGGTCTGTCAGCCATTTAACATTTTAATAAAGAAATGTGTTTTTAATGAAACTTGTTTGGACTGTAATTATTAGGCCATTGCTAGTCCTAAATTAATTTCAACCCTCCGCACCCATTGGTTTCTCGTCCGCATGCGCACGGCTCCCAGTTTTTGTAACTTTTTTATTTTTTTTTATTAAAACCTATATCTTTAAAATAACTAAAATGATTATTACGGAATTGGATGGTTTATCGAAAGTAGCCCACAGGTGGATTAACATTCATTTAAATCGTCTAAACTAATGAAATATGTATTGCTAAATCGATACATTTATTTATTTTAAAGAAACAAAGCACTTTTGAAAGATTTAAATGAAAAATAAGGAGGGGGGACGACTAAATAAATTAGACAGTAATGGGCCTTAAAAACAAAACGTCAACACTACGCAGGAAGCTGCGCCACACCAATTGCCATGTTTTTATTTTTGTCAACTATTTACTGGTGTAGGTAATCAGGTCTGTTTTAGGAATCAGGCTTGTGTTGTGATCGCCCAGGTTTCTTTCTCCTCCGGAGTCCGATTCCAATTAACTCCTGCCTCTTACTGGATGACGAACCACGCCTTACAGGGCTGACATGTCTCCTCTTCCAGGGTGTACAGTTTGAGCCAAATGTTTATTAGTGCTTTGAAAGCGCCGGAAAGAAGCAAAATGGGGTGGGGAGCCAATGAGAGCTTAGAAATTTAAAATCCTGAACTTTGATTAGCTTATGGGCTCCCCACCCCCACAGCCAATGAGAGTTCGGGATTTTAAAATTCATAGCTCTAATTGGCTCCCCCCCCCCACATTTTCATTATTTATTTATTTAAGTTTCATTATTCATGAAAATTTCCCGCGCTGTCAACGCACTAGCAAACGTTAGCACAAACTTTAAGCATACTTTTACTAATTTTTCCGGTCCCTTATCCTGGTAACCTGTGCAGCCCATTTCCGTTTAAGCGTCACCCCTTTAACTACGACGTTCAGACCATTCTTCTTGCTGATGCCTTGCTTCTCACTCCGAGTAAGCGTCGTTCCACGGTCCTCTGCGCAACCCTTATCCTCTCTGCATCGGGTTTCGTTAGTGCCATGTTTGGGAGCCGTACGTAAGACATGGCAAAATAGAAGAGTATAGTAGGCTCCTCTCTAAGGGTCCACACTAATTTTTTTTCTCTTTAATAATAAATATATAATAAACGCAATAATATTTAATATCAACAACCATTTAATGTTTCAAAGCGATAATACTAGGTGTGCAATGCTTGCAATATTGAGCTGAGCGTGCATTTAATCTTATTTATTTATTTTTCATGTTTTTCTATTTTACCAATAGAATGACCCCTCATAAATGAAAATATGACAATAGTTAAAATACTCCGTACCCCTGTGTACCAATTAGAACCATTTCAGATTTATACCTTCCTGTGGTTGGTCACTATGACCATGACCGTGCCGAATTTTGTGCGGATCGGCTCAGCCACTCAGGAAAAAACTTCTTTACCCTGTACCCCGTACCCTGTGTATCGATTTGGACCATTTCAGATTTATACCTTCCTGTGGTTGGTCACTATGACCGACCCGACTTTTGTGCGAATCGGTTCAGCCGTTCAGGAGGAGTATGCATACAAAAAAAAAAAAATAAATCAAAGTGTAGTATAAGAGCTTCGCTTTGCTCAGCTCAATAATTGAAAAAATCGGGTACGGGGTACCTCGGAATTTACTCGCTTCAGAGGCCACTAAGTGGTCCTTATTGCTGCTTCGCAGAATCAGGAAGCAGCATTTGACGTGGTCGGTACTTGGATGGGTGACCGTTCTGAACTAATAAAAAACCATATTTTTAATACTTATATGTTATTTAATTATTTGAAGTTTGGCGGTATTTTGACAGATGTAAACAAACTTTGACGTCATCAAAATTATCGCACTAATAAATAATTACATTCGCTTATAACTTTTAAACTAATTAGTAGAATTTCATTTTTTTTTTTTATATTTGTTATATTCCTTAATTGCTTCCGGTTCCAACGATATGCTATAAGTCAAAAATCTATATATACTTTCAGTATTATTAACCGTCAAAGTATAAAAATTCAAAAATTGATAACTTCAAAATGGCGGTGAATATCATAATGAAATTTGGTGGGCTTGTTTGTCTTACAGAAATGTACATTCGTGCTCAATTTTCAACTCGATCAGGCATTTAAGATTTATTATGATTTTTTTTACATTTTCTGTTCTCTCACTACTCAGCAAACTGTTCAAGATGGCGGAAAAAGTTGATTTTCCGGGCGGCACCACTTCAGGTAAGGACTGATTTTTCTGCCAAATTTCAACTGTCTAGGTTAAATACCTTGGGCGCTACGATGATAACACACACATACATAGCAATCAGGAGGTCTTAAAAACACCTAAAACGAATAATTCCGTTGAAGTCTCGAAAAAAAAAAAAAATGTTTTGGTGAAAACAATAGGTACTTTTCCTACTATATAGGTATAGCTAGTGAGGAAATGTAAAAATAATATACAAATAATGTATACCAACCGCATTTTCGACCGAAATAATCTCAAATGAGAGTATTTGAGATTACTTAAATAATCTCAAATGAGAGTATTTGAGATTACTTAAATAATCTCAAATGGAAATGGCTTTAGGATGAGAAGAGCAATTTTAAATGAAATAGGGCGGAGGAAGTGGGGTCATAAACTTAGAAAAGCGTAAAATGACAGCGGTGAGAAACGACAGATGAATTAGACTCCTCGGGGAAATGACGGAGGCAGACTCTAGATAAACACACAGAACTACCAGCAAATACCCCCGAGTAATCAAAAGCATTGCCGGCAGTAGAGTGAGGCGCTCCTAGATTCCTGCTCTAATGCCCACAACATACATTAACCTCAAGCTTCCAGCTGAACTCTCCAGCATCTCTCTCAATCTGGCTGTGTTTGATACATCTGCCACTTCACGTGTGTGCGATGCAACATGTAATGCATAATTATCCCTCTACGAACTAAATAATTCAACTCGGGAATTGGATAGTTGTAATTTGCCACCTCAACAGGAATGCTAGTGAAAATACTCAAAGAGCTGGAGGACAGTGGACAGTGGAAATCAGCTGGTCTCGAGATCGACCAACATAACATCGAACAACATAAAGACCGTGTCTATGAAAAATGTCATAAATTTAGAGGAGACCAAGTTTAAATATGAAGATGGGACTATCTCTTTGGAACAAGTGATAAGCTTCGAGGGTGGACATGCGATGGAAATCTAGTGAAAAATCTCACTAAGCCGGAATCAAGTATTGGTCCTTGGTAAAATCATGAAAAATAAACATGTAGGGGAAACCCGGGGCAGAACGGGGTGCCAAGTTGAAACTATATTTAAAATATACAAAAGGGTTAATTAAGTGAGCTTCAATTTTTTCTATGAACACATCATAACGCAATGAACAAAAAAAAACAGTAAGAAAACAATTTTTTTTCAAAAACAGAAAATATATTATTTACCCCGTTCTGCTCAATATCCGGGACAGAACGTTTTGGTAAGTAAAAATGAGCATGAAACTTATAAAACTAATGGAAATTCAGACAAAATAAGTTTGTTCTACATTTATTTACTTTCAAGTGATTCTATAAACGGTTGCACTGATTTTGTCTTTTCTTAAGCCTATTCACACAAAATTCACACACTAAGACAGTCTGATGCTCTTGGTTAACTATTCCCGCACAGGAGGTTCCGTTGTGAGTTGTCATCCAAAAGCACCCAGGGGTAGTACAGACAGCCTTATTCAATTCTACTACTAAACCGGTGTGTCATCATTAGAGTTGGCTGAAACTTCGCCAGCTTTATCATCAAACCTGATTGACAAAAAACATCGCGGAGTAGACTGGGGTACTTCCCTATTCCGCCCCACCCGTTCTGCCCCACCCGTTCTGCCCCACACGTTCCGCCCCACCCGTTCTGCCTCGCAGAAACACGATTTAGGTTGAGGAGGTAAAGTCACTTTAGAAAGGATACGTAAACTAACGTTTAATTACACGAAACTAAAGACAATCAACCGTACTTCCAGCGTGTACTAACTATAGTTGTAATGTAAGCAAGTAAGTCTCCTTTACCTTAGTTAGAAAATCATCACAAGTTACAATACAGATGAAAAAGTTACACAACGAATACTTAACGCACCAACACTCAAGAAATCTAAATTAACAGGTTGATCTAGTTCTACTTATTGCCGCTGACTGAAGGCATCTCTCTGCTACCGAAAAACGTCAGATTTCATCCGCCTCAGTACTTCGTTCTGCCCCAGGATCCCCACCACCAAGAAAACAGACTCTAGTAAAAGAGAATGACCTAAACCTGTCGGTTTATTTATACCGTCTTAATTAAGTTATTTTGAAATTTTAATTTTATTTATAAGGTGGAAATTATAATACACTGACGTATGACGCAGCTTTACAATTGTGTTAAAACCTCACAGCTTATCTAGTTTTTACAAAAAAAATAATAAAATGTCTCCTTCCTTAGTAAAATCTTGTCTCTTTAGTCTCGTAAACTAACACTGAATTGCTTTCTTATAAGGTTTGTTCCAACCACACCTCAAACTAGTTTGAAACTGTCCGACGCATGCGCATTAGCAACAGGAGATCAATTTTGGTCCGATGCGCAGTTTTAAACTAGAGTTTGAAGTGTGGTTGGAACAAACCAATAATTAACATGGTCCTGTAGAATATTCTGATTCTGTCGATAATTCCCTTATAATCACTCTCCTCGGTACAGGTTTTAATGGATCCCCGACTAAAAAAAATATTTCCTTCACTGAAAATCACACATTTACACCTCTTTCTTTTTTTTTATTTTCTGAGCAAGTTTGTTATATGAATATATAACAAAATAAATTGTTCAGAATTTATTTTGTTATATATTCATATAACAAACTTGCTCACATAAAGAAGTGATGGAAGAAATAAATATGAGTGTTTCAGATATGATAAAATCGAGTCAGGCAACATGAGCGATGCCATGTTGAATAAACTAGAATCACGACAGAGTAGTGTCATCGACCAGTCTCTATGTTGCACGACCTTGTCATAGCATATCCACAGGACCAGTCACTTGGTCTTTTAGCTCACGCATTGTCAAATGTTTGTTTATGGACACCTTATGGCTGATCCAATGTCCGCCTTACTAACTTCCAGGGGACGTCCATAATCCATCCATAGTCCACAGCATATTCAAGTAGGGACAGTTTTAGGTCATATTTTGTACTCAATGTGTAAATTTTTAAAATAACGCAAAGTTATGATATATTTTTTATGTGAAATGCACCTACAATACTATTTACACAATTAATCATTAATGTCGACACCTAAGTGAGTTCTATAAATGTTAAATAATATTATTTGTTAGTAGTAGAAATCTGAATTGTCATCTGCGGGGTTCGAACCCAGTTCCTCCTAGGCAGCAGTCAGGAGTACAAACCACTAGACCAGAAGACATTCTAATTCATACTAAAGCAAAATGGATAGTCCAACCTGAAACTGTAACTATTTTAAACCGTTTGAATATTGGAGACTGTTTGAAAGCTTCTGTTTGGACACCGTCGTTTGTAACAAGTCTACTTCTGATTAAATCTCTTAATTTATTTTGTTATAATGAACTGTTAGAGACTCTGCGTCTCCGAATCAATTTAAACATAGAAAGTAAATTGAATGACATAACCAACCATATCGATATGTTTTACAATATGTACTCATCAGCTTTGTTTCATTCAGCCAACCTTAACTCGATATTCATAAAATACAAGACACCCTTAATTGGACATCCATAGGATATCATTCATAAGCTTAGTTGTGTGACATTGACCCTTAGCTATACTTAGGATGAACCAATAAGACATCCAACTCGGGACGACCATAGGGGAAGCAATGGACCGACAGAATAAAATATAGATTGAGGACAGAAAGGATTTCGCATATCCCATGGATATCTTTCGTTGCGCTATGTGGGATAATTTTTTTCGACCTGACTTCTTCTCAATACAACAAAATCACTTGTTTAACAAATAAATGAATGATATCGATATGAATGTGATTTTCAGACGAGCAAAATATTAATGCTGATATGATTTTAGTTCCAAACGGCAAAGTCAAGCAAAATCAAGTCTCCAACATACTGTTACGGCTCCGTTAATTTGACTTGAAGCGTCACTTATGATTCTCAAGTTCAAGTTGCAAAGCTCCGAGGTGATAATAAAATCATCTCTCCATCTCCAAGTTGAGTTGCCTCCGGCACATTAGAAATACTCCAAGTCTACTCGATAACTCACTTACTTTACTTTACTTGCTACAGCCCGAGGAGGGCGCAGGCTTCCCTCTCATCATATCTGCAGTCTTCTTACTTCTTCTCATTGCATTCTCTGCTATCAGTTCTCTTTCTCCTCCACTTCAAGCTGTTTCAGGTCTTCCTCCTCATCCTCAAGCCACTTTCCTAGGTTATCCTCGTATTCTAGGTCCATATATTTCTCCGTGTAGCAGAGTCCCGCCATGGTCCACCCTTTCAGCGTGTCGCAGCCATCTAAATCTCAACACCTTTAAAAACCTCACGATATCTTCCCCTTACAACATATCATTCGTCTCTCTATCGCTTCTTATTTTCCTCACTCCGTCAACACAGGTTGATCAAGTATGAATGTACCCTTTATTTTCCTGAATCCTTTTTTCTTTTTTCCATCAGTGTTCCAGCAGTATTATTGAGGGTCCACGTTTTTCCTCTGTAAATGGCGGCCGGTCGTATAAATGTTTCGAAAATTAGAAGCTTAGTCATCTTCGATATTAAATTCGATTTAAGCAGTTTCAAATAGTAATAGTAGTAGTAGTTCGACGGAAAGGAAGAACCACTTGATTGAACCTAGCAATCAGGGCATACTGGGCCCACTTTACTAACCCCGTGGTGGAGAGTTCCAGTCACTTCCCACATCATACCTGTACATTGTACCACCGAAGTGGGTGAGGTGTGATCATTAGTGTGCTATATCAGAGTATCAGGATCGAACCCAAGACCTTGATTCGCCTCAATTCATTGATAGCTGAGCGTGTGCCTAGAGCATCTCGGCCACGCTGGCTCATTTAAATAGCATAGTAAGACCTGTCTCCTAATGCTAAGCTGCACCAAATATCAAATTTATTATGGTTAATGTTTATGAAGACCTCAAGGCGAACAAACTCATTTAATACTCCAATTCGTATGTTTGCCAGTACAAGCGAATTGAACTACATATTACCCATAGCTAATACATTTGTAGCCGTAAGGAATATTGGTTGCTACCCAACAGTCACATCTGTATCTTTTTCTTCTACTTGTTGTAACGGATCGAGAGAATTTTCATGTCTGTATAATAGATCATTTTTCTTCTTTAAATAAATACGGCAGAATAAATATAATACTCGTATGTTTCTACCACGGTAGCTCTAAAAAGACGCTTTAATATGGCGAAATATCTACCTGATTACTATATTTATAAGACAACAGTTCATATTTCCAATCGTCCCACTCCAAATAATATCGAAGGGAAATGATTTTGAATACAGTTAAAAATCGGCAGAGTAAAAAAAAGGTAAGATTGGGCTGATATTATTGAAAGGGCTTCTAAAAAACCCAATCCATATTCTATTTCGGTGCCGAAATTGTTTAATTTTTTCCTTTCTTTGTAAATAGAAGCGATTGGATTGACCTCCAATTTGGTTTCGAAGCCACTTTAGTTAATTAACTATTGATTTTCTTTATCTTTACGACTTTTATGAAAGCAACTCTACCTCTACACACACACACATACATGATAGAATCAAGGAGGAGACGCATCAACGGACCCGGCGGTCAAACGGTTTGTTATTCCTCTGCTGGAGGGAAGATATCAATGTGACGGTCGTTACCAAGCCACCTGTGTTTATTTAATTTTGGAAGCAAGTTATTAATTTATCTGTCGCTTCAACTTGAGTAAACATTGCAAACAAAGTTACACTTTTATCTGTCTTCAACGTCTCACTCAAAACCTGAGTATCTAACTGCTCTAATTCAGACTGTTCACTTTCACTCATGATGCTAAACTAAATTTATCAAATTCTAGCCAATGTTATTTTTGCTTCCGAGCTTACCGAAGTTTACGCAAGCTTTTAATCGTTCTGAAATGAGAAAAATTTTTAGGTCTCCGATTTCAAAATTCCAAGACAGAAATCCGTTTCAGACAGCAAGGATCTTTTTTTGTTCTGTGTCTCTCTGTCGGCGAACCAACACATTTTAAAAACTACAAGTCAAATTTTAATGAAATTTGGGTTGTAGGTCATGAGTCATGAGTAGCCCATTGTTGATCCCATATAAGTTTCAATCTTCTGGGCTCATTTGTTTCTCTTCCACATATTACATTAATATACATATACATTAATTTACACCATTAACTTCAAAAGTACTTATCTGATTTGTATGAAACTTTTATAGTTTATTTAAAGTAGCCCGCAGATAGCCCCAGATTACTTTGAACCGTCAGCGCTCTTTAACTTTTGCTTTAATTCATACATTGATTTTAGTAAAAAATCAAAACAAATTTGACAGATTAAAATAATGGGGGGAACAATGGACGAATTCCCATTGTAAATCGATGGTGGCGCACTCACCTGTCAACGGACAGTTTCAAGAACTAAAATGTCAAACAAACCCTTAATCTTCATTGGAAGGATAGAAGAAATTTTAGAATCTTGCTTTTATTTATTTACATTGATATTGTCAGTATCTTTTCTTATAATATTATTAATTAACAACTTAATTGGTACAAATTTAAATGCTATTAAGCAGGATTAAGTTATTTTTATATATACTATCTAGTAACATATATAGCAAGTTCGAGATCATATGTTTAAGAAAAATTGAGTTGTGTAACGATTTTTTTTAAGTATGTGCCTCGTTTTTATTTATAATTAAAATAAGAAGTGTTGAAAAGTGATTTATAGTGTTATAAATAAATTAATAACCATTTATTAGAAATATATATAAATTTGTTTCAATAGTATTAAGTTTTATAAATTAACAATTATGTATTTCAAAATCAGCTAATTACTGTGGATAGTTATAGTTTTTTGAAAGGATGCCGAGGTGTTGTTATGGTGTTTGTAATAGTTAATAGTGACTCGCAATACAGCCATAAAGACTACAGGAAAAATGTGTATTTTATTCCTTTTTAAGTTCAAGCCTCTCAAGTTCAACCTTCGTCCAGTCTGATTCAAACCTCTACAGTATAACCATCTTTTTACAACTTGTTTTGTACCGAATAGTCTTCAATAATTTCAAATACAAATTTAGCACCGGGTACATCCTCTTCACAAAGAGACATTATTAAAAGTTTATAAAAACAAAATGATACAGAAAAAAAGTTCACAAACAACAATGACCTAACCCTATCGTATCCAACTCACGGCTTCAAATTGTTCTTAAATAAATACTATAAGCGAAAAAAACTAAACTAACACTATTTAACAATTATAAACTAAACAATAATAAAAGTAAATAAAATTGCAATAAAAGCTAAAAAAAAATCTAACCGTAACCTACCCTACAAACGGCTTTAAATTGTCCATTTAAATAAATACAATACACGAAAAAACTAACTAAAATTAAACTAACACTATTTAACAATTATAAACTAAATAACAATAACAATAAAAGTACATAAAATTGCAATAAAAGCTAAAAAAAAAAAAAAATAAACTAACTCTAACCTAACCAGCACACTGTTTTAAATTGTCCTTAAATTAACACAATACACGAAAAAAACTAACTAAAAACTAAACTAACACAATTTAACAATTACAGACTAAT
Organism: Gerris buenoi; assembly: GCA_001010745.2. Taxonomy (NCBI): domain Eukaryota; kingdom Metazoa; phylum Arthropoda; class Insecta; order Hemiptera; family Gerridae; genus Gerris; species Gerris buenoi. Next base: position 410,864 of record KZ651153.1, on the reverse strand, counting down.
TAACAAAAACAATAAATGTAAATAAAATTACAATAAAAGGTGAAAAAAGGGGAAAAACAAGTGGTGCCTGGGAAAAAACCTTATAAAATGAGAAAAGTTTGACATTTTAGTTGAGGTTCTTGCCACAAGGAGCGCTAAAATGACAGTTTAGTGACGTCACATGGGAATTTGTCCATTAAACAAATAAGACAAGAATGGCTTGTAAAAGCATAAAATCAATAAAGTACTTGATAGGATGCGAGGAAGCTGTGTGCCACACCAATTGACAGTCTATTTTATGATAAATTAAAGAATGTCGATGATACGGTTTTATTGGGCAAGGTTTCAGTTAGTCTAAACTGGAAGTGTTTGCAGCAGTATGAAGGTGGAGGGTGAGTTGCCCCCGAGGCTGTATAATACAGAAACCAATTAGGACCGCAAATGTGTCGGCAACACAAACATTGCAGCCGGTACATCCTAATCACTAAACTAAACAAGGATACGGTGTTTGGTGATGACGCTGAGCCAGGCAAGCCTCGCAAGTGACGCGGGTCTAGTCTACCCTGCCCGAGTGAAGGAGGTAAGCGAGACGAGAGCTGTTGAGTTGAGAGTGGAGTGCAAACAAGGCGGAGAGGCTGGTACGAGTGGTTTCCAACCCCCTGTGTTTCCTTACGGTCGACACGAGCTCCGCCCACTAACCACTAAATATACAAACCCGGCTTCCTTATTCATACCGAGCTAATAAGATGAGTGCTCGCTTTCACTGCGATATCCGTACTTAACAGTACTTACACTGACTTTACACAAAAGATTACTTTCCGTACCGTATAAACCAGCAAGCTATTCGTCTTGCTCTAATAACTGATTTCGCAAAGCCATAAATAAAATAAAAAGCTATATATTTGAAATTTTGCAAAATAAAATGCAGAGTTTTCCGGTCAACCGTTTCGTATTTTAAAGGTATTTTTGTTTGCTCATCGGCTCTTGCACTCGGTGCAGTTTTAACTGACAGTTTAAACTGCTCGTGTTTGGGTATTTCAGTCTCAGTTCAACTCAACTGTACAGTTCAACTCAACTGTACAGTTACACTGAGATGAATTAAATTTTTTTTTTTTTTTTAACTGAAAGGTTCAACTGATGCTTGAGTGTGTGGGCGTTCAACTGTAGAGTTCTCAGTCCAATTTGTATGAGCAATAAAGTGCGTTTAGTTTTTAATTATTTTTGACTATTTAATTTGTGGCGTAATAAACCCTACACTAATTGTAGATTTCATTGCAATTATTGATCGGAACCTTGTCTGCGGCAAGTAAAGTCATGACTTCATGACTATCGTGGCCGTAAGAAGAAGGAGGCTGCATCTGCCTAACTGGTAAAGAATTCGAGCCAAGTTGAACCCGGTACTACCGAGATCTGTCATGAGTAAAGTTAACAGTTTAAAAACTGAAGAATTGAACTGTAGGCGTGTGTGTGCTTCTACAGAGTACACAGACTGAACTGACAGTTACAATTGTTCAGCTTAAACTGTGCGTGTGTGGCCACAATATCTATTGCATTGTTTCATTCGTAATTTTGTTTTGTCGGTTTTATTTCGAAATACAAGTAAAGGATGATTTATTTTAGCACACACTCTGTGTAGTGTCGCAGCAGGGTCACCACAACAGGTTAGTATGTGTCCCGAAGCCAAGGTTTCTACTTCTACTTAGTTTCCACTTAAATACTGCTGAGCTTTTCAAACGTGCGCCCGCGTACTTCTTTTTCACGATATTAATGTTTATCTGTTAGAAAGAAATAAAAGGATAAACTAAATCTGACATTTACTTCTATATTTCTACCTCCGATATAAAACTACAAACCTAGGTAACAGTTATTGGAAGAGAAGAGAAAAGCAATTCTATACTATACAGGTGTATAGACGAGTAAACCGAACGAACGCTGCTCTGACGCCTTACTTTCTTGTAAGAACGTCTGTTGTGGTCTAAGTAATCCTTTTTGTTTAAAATGTCGAGTTTTGCTTATTCGACCAAATAAACGAATTAGTAGGTTCCTTAGGATATTAGTTTTCACTCTAAAATATAAAGAAAACAAAATAACACACATAACAAATCGGTCCCACAAATCGGACAAAACTTTGTTATATAGATATTACCTTTACATTTGTTTATTATTATTTTTTAAATAGTTAATATGCTACTGCACCGATTTCTAGATTAATAGTAATTCAAGCTTAAAAAAAAATCACCAGAACGAAAAGATAATTTTCTGAAGTATTTTTTGTTCTGAATCTGAAGTCCTAATTTTGCCTACACGTACAGTTCTCGCGGACAACGAGTCTAAAGTTCTCCTGACTTTACTTTTTTAAGAAATTTGGGAAATATAAAAATATATTTTTCCTCCAGAAGGGAGGAAACATTAACTTTCCACCCTAGTTTATAGGGAGGAAAGGATCCCATTACAGCCTAGTTGTAAAAATCGTGGCAGAAAGTAGAAATCGTGGCGGAAAGTAAAAATCGTGGTGGAAAGTAACAGTAGAGCCAACTTATTATTCTTAAAAAAATCAGTGTTGCCTGTTTCGTAACTAATAGCAGTTTTTTTTTANCTCACCTCACTCCTACTTCATGAGCAGCACTGCTCTGTGTTTAGTCCATAAGCTCACCTCACTCCTACTTCATGAGCAGCACTGCTCTGTGTTTAGTCCATAAGCTCACCTCACTCCTACTTCATGAGCAGCACTGCTCTGTGTTTAGTCCATAAGCTCACCTCACTCCTACTTCATGAGCAGCACTGCTCTGTGTTTAGTCCATAAGCTCACCTCACTCCTACTTCATGAGCAGCACTGCTCTGTGTTTAGTCCATAAGCTCACCTCACTCCTACTTCATGAGCAGCACTGCTCTGTGTTTAGTCCATAAGCTCACCTCACTCCTACTTCATGAGCAGCACTGCTCTGTGTTTAGTCCATAAGCTCACCTCACTCCTACTTCATGAGCAGCACTGCTCTGTGTTTAGTCCATAAGCTCACCTCACTCCTACTTCATGAGCAGCACTGCTCTGTGTTTAGTCCATAAGCTCACCTCACTCCTACTTCATGAGCAGCACTGCTCTGTGTTTAGTCCATAAGCTCACCTCACTCCTACTTCATGAGCAGCACTGCTCTGTGTTTAGTCCATAAGCTCACCTCACTCCTACTTCATGAGCAGCACTGCTCTGTGTTTAGTCCATAAGCTCACCTCACTCCTACTTCATGAGCAGCACTGCTCTGTGTTTAGTCCATAAGCTCACCTCACTCCTACTTCATGAGCAGCACTGCTCTGTGTTTAGTCCATAAGCTCACCTCACTCCTACTTCATGAGCAGCACTGCTCTGTGTTTAGTCCATAAGCTCACCTCACTCCTACTTCATGAGCAGCACTGCTCTGTGTTTAGTCCATAAGCTCACCTCACTCCTACTTCATGAGCAGCACTGCTCTGTGTTTAGTCCATAAGCTCACCTCACTCCTACTTCATGAGCAGCACTGCTCTGTGTTTAGTCCATAAGCTCACCTCACTCCTACTTCATGAGCAGCACTGCTCTGTGTTTAGTCCATAAGCTCACCTCACTCCTACTTCATGAGCAGCACTGCTCTGTGTTTAGTCCATAAGCTCACCTCACTCCTACTTCATGAGCAGCACTGCTCTGTGTTTAGTCCATAAGCTCACCTCACTCCTACTTCATGAGCAGCACTGCTCTGTGTTTAGTCCATAAGCTCACCTCACTCCTACTTCATGAGCAGCACTGCTCTGTGTTTAGTCCATAAGCTCACCTCACTCCTACTTCATGAGCAGCACTGCTCTGTGTTTAGTCCATAAGCTCACCTCACTCCTACTTCATGAGCAGCACTGCTCTGTGTTTAGTCCATAAGCTCACCTCACTCCTACTTCATGAGCAGCACTGCTCTGTGTTTAGTCCATAAGCTCACCTCACTCCTACTTCATGAGCAGCACTGCTCTGTGTTTAGTCCATAAGCTCACCTCACTCCTACTTCATGAGCAGCACTGCTCTGTGTTTAGTCCATAAGCTCACCTCACTCCTACTTCATGAGCAGCACTGCTCTGTGTTTAGTCCATAAGCTCACCTCACTCCTACTTCATGAGCAGCACTGCTCTGTGTTTAGTCCATAAGCTCACCTCACTCCTACTTCATGAGCAGCACTGCTCTGTGTTTAGTCCATAAGCTCACCTCACTCCTACTTCATGAGCAGCACTGCTCTGTGTTTAGTCCATAAGCTCACCTCACTCCTACTTCATGAGCAGCACTGCTCTGTGTTTAGTCCATAAGCTCACCTCACTCCTACTTCATGAGCTAATTGCTCTGTTATATTTGTTGCTTAACACTTTGCCCACAATGTAGATATCATTATTTTGATAGCCAGGAACTTTATTTGATATATTACTTTGATGGTCTGGAACTTGGCTCTTAGTTATTTGCTGAGGATCAATTTATTTTAAACACATTCGAACAGTGTTCAAGTGTACGGGGAAATTAATTATACCTTTTGATTCGTATTTATGTGGACTACATTTTAGATTTTGAGGACGGCTCCTTCAAATTTAGAGCTGCAATTAATTTCTTGGTTTGACCTCGGGGTATGATTTTTTAACATGTGTGCCATATTTAATCAAAATCGACCCATTAGTTGAGGCATCACGCGTCCCCACAGACGATAGAAAGAAATTTTTTGGACGGAGGAAATTTGGAAACGTGTAAATCCATCAAGATGGAATTTTCGCGTCATTGTAATACTTTTTCTTTGTACACAATATATTAAGTAATATGAGAAACTAATAAATCCACTCTAGAGTAATGGTGACAGTATTACAGCCGGTGTTAGTGGACATCAGTGTGAGACATCCTTAGGAAATTTGAATGAAGAGGAATACATTCTAAACTGGTAGCAATATCTCAGTTGAGACATTCACTTGGAGGTCTCCTTTATAAAACTATTAGTTTAAATTAAAAGAAAACGGGTTAAGAGTTTGTGTGGCTAACAAGGTGTTATCACGCAAGCAAGTGATAAGAGAATAGAATGAAGCCCTCACTTGTTGATCTTACTTTGCTTCAAGCAATTCAACTCACGCAATCCAACTCAAGATCCCCTCCTCTACTCCAGGGGTCTCTCACACTCTTTTAGATTCGTAAATCGTATATGAAATGTAGAACTTAGGGTGCAAGCCCTCTTATCTATTGTCTTCTGTATTTAGTCTATTGTCTCCTGTCTCTTATCACTTCTCCATTGTATTTTGTCTCTTTTCTGTCGTCTCCTGTCTCCTTGTCTCCTGTATATGTCTCTTGTCTATATGTCTCTTGTCTATTCTCTCCTGCCTCCTGCATAATATTATCTCTTGTCTCCTCCCTCTTTGTCTCTTGTTTCATGTCTATTGTCTCCTGTCTCTTATCTCTTCTCCATTGTATTTTGTCTTTATTCTGTCGTCTCCTGTATATTGTCTCTTGTCTAATCTCTCCTGCCTCCTGCATAATATTATCTCTTGTCTCCTCCCTCTTTGTCTCTTGTTTCATGACTATTTTCTACTGTCTCTTGCCTCCTGTCTATTGCCTATTGTCTCCTGTATAATTGTCTCCTGTATTATTGTCTTCTGTGTCTTGTCTCCTGTATAATTGTCTCCTGTCTCTTGTCTCCTGAATTATTGTCTTCTGTCTCTTGTCTCCTGTATAATTGTCTCCTGTCTCTTGTCTCCTGTATAATTTTCTCCTGTATATTGCATATTGATTCCTGTCTCTTGTATAATTTTCTAAAACATATAAAATAAAAATATGCAGTTTTACACTGTGGTAAACACGTTTCCTGTAGAGATACGTGTCAATATGTAGAGCTAAACAAATGTTGGATAGATTGGACTTTCTATTTATTTAGTCATGTGTTTGTTTAGCGCGCGTGACAATCCGATATTGTGAATAAAGTTTTAAAACATTTCTTCGATCCCTACTAAAACCGACGAAATCAAATAAATGTAAAATATAAATAGCGGTACTCAAGTAGAAGGGAAATATAATTTGGTTTTATGCAACTCCATCTGGAGAATAATTTCATCAAGTTGGAAGCTGAAGAGATCACTTTTGAATTTAACCGGGATTTTTAAAATAACAATTTCACCGATAAATCCCATTATAGTTTTTCTTTCGAAAAAGCAATATTTCCGACCGATATAAGCCGACGTAAAATAACTGTGAATTTTACGAGGCAATTTTATTTTCGATAAAATTTTCTAACTGGAAGCTCGAGGGAATAATAAGGGAGGAAATAGCGATTATCTGGTGAAGGGAACGCTCGATCTTTCATTTGCATCTCGGTTCGTTATTATTCATATTTGCGGACGGGACGAGATCAAGTTGTAAAGTTAAGTCAAACCCACAGATAAAATAACTTGAGAGGCTTCACAACTCCACCAGAAAATCCAGCTAAATAGATACATTTCCTTATTCATTCTAAAACAGCCCTAAACTTTATTCATATCGAAGCGCCGGCTTTCAACAAGTTAATATATAAATAGTCTGCCGATTTCTGTGGCTCATAGGTTCCTCACGCCCTGTTACTAGTGTGGCACATAGCTTTCTCACAACTCGTTATTAGTGTGGCACATAGCTTTCTCACAACTCGTTATTAGTGTGGCACATAGCTTTCTCACAACTCGTTATTAGTGTGGCACATAAATTTCTCACAACTCCATTTCTATTTCTATTTAGGTTGTCCCCTTTAATTAAGTATATAAGATAACTAATTTGTGTCGATAGGGGTGTGTTGAATAAGAAAAAAAAATGCTATTCCATTTAGAATTTTTTTTCCAAAAACGGCTATATTTCGTTCCTCTTCAGAACATTTTCAAACCTGTACAAAAATAAAATTTCTAAGATCTTTTACTGAATAAACAAATTTCTAAAAATATAAATTACCAATAATNTGGAATAGCATTTTTTTCTTATTCAACACACCCCTATCGACACAAATTAGTTATCTTATATACTTAATTAAAGGGGACAACCTAAATAGAAATAGAAATGGATAATAAATTGGCATGTCAAAATAAGCCAAATAGGCAGTTGAAGAAATTTGCAGAAAAAGAAGAACAAGATCTTTTACAGCGTATAAACATTGACCTTTGTAAATTAATTAGAAAACATGTAAATAACTTGGACAAGAAATGTGTTTAGAATTTAAAAGAGATTACAATTAAGATTTGTAATGCACAAAACAGATTATCTTATCTGTACTCTAACAAAGACAATAATAACATTCCTAAACATATCAATGATATTGTAAACAAGGTCATTTACCTTTATGATAAAGACTTTCTAATTAATTATTTTCCATCCCTTTTAAATAAATTACCTAATAATTTAATTAACTCTGAATTAAAGGAAAATTTTTTTAACATTTTGGTAAATATCATACTTAACTAATTATTGGTAATTTATATTTTTAGAAATTTGTTTATTCAGTAAAAGATCTTAGAAATTTTATTTTTGTACAGGTTTGAAAATGTTCTGAAGAGGAACGAAATATAGCCGTTTTTGGGAAAAAAATTCTAAATGGAATAGCATTTTTTTTCTTATTCAACACACCCCTATCGACACGAATTAGTTATCTTATGTTCTCACAACTCGTTATAAGGGATCATTTTCAACAAACCACCAAATCCCTTGTAAATCTCGTGAGTACTTTTAAAGTCATAGTCGTTAAATCATGTTTTTGCGCATTTGGAAGGCAGCAATGGACAACGGAAATTAAAATTATCTATGGGCTAATTATTGCCTAATATCCAAATTTCGTCAAAATCGAACGAGTAGTTTTTAAGATATGGTGGTTCGATCGGAGACTTAAAAAAATTCTGTTCTTCAGAACGAGTACAATGCATTCGTTATCCAAAATACGGTTTTCTGCTGAAGTTTGGGAATTTCTGTGAAATGAGCGAGCTCTGATCCGATAATCTCAAAAAGAAGCAGTACTATTCGTCAGTTATTTGTAGTAAAATCATAATCACGCCAAAATAATTTTCATTGTGGAACAAAGTGGTCAATTCGGCTCTTTGAACTTCAGTTACTACGAGTAGGTTTGACCGTTCCCATGGCCGCATCAGACTTTCTATAGAATAGTCAACACTTTGTTAAATTCATTGTGAATTTTTACCCCAAATCATTTATTTAATTAATTACTACATAAATAATGTGATCCATCTGGAAATTGAGGTGGTTTAAATAACCACCTTAATTTCCAATTTCCAGATGGAGAGATTTACAACCTGGTTCAAGTTACATGGTTGTCACTGTTACCTGTGTTCATTCCATATCTGAGGAACTAAACGTTTTCCCTCTTTAACAAAACCAACTATTAGTATAACTACTATTAATGGAACTACACACAAGAACAGCACTTCGACTCGAGAAAAGTTAAAAAATGCAAACCCAGCAAAATTGAATTTTCACGTTACCGCAAGTATTTCTCGTCATACTCCTACTACACACTCATACATGAGAAAGGAACAATAAAATAACATTGGGTTTGTCAACTCGTCAGGATTGATATGAAATTAAATAAAAACATTTAACAAAAGCTCCGACTTTAAAAAACAAAGCCGAGGACACAATGAAACAGAAAGTCATCTGGTAGACGAGACAGAGACACATTGTAGGATAAATAAAATCCCCAAGTTTTTTTTTATTCTCCGATTCCATTACTTCAACTAAAAGTGAAATAGAGAGTTTTGTTCACTCAATATATTATACTGATTGGATTTCTCACTTGATTCAGTAGGGTACTACAATCACCCAATATACTGATTGGTTTATTTTTTTTTTTTTACAAAACGGTATTCTTATCCTGCCTCCAGGACAGGAAATTAGGAGTCACAAGAAATCCAACCAGGTTGGAAAACTTTCATAACATAGATGGTATCTATATATAGTTAAATGATATCTATGTTATATATAGTTAGATGACATTTATGTTATATGTAGTTAGATGGTATCTTCGGCGGTACGGGAAGTGGCTGGATCTCTTCACCACGGGGCTAGTAAAATGGGCCCAATGTGGCCTGATTGCTATTCTATGTTATATATATAGTTCGATGATAAATAAGAGTATTTATAGAAATATTACTCGAGAGACTACTTTACTAAACTGCTTGTCATAATCAGCTGCTGCAGATAAGATACTATTAACTAGGCAGGCAACAATGTCACTTGGTTAGACCAGCATGTACTCCACTAAACATGTCACTTGGTTAGACCAGCATGTACTCCACTAAACATGTCACTTGGTTAGACCAGCATGTACTCCGCTAAACATGTCACTTGGTTAGACCANCTGATTCGTATGAAACTCTTATACATAATTTATCTTATGTGTACCCTTTTTATGTATTAATCAAGTAGGTAGGTGGATCCGTGTTAGGGTAAATAAAAGTACTTCACATTGGTTTAGGCTTTGGCGACGTTTCGACCAGGAATGCGGTTGGTACATAGGCTTTGGACTGAATTAGACTGATGGGTTACGGAATCGTGAAAGGATTGATTGGAGGTGACTAGGACAGAAGCAAAGATTAATTTTGGGTCGTTATGAAGGATGATTTTGGAAACAAAGTAGGGGTCATATTTTCCTGATTTTAGACTGAAAGAATTGGATACGTCAGGCGTTAAAGCGCTTGGTGCAACCACAGTTCGAGATCATATGTCCATATAGGTTTTATTATGGAGTTATATATGAGAAGATTGTTACGTGAAGTGGGTTGTGATTTGCAACATAAGAGCCGGTGTAAAAGATGATAACGCCGGTTAGTTTCTTGTCTTTTGAGTTTTGTGGGGTGTGCCTTAGTTAGACGTCGATCAAGGTGTCTCTCGAGGTAGCGGGCAGTGCTGGAATAAAGGGTTACAGGATCGCAGATACCATGTCTCAAAGCAGAGGATACTTGGTAGCTTCCATCTTAATATAATTTTCCTCACCTTTTTTTCAGCCGTACTTGAAGAACTGTAAGGTGTCGGACATGGTGAGACGCTCTACAGGGAGATCCGTGAGAAGAAAGAATGTATTGTCATCTGCAAAGGCTGTGAGAGTGGTGAGGATGTTCAGGAATGTCAGATATGTAAAGGGAAAATAGAATTGGGGTAAGGATGCTAGGGGTACACCGACTTTTAATAAAAAATATAGAAGAAGTGGAGAGGTTACAGGAAACTTGATAGAATCGATTTTCAGTGAAAGAATTTAGGAACAGACAGTATGTGGAAGAAACTAAATGAAAGTTTTATAATGTTCTACTAGAAGGTCTTTAGATTTTCATTTTAAAGAATAAAATATATATATATATATATATATTTAAACAAAGATTTAGTTATAAATGTTGAACTTGCCAATGTTTTAGGAAGGGAATTGTGGCAAGGGAGTTAATCCCTGCTGACTGGGCCTAATTTGTTCCATTGTTATAGCGCAGTCTTTGTCTTTGCATCCGTGTTATTAAAATGAATATGGTGTTAACAGGGTACAGGATGGAACATACAGATATCTACACACACACAGCTGTACACGAGTATGTAACAGACTGAATGCAGTATTTAGTCTAACTAGTCAACATAGCTCTCGACAAGGGTACGTTACATGTTGAAGCATCCAACTAACAGTTGAGTGTTTCGATAACAAAGCATCAGGACGAGCTAACATTACACGTGTGTTATCTACTTAGTTTAAAACAACAATCGCTCCTTTGTCAAACTCATATTAAACCAAATATTTGAGTTACAATATTAACCTAGTTAAACCCTTAACTCTCTGCAACTCGTCTACAGTCACTCCGATGTTTATTTTCCTGAAAAATGTGTTGATTTTTCTTTTTAATCGTCTTGAAATTTGATATTTTATAAGATGCAATTTATTATTGATAAAATTAAATTATTTCAGAGGAAATTAAATGCAGAAAGATGATTGGTGATTGTATTTAATGCAAAAACAAACACTTTTGGAATCGGACCAGTTTCCAACTACCAACTGCTTATACACCGCCATTTTCAGCCGATGGATCATCACCAATCCTAAAGCCGACACACTTTGCGGTATGCCTGATAGATAAACCTTCACAGGTAGACCGGAGAGTCTGCTCTTAAGTATGACATCGCTCCTCTTTACCTGAACAGGCTAAATACTGTTTATCTGTACAGCAACCTGTACAGATAAATTGGAGCGGTTGTGCAAATGAGATAACTGCACAGTTATGATAGCAACTCGCTCTGGTTTACGCATGAGCAGGATCACCTGTCAGGTATACCTCAACGTGAATGGTCAGTTTTCCAGATTGTAACTTATTCAGTTCTATTTATACAGTATAATATTTAAAGATTATACTTAATCTTATTGAGAACTATTAAGCCTTTTTAAGGTCCTTGCAGGAAAAACAGAGGACCCTTAAAATTTCCAGTGTCTGTCTGTCGTTTTAATGCACCTAATCTCCGAGAGTAGATACAATGTGAAAATTTGAAACTTTGCAGCTATAAAATATGAAACAATCCAAAGGTTACAGGTGCTTAGAGGAGGTTGGAGGTGGTTAGAAGAGGTTATAGGAGGTTGGGGTGGTTAGAAGAGGTTACAGGAGGTTGGAGGTAGTTAGAGGTGGTTACAGGAGGTTGGAGGTGGTTAGAAGAGGTTACAGGAGGTTAGAGTAGATTGTGGGTGGTTAGAGGTGGTTACACGAGATTAGAGCTGTTTGTTAAATCAGCCACGAATCCTTTGTGTGTAATGAAAGCGCGTACTTGGCAACTTTATATTTTAAACACATCCAATTATTTGGCAGTTTCTTTTTTTCTTAACATTCCACTTTTAACTTTTTTCATTTATTTCTGTTTTTTGTGTCTTTACCATCTGAAAGCGGAATAGTCGAAAAAGTAGGGTTTTTTTCGTAAATAAAAGGGCAGAAGCCAAAAAGGTAATTGTAAGTAAGGATGGATACGTGGCACTCGAGATGAATAGAACGGAACGTTCGGAGAGAACACAGGAACGAGATGAATAGAACGGAACGCTCGGAGGAAGTACACAGAACAGAGTGCCAGGGTGGCTATTAGAGTGCCCTATACAAGTGCATTGTTCACTCACGCTTGTTCTCTAGTCAACTCGTTTTAACTACGATACAGCCCGCGATCCCACTCCACCGTATTATCTGGATTCCCATCGTGTAAAACATTAGCTCTTAACTTATTATATAGATGCACTACAATATTTCGTACAGACTTCTCGACCTTCAAAGTTCCAACATATCCCATTGACTCAGGTTTCCTAAACGTAGCTTTGGTTCGTTTGTATTCGATCTGAATATAAGTTGAAATAAAACTAAAGCCACAAGGCAAATACAAAGAAACAATAGTACATCTCATGTGAATTAATACTCAAAACACATTACAATCGATAAAAAACTTGAACTAAACAATTCAATAAGAGATCACGCTTTTCACAAGGATCATTTTCCTTTATATATTTGATGTCTCTGTTTTTAAGTATTTACTTGACTACAAAACAACTTTAAAGTCTCCTTATATATTCGTTTCTATGGATTCCAATGCCGTTAAGTAAAAGACGGATTTTATAAATAGAAATAGTGCAAAACCAGTATATTGTTAAACAATCTGCGCCAAACATCTCAATTTTTGCGAACCAACATATCTTAAAAACCACACGTCCGATTTTAATGAAATTTGTATGGTAGGTCCTAAGTAGCCCATTGTTGGTCGTTACGTTTCACTCTGACGTCATTTTTTTCAACTCGCCCGGCATGATATAATAAACATTATTTTTAGCATATTTCAAACTAAAATAAGATAAAACACAAAAAAAAAAATTACAATAAATTATACTGACTATCAATAATTATAATTAAATAAAATACTCTGCCAATTAATGTGGCACATAGCTTCCTCGCAAAGAAATGACCAAATTAAGAAAAATATCTTGATAAAAATAATCAAAAAGTTGGAACGGCGCAGCACTGATCCAGTAAATATTAAAGTTGCAAAAATTTAAACATTTGTCGGAGAAACAAAGCCTTCATCAAGCACCAAAAGTAACAGCACCTATCATTTATTTAATAAACAAATATAAAACTGCAACAACCAAATCGTAGAAACTGCAGTATATACACAGTTTTTTTTTTTGTTTTGTTTTTTTTATTTTATTTTTTATTTTACCCCTCTCAAAACTAAAAATAACACAAAATAATAATGATGATAACAAAAATTAATTTACTATGCAAGAGCTATCCAACGATATACAATATACATCATATTATAAAATATTAACTTAAACATTTGTACCCCTGTACTCTGAGG
>KZ651153.1:362033-396764 GCA_001010745.2 Gerris buenoi | reverse complement strand
GGTTCGCAAAATTGAGCGGCAGACCGACCGACAGACAGACAGACTCGGGACCAAAAATGTTCCCTGATGTCTGAAACGGATTTCTGTCTTGGAATTTTTGAAATCGGAGGTATAAAATAATTTCGTTCTTCAGAACGATCACATAGCTTCCGTTACCTTCGGTAAGCTCGGAAGCAAAATTAAATTATAAAACCGAAGGCAAATAATTTTAGAGTTATGACGTCACAAATTACAAAAATTAATTTTTAGAACGCGGATAAGGATCACAACCAAAGTTGTTTTCAATGTTATCAGTGACACTCCTTCTATATATAGTATTATTCTAAGATTTTTGTCTTAAATATTTTATATTTTGACATATTTGACATTTTGATAATAAAAAAATCAAACAAAGCACAAGATGACGTTAAAGGTTTTGTTGACAAGCGTCCGTTGGCACCTTAGACCATGTATATACCTAGACACGGCATTCCCTTTATCTGCCTTATACAACCCTGAGACCAACATGTATTGACAATTTTGCCCGCTGGTGACGTCACGCGGAGTCCTCCTATTGTCAAAATCAGTTTTTTTTTTGTGCGTTTTTTTTTATTTTTATTTATTCTTTGTTTATCTTATTATGTCAAACTGGTGGTTTTTGCCCGTTCGTGACGTCATAGCCTAAGAAAGATCTTGGTCTCACTGAGTGAGAGAAGTGGCGTGTCTATGTATACATGGTCTAAGGTTGGCACGTAAGGACAAGGAATAGACCAATAAGACAAGGACCAGTGACCACGTGATGGTGCTGTTGTCACTTTAGTTTGGGTTGAGCTCGCTTGAGAGGTTTAGTGTATGGGTGTTGCATAATGAACCACTTTTCAAATCGCATTGCTCCCTCTACCCCTTCCTTACTCTGATGATAAATGGCTTGAAAAAGCATAAAATCAAAATGTACGTAATAGGATGGGAGAAAGCTATGAACCACGCCAATTGGGAGTCTATTTTATAATTGTCAGTTAGGAATTTAGTGTTTAGATGTTATTACATGATTGTGATGATCAAGTCATCTAATGTCCATCGAAACTAGTTATTCTCTATAATATTCATTTGGTTTGGTGATGTCTATCAATACTTGTTTACAATCCAATCAAAATTAAATATTCATTATTCAACAATTTATACAAACAAACCTTAAAAAAGAACTAATCCTGGTGAATTTATAGAGGAGCTTATATCTTTGGCAACAGTCTGGAGCCAGCTGCCAAAACACCATTTTGCCTCACACCCACACTCACACCCATTAGATAGAAATCTACTTTTTTTAAAAAAGAATTTGGGGACATCCCAAGATTTGGGTAGACTCCCCCCCCCCCCCCCCCCTAATTACCTTATTTTCCATCTGAAGATATCTTTTGTCTCTATAATTCTTTTTCTCCGTCGGTAGAAGTTGGCAGCACTGGAAGCTAAAATTCCCATTCTAAAAAGAATAATATTAGTAGCACATAAACAACTCTCGTAGAAATATTTACATTTTGCTCCTGTAGCGGCCATATTAACCAGGAAATTGTTGTTCGGCGAAAACTCCATAAAGTTTCAATCTTCTGTGCTTATTTGTTCCTCTTTTACATGCGTACAAACATTCATTTATTTACAGCTACGGCTTCAAAAATACTTATCTGATTCGTATGAAACTCTTATACATAATTTATCTTATGTGTACCCTTTTTATGTATTAATCAAGTAGGTAGGTGGATCCGTGTTAGGGTAAATAAAAGTACTTCACATTGGTTTAGGCTTTGGCGACGTTTCGACCTTGCCGGTCATTTTCAAGCCTATAAAACAACATTTATTGTTTTTAAAAAACATAAGTTAACATGTGCTATAATTTTCTTTATATCAATTTAAAAGTATCTCTTATCCAATTTTCTGTCATAAATTAATTCTTTTACTTGGTCGTTTTATGACAGGAAATTGGATAAGAGATACTTTTAAATTGATTTAAAGAAAATTATAGCACATGTTAACTTATGTTTTTTAAAAACAATAAATGTTGTTTTATAGGCTTGAAAATGACCGGCAAGGTCGAAACTTCGCCAACGCCTAAACCAATGTGAAGTACTTTTATTTACCCTAACAAGGATCCACCAAACTACTTGAGTGAAACTTTTATAGTTTATCGAAAGTAACCCGCAGATAGCCCCAGATTAATTTAAACCGTCTGCACTCTTTAACTTTTGCAAAATTGATACTCTAATTGGTACACAAAAATCAAAATAATTTTGACAGATCAAAAGAATAATAGGTTGTAAAATCATTAACCCATTTAAGTATAAGAACTATGACGCGAGGAAGCTATGCGCCCTACAAGTTGGGAGATAATATTTAAAAATAAATATAATATAATATTTTCAAATGAAATATAATAAAAATGAAATATAATATTTTTAAAGAAAAATTATTCGGTAAGAAAACATATTTTAATCAAGTGTCAGAGTAAATATAATTTTAAAAAGATAATTAGTTATTTGTGAATGACATTGTAGTGCTTGTGCTTCAAAGCAAGGCTTGAACAAGTCGAAGAAGCTAACTTTCAGAAAAACATCCAACGTTATAATAAAACATTTTTCTAAATGAGAAGCTCTTTGTCTGGTTCATTGTTATTTCATCTAATTACTTTGCTCTGTTTCGTTTAATAACGTGACTTTGTTTCATTTCACAGACAGAGCTGCGTTTCAAAATAAAACTCTCACTTCAAACAAACAGAAAAAAGAGACAATTTTTTAAACTCTTTTTAATTAAAAAACAAGAGAAGAAGTTGGCACCTTGCTCGAGATGAAACGCAAACCAGACAGTTGTCTCAATCATTTACACTTTTAAATATAATTCTAGACACAATCAACTTGACAAACATTTCTACACATAAAACTTTGTATTATTACTTTGTTGTAAATAGAAAGAAAAATGAGTTTTCTCGAATTCAATCATTAAGGGGCAAAACGGGACAAAATAAAGAGCAATCACAGGGAACTAATTGCGTCCAAGGACTTCTTAGGATTTCTATCCGTAGGTTATTAAGTATGTATACGTTATCTTATAACATTTTGCTTCCGATCTTACCGAAGGTAACGGAAGCATTGCGTTCACTTTTGAGAACGATAAACTTTTATGTCTCCGATTTTAAAAATTCCAAGACCTAAATCCGTTTCAGACATGAGGGAACATTTTTGGTCTCGTGTCTGTCTGTCTGTCGGTCTGTGTCCACGAATTTTGAAAAGTTTTGAAAACTTGAGTAATTCTTGATCAATTTTGATGAATTTTGGTAGACATGTAAATTTTACCAATGCCCAGGACGAGTTCGTTGGAAAACGTTATCCGTCCAAGCGTTCACGGGTAACGCTCACTTAAACGTGAATTTTAGGCCGGGAAAAAAATCAAACTTCATCAATTCAATGAAACAAACATTTTTTTTTTTAAATACAATTTTTTAGTAAAACTAACTGCGACACCGCTATGAAGTGTTAAAGATCGCTAAAACTATTAATAGTTTTAGACAATAAACAATATAACAATAAAGTAATATAACAATAATATTAATGTTAATATTAGAATAAAGTGATAGGATGCGAGGAAGCTATGTGCCACAATAATTGGCAGTCTATTTTTTTCATACATATATGAAGGTAAGAAAAAAAAAAAAAAAAAAAAAAAAAAAAAATGCATCGGCCTATCCTAAGGTATGAGCAAGAATTATTTCAACATTTTAGGACAATCCGTATATGGTTGGGGATTTTTTAACTCATATAAAACCAATAATGAATACAATATTTAAATATACATATGTATATATTTATTTGTAATCTACTCTTTATACAATTTAATTTCATACCTCACTCAAAAATTTAAAAAACAAATTGGCGTACTGAGTAGGTAAAAACGTTGCGCCATTTAAATTTAAACTGTGTAGCTTGAACGGTTTGGGAGATATGAACTAAAGTGCGACGGACCGACAGACATAAGATCCATCGGTGAGAGAGTTTCGATGAGGAGCTAGGAAACCCTTATAACAAGGAATAGAGCCCTGATAAGAAGGAATAAAGCCCTAGCAACCCGATGCTTTCAATTTTATACTTAGCTAAGGGGTTCTCTGTAGGGTGTGCAAGGGAAGCACTAATTAGTACAATATTTGAATATTACCATCTCGGGGATGGGAAAGCTTCGTGAGGGGGTCCAGGAGGTCACACCTTGGCTTCCTCTGGTTGGGTAGGGGATAGGAAAGCGCCACGAGGGGGTCCAGGAGGTCACACCTCGGCTTCCTCTGGTTGGGTAGGGGATGGGAAAGCGCCACGAGGGGATCCAGGAGGTCACACCTCGCCTTTCTCTGGTTGGGTAGGGGATGGGAAAGCGCCACGAGGGGATCCAGGAGGTCACACCTCGGCTTTCTCTGGTTGGGTAGGGGATGGGAAAGCGCCGCGAGGTGGTCCAGGAGGTCACACCTTGGCTTAAACACCGACAAAGGCAGCACCTGCGTGATTACATCATCCCGACAAAGGACATCCCCGAGAACGGAAACACCCAGATACAATCTACGGTCTAGGAAACCAGTATAAATACGCCGATCTTGTCTCCAGTCGTCAGTACATATTGTGATTGCTTCGAGTCAACACCACGATGCACCACACCCCTGAAGATGCTTCCAGTACTGGAAGCGAACGTCGGACTTCCACCCCTTCGTGACGCGGATTTCACCGGAAACTCAAGCTGTTTTGTCTAAGTAGTTTAAACAACATTGTTAAAATCAGCTGTTTCAAAGTCCAAACTCGTCATTTTTGACAGCTCGTTCTTATAATTTGCTGGTCGCGCCATTTTTAATTCCATCCAAGTCTACTTTGATCGAAAAAAGTTGGGCCATCTAACTCATCTTGGACGGTTCAAATATACTTTGATAGCCTTTTTACACGATCAAAGTAGCGTCAACTCGGTCCAAGTCCACTTGGATCGTGTAAAGCCAGCTTGACACTAAATATGATTTTTTCAGAGAAACAAAAAAAAAAAAAAAAATACAATAAAGTGAAGTTAGCAGCCCTTGCTCTTGTTCACAGCTTGTAAATGTTCGCTGGCAATTGCAGAGCTTTACTTCATCTATATTGAAGATACATAGACATGTTACACGTTACCCTGAATTTATACAAAAATAGTTAAACCCTCCAGAAAATATAAACTGTAAATTCGCACATTGCTGAAACGAACGCCGGCCAAGTGAATATTAAAATCACCTTACTTTAACGGTAGTAAAGTTTTTTTAAGAAGAAATCCCTTCCTGATAAAAGTTTTAGTTACTTTCATATTTATTCAGGGATAATTTATCAAATTCGCATCTGTAAAATATGATAATTTAATTACAACTTGTTTCTCCGTCGCTGTCAAACATCGATTTTATGTTTATAAACTGAGTCGAGAAACTCGACTCAACTCTGCAAAGTTAACCCATCCGTCACTTCACCAGATCACAACATTTCCACAGCGATAAAGTTTCAGAAAAATTGCCTGGCGAACTTATTGATCAAGTTAAGCTCCGGGTTGTCCTGTACATTGTCAACTACCTGGGTTTCCCTGGAAACCGGCTGACCACACTCCACTCGGCCGACATCAAATATTTTAGTTGTTCAGAACGACCACATAGCTTCCGTTGCCTTCGGAAAGCTCCGGAAGTGTGCAGTTATTATAATATGAGATTCATGATTCGTATAATAAATTTAAATTATTTTGATAATTCGAATATATTTAATTTTTGTTTTCCATGTTACTGTTCCTCATGATATTCATTGTGATTTAACTTTTTCAGTGGTTGACATGAATATGCCTCGAGAAGGGGGCGAAATATAGTAATGAATTGAAGTGTAGGAGTAGCAGTTATATTATTTCCTCTTTCTGCCCAAATAGTACAATATTTAATTTGTTGACTTATTAACATGAATACGAAACAACAGGTCCGACTCGCTTCAATCTTCATTCATCATCAACTAGAAACACATCACCGAGCTTTTCATTGAAAGAGAGAGAAAAAATAACAGTAGATAGTCATGACAAGATGATGAAACAGACAATAATAATAAACAACTAGATAACACTATTATTAAAGTAATAGTACATTACACGTCGAGTGCAGAAAGTAGCATTTTGCATGAGTGTGGAGTTTGCACCCGAGCGATAGCGAGGGTAGTAAAACCACACGAGCAATGCAAAATGCAGTTTACCCACGAGTTGCGTTCCGTACTTTATTTACGATTGAGGATTTTAATAATAAATACAGAAAAAAATGTAAAAAACTTCCTGTATGTAAGTTCGTATTTCTCTTTTGATTAAGATCTTTTGATTAAGATATTAATTCATTGAATTAATTATTTTGGGAGGCGTATTTATTCTCCTCATTTTCGTCATAATCACTTAAATCACATTGTTTTTGACTAAAAACTAGATAAAAACAGTCCCTTTTATTAAACAAACAGCAAATTAGTTTTGTTAAATGTAAACAAACTCGCTAATCGTGCGTTAAGGTGAAGAATTCCTCACCTTATCGCACGATTAATAAACGCGCATGCGCGATGAATACAGCTACGAAAAGAATCACTTTCCACGCTTCTAAACAGAAATATAATGTTTATATTTCTTGTTTATATTTATGTTTATTGTTAATTGTCAAATCAAATAATACTTTTATTTAAATAAAATGTTTTTTTTCGTTACATAATTGAAAAGTAAATCAGCATGGCTAAAAGCCGTCTGCTGGAATCTGCTTACTACCTTCTTTTAACTAAAGAGGGTTCTATTACATTTAAAAAAAAAATAAATAATAACTAATAATAATAAAATAAAATAATATAAAAAATTAATTAATAAATAATATGCATCTCGTTTTTAACAAATAATAGGTAATTGAATTTATAAAGCTCCATCACCTAACTACAGGAGTAAGTAAATAATAATATTGGAAAAAAAAAAAATAATAATAAAAAATAAAATAAATAAATAAATAAAAAAATAAATAAAATTATAAGTGAAATGAAATAACTAATAATTCAGTAAGACAATATAACTAATACAAGAAATAATTACATTGGATGCCTGTTTCCACATTATGAACAATGAATGCCTGTTGAATGAATGACACTACGAATAGAGAAAGCTTGTCTTACAAACTTCAAAACTAGTCTGATACTGTTGGGATCAGATAATTTCTCAACTACAAGGTATCCAGGGATAGTTGAATATCCAAAAATTTGTTCTCTTAAATTTGAGTATGCTGGACAATCGGTAAAGAAATGGAAAAGACTTTCTTCCTTACCAAGGCTGCACATAAGACAGACTTCTCTATCAGGCTCCTTCTCTATCCAGGGCACTTTATTTAAAACAATCTGCTCACATCTCAACTTGAAAAACAGACGAAGCTCAGATAATGAAAAATTATTTCCTGCATTGGGACCGAAAAAAGACCCAAAATCACAATTCTTTTCTATAAGTGTCCTGTACAGTAGAAACCGATTTGTTTCTTTAGCTCTTCTTAATGACTCCTCTCGTAATGAAGATTTGTGTGTGTTTAATTGTGAACCGGATTTGTGATAAAGATATCTAAATGCATGGACTCAGTGATGTAAAATGTATAAAAAGCTTGAAAATGACTCAAGTGGGTTGAAATATAGCGTCTTGTGAATTTGTTTTGGAATGTAGTATTTAAAACGATTATATAGCACCAAATGAACTATAAGGAGAATTCCTCTGATTTTAACAAAAATATACTTATACAGGGTAATGATCTATTAAAGTTAATTGAACTTGATGAGAGCTTTCAGTCAACAGAATTACACACACGAGTTGGTTCACACAACTAACTCGTCCACACTCTTCACACGACTAACTCGTCCACACTCTTCACACGACTAACTCGTCCACACTCTTCACACGACTAACTCGTCCACACTCTTCACACTACTTTTCAATACTCTTCATATTTCATATAAAACTTCACTATAACTAAGTGTGCAGTGCTTGCATTATTGAGCTGAGCCTGCATTTTAATTTAATTATTATTTTTAATTTTTTCCTTTCTGTGCCCCGTACCATTATGCACCAATTTGGACCCTTTCAGATTTATAATTTCCTGTGGTTGCTCACTATGACCGTGCCGAATTTTGTGCGGATCGGTTCAGCCGTTCAGGAGAAAACTTTTGTATACCATTCCTCGTACCCCTGTACCAATTTGGACCATTACAGATTTATACCTTCCTGTGGTTAGTCGACAGTTTAGTTTTACGGAAAAAATATTTGCTTTCGATAAAAATGTTTAGTATAATGATTTGTAGACAATTAAATAATGAACAATTTGACACCAATATCATCGTTCTACGTTGAGATATATCGGATTGGCTGAGGTTGCAACTTTTTCCAAAAAATGCATTTCTGACGACTTATTCAGGGGTTTCCATACTTTTGTGCTGCCCTGTATATTTTATGATATAAATCTGTATTTTATAACCATTATTTATTATATTGTATTAATTTAATATAATAAATAAATATCTCAATTTAACACATTTGATTATTTTTAAATACTTATAATATATTTCCTTACAATTTTTTAAAATTATTATTGACATTTTTTATTTAGCTTTTAAATGTTGGCAATTTTCATTTCTACATTAATATAACAGAGTACACAATGCATGACTGCATGAATCAGGGACTCTGTAGTTATATACACAGTGATACAGCACTGCAGACAATCCCATCCCGCTGATAAACAAAGCTTTCATCTTCAACTTTATATTGCACACAACCGTCAAATCCCTCTCGGAAAACATGGAATTTAGGACAGGATATAGGACATTATCCCATGTATCGATTTGTATAGGACAGTCTAGGCTAGTCCATATTGATTGTACCGTGGTACAGTTTTGGGTGTAAATCGCTTAGAAAGTCTGGAGTAAACAGTGGCGCCACCTATGGAGATTTAGTAGTAGTTCTATTTTCTAGGGCCGTCACCTCCTGCTTCCTAGCGGAGACTTGAGGAACCTCGTCGCCACTTCTTCCCCCTTCTCCCCTATCCGCCATCTTTTTATATATTGGTTTCTTTTTCCTTATATCTTTTCTTCTATTTCAGCTAGAAAATTCCCGTTTGTATCTAAATTCTTATCTTCTCTTTCTTTAATTTTCTAGACCTGTTTCTTTCCTTTTGATTTCAACCATTATTTTAGTGTTACCATCTCTCTCGAGACCGTTGTGGGAGCATCCTTGGAAGGTTTCCGCGCATTTTGATCACGGAACGCTGCCCGGCGGTAAGCCGTTTGTACCCTATCGTACCTTTTTCGTTTCTTTTTCTCCGAAATGTCGGATTTTATCTTAATTAGTAGTAATATACTCTGATTCTCTAGAATCTGTTTTACAGTTTGATATTAGTGCCGTGTAAACTCATTATTATTTCTTACCGATGTCTTTGGATATTATTATTGATGTTGACCTAACCTGTTACTCCCCGTACTCACATGTCTGATGCCGTATTCACACTTCTGAACTGTAAGTCTGATTTCTTTTCTTTTCCTCTTTAACTCTGGTGAGGAATGTCGTAACGTTTATGTTCTGCGTATCGGCTTTACAACAACTATTTATTCTAGGCGTTGTGAGTAATCTTAGGTGTTAGCAGCTGGTGGAATCCGATGACGCCGGTCTGATCTTTTATTGTATCTTCGCTTTCTATGCGACTTCCTCACTTATTGTACTGGTGAGCGTATATTTAGTCTAAATTTTATTTTAATATTAAAATAATGGAGTGTGTCTTATAGACTTTTTCACTTCCAGTTTAAAGTACCGGGGCAAAGTCTGAGTATGATCAAGACATCTCCAAGATCCGACTCTACGTGGACCTTGTGACAGACGCAAATACCTGTTGCGCGGACACTTGTAACTGAATTCATCTGCTCCGATCTTCGAACCTCATGAAAACATCTCACCGTATCGTTTGAACAATTTAGTACCGTTTTATTTCTATTAGTCCCGTTTTGTTCCCGTATGTACCTTAATTAAGTTTATCTGTGTTTTCCTCATGATGATAATGCATCAATCCCTCGTAGATCGCGAGGATTGACATACTGAAAAGGGCACACAGGTTTACCGTCCCGTAAATTCAAGTTTCCCTTCTCTTTTTATTTTGTAACTGAACTTTTCCTAAACCTAACTTCCCGTTTGTCCCGTATCTCACTTAAAGTCATTTACCCGTTTCATACTTTTACCCCGGGTATCGTTACCCTTTTTCTGACGTTTAACCGTAAGAGTTTTTTTAGAGTCAGCTAAATTTTACACTCTTACACCCCTCTGTGTTCTGTATAGATATCCGTTCGGAATTCTATGCAGTTCATATTGTTTAATTTAAAATGTAAGTTTATTTATACGATTTGTATATTCATATTACCGCCTCTGGGCTATATCCCCTGTGTAACAATTCAACAGATCACATAGGGGTGTGACAGTAACTGTTGAATTCTTTTCTCGGGTTTATCCCTTTTATCTGCCTTCGGGCCATTTCCCCTGTTTTACCGTTCATTAGGCCCACGTGGGGGCGTGGTTGTTACCCTAGAACCTTTCTTAATCAGGAACCTTTATGATTTAGTAGTATATTTTATATTTTTGTTTTAATTTTTTTTTTTTGTTCTGTTTAGAGTCCCATGTCGTGACATTCTGTGCGGGCAGTTAGAGATCAGTCGTATCATTGTAACCCGCGAATGTAGTCAGGATAGGGAGTGGACTTCTAAACAGGGCGGTAACCCTTTTATTTGTATTTTATTTTTAATTTTCTTCTTTGGTGGACTAACCCCTAGCGTGACCACTGTGACGGAGATAAGTTAGCCGCCCCTCTGTTACGCGGTGTTAGGGTAGTTAGGATATTCGGGTTAGTCCTACCCCTTTTTATATATTTTTTTAAAGCCAATATTATAATTTTAGTTGGACCCTCAGTGGTGTTGGCCACACCGCTGCGGCCGACTGTCAACTTTTGTAAATTCTATCAGAACAGCAGTCAATATTGTTTTTTTTTTTTTTCATTACAATTTATTTTTTATGGACATTGTCCATCTCATATAAAAGTTTATTTTATTGTCTGTCTACCTACTTCCTACCAACACTCTTAAGTTATTCACCTTAGTGAAGTTTATCGTTTTGAGCAGAACAGTGGTACTCTTCTCAGAACTGAATTACCTACCTGGTCTATGATTATATCATACATAATTATCTGTGCGACCTTCTCTTGAAGAGGGTACATGATTTGCATATTATATAATATAGGACAGTTAACTTCTAGTATTTATTGCTTTTTATTATATAGGACAATCTGGTCTTTATTTATTTGTATTAAGTAGGAGATTCTAGTCTGTAGTGAGAGTATAGATATTTTAAGGGGCAAAATAAATGGTCTTTTTAACAAGTATGATAAGGCTTATCAATCTCTCCAAGTCTCCTCAAAACATTTTTCATAAATATGGACTTTTTATCTTTGAAATATCAAAGGTTTATAGTTGGAAAATGAAATCCTCCCTCTATTCCAAGTTTCAATTCTTATTCACCCTTGAATTTTCATATACGTTTCTTTTAAATAAATATAATGAGGACTATGCAGAGGATTCTAAAATACAGAACTCCGCGGCAATATCACCCCTCCTCCGTGAAAACCTGCCAAATATTGATGAGTTTATTCAGCTTTAAAAAAAAAAAAAATTGCCCCTGTAAAGGAAGTTCTCTAAACATAAAGTTAAGCCTGACGACTAAAAAGCTTATTTTTTACTTTTTTATCTCCAACAAGGTTCCTGGTATTGAATATATAAAATATTTAGAATTTAGATTTCTCTTCACAAAACAAAAAACGAGGTTTTGCGAGAATGTTTTTATTTGTCGGTGAGAGAATTTTAACAGATTTATACGTTTCCGGCACCCCTGCGCAGGATTTGACTGGTTTGACGCTGTGTCTCTCCGTCACCACATCTGATAATCAGCATCACTTACAATTCATTTGGCGTAATATTATTTAAATTTGTGCAACTATTATAATTATTGCCGTAGCACAACTATACATGTTTATTCACTTATAGAGGAATTTAAAAAAAAAAAAAAATGTTTTACCTAAAGTATTTTTAATTGTATAAAACCGGCTTCCAACCAGTGTATATTTTTCTACCGATAGTGTATATTTTCCTACCAATAGTGTATATTTTCCTACCGATAGTGTATATTTTCATACCGATAGTGTATATTTTCCTACCGATAGTGTATATTTTTTTACCAATAGTGTATATTTCCTACCGATAGTGTATATTTTCCTACCGATAGTGTATATTTTCCTACCGATAGTGTATATTTTTTTACCGATAGTGTATATTTTTTTACCAATAGTGTATATTTCCTACCGATAGTGTATATTTTCCTACCGATAGTGTATATTTTCCTGCCAATAGTGTATATTTTCCCACCACGATAGCATATTTTTTTACCACTTTTGCATAGTTTCATTCTAGAAAACAAATAAACTTCAAAATTGCAACATTAAAAAATTTAATTTACATATAAATGTTGAATTTTAAATTCATAACAAAAACAATAACTTACATTTATTGCAGTTTATAGTGTGCGAATGCCGGCTTTAAACAATAAAGTAGCTTTTTAGAGAGAAACATTTTATTTCTTCGAAATAAAATTAAAAGCCATGAGAAATTTACCGTAAAATATGTCAGACAAAAAAGGAATTAAATGATTTTATTGTTTTTTGTTTTTTTTAAATTTGATAGAAAATGTGAATAAAATTTTGATTTGTCACAGAGAAACTACTCAAACATATTATTTAAACTCTATACTGTCCCCCACTCTCGCAAACTATTTTAATACTAAACCATTATTTCCAATAAACTATTCAAAACTTTCTCTCTCTTACTATATATGTGTGTGTTTATAATAGTACATTACGCGTCGAGTGTGGAAAGTAGCATTTTGCATGCGAGTGTGGAGTTTACACCCGAGGGATAGCGAGGGTAGTAAAAACCACACGAGCAATGCAAAATGCCGTTTTCGCACGAGTTGCGTACCGTACTTTATCTACGATTTTTAGATTTTAATAATAAATGCAGAAAAAAATAATAAACTTCCTGTATGTAAGCTCGTATTTCAGTATTTCTCTTTTGATAAAGATGACATCAATTCGTTAGTTGTATTTTGTGCCGAATTAATTATTTCGGAAGGCGTATTATTCTCCTCATATTCTTTATAATCACTTATATCACTCATTGATTTTCACAAAAAAAACTCGATACAGTTAATTTTATTAAATAAACATCAAATTAGTATTGTTAAATGTAAACAATCTCGCTAATTGTATGCAAAGTTGATACTTCTTCTTCTTTTCGTCACTAGAGTGGAAAAAAAGAGGAATTCTTCTTCTTTTCGTCACTAGAGTGGAAAAAAGAGGATGTGTTCAAAACAATGAGACACGCATGCGCAATTAATACAGGTGTGTAAAGAATCACTTTCTACGAATCTAAACAGAGATGTAATGTTTATATTACGTATCAATCGTAGATAATAGTTATTTATGCACCTAGGGAGTAAAGTAAGCCATTATTCCCTGAACGAAAAATTTGGTTCTTGAGGCCAAGCCGAAGGAACCATGGTCCCTAAATCCCGAGGCGAAGCCAAGGGAATAACGCTAATAGATAATTATCGCTTAGTAATGGCACTTTACTCACGAGTTATTTTATCTCCAGTAGGGAGAAAATACACATTTTTGTCCATTGCACAGTTTTTATTTATTATTTTAATAAATAACAATAGTTAGTAGCACTTTTAATAGCAGATATAAAAGATTCAATATTAAAAACAAATATGAATTCGAATTAAAAATCAAATAGAAGGTTATAAACAATGATAAACAAGGTCGAAAAAGCAGTGTCACAAACATGATTTCGACAACTTAATTATATTAGCCATTCATTTTCTACTATTTATAAAATAATTAAGTTGGCAATCCTTACATTTTAGTCCTACTTTACTTTTTCCCTCTACTTTTACTTTTTCTCCGAACTTTTTGAGTTCAGCTAAGAAAATACCTACTTTAGTCCTTTTTAACTAATTCAAAATCATAACTTTTTCTCCATACTAGAGATAACAATATAAATAAGTAGTTCTCTCATATTTTAAATATGTAAATTTATTTTTTCAGTTACAAGAATAAACGGAACAAATATGTAAAATTATAAAAAATTGAATGAAAGGGATGAAAAAAAATCATGAAAGGGGAAAAAAATTCAATGGTAGAATTTATGGGTGCTGAGTTTTATTTTGAAAAATGAAAACGTTTACAATTGTCAGATAACATTAAACAAAAAAGGTTTTCACGTAAAACGATTTGAAGGAAAGCGTTGGAAAGCACTCGACTTTATCTTTTGGTTGATGCGTCGTTTTCCCTCTATCTCTTCTTGATTAATGAAACTGAACATTATAAGGCAGCGCAGCCTGAAGATATCTCCAGGCCGGGAGATAAGAGATAACGCTCAAGTATTGCCTGAGAAAATACTAGTTAATTAATCTTCTCTTTTGTCTTTGAGTATTTTCTGTTGTAACAAATTCCTGGTTTTAGTTTGAGCCTAAAAATTCTTTTCCTCCACTCGAATATTCCTTCCAAAATAAACAGTAACAACCACTTTGCGTTGGAAGTTGAAATGTAAGATGCATAATGCAGGAGTGTGTCTTTATATATGAAAATAACAAAATCTCTCAGAAATTCTAAGGGTAGTTAACGTTTGTCATTTTTCCTGTGTTCGATATCAAATTTATTAAGAAGCGTTTTTTTTTTTTTTCTTCTATAAAAGTTACAAATTCTGAATTCTGAAAGGGTTCAGACCAGATCAGAATTGTATACATACATTTAAATACATGTCGGCATCATTGTAAGCGAGTAAAGCTGAGTACAGACTATTCTGACGTTACATGGGCCCACGTCATAATGCATGTGATATAAAAAAGTAACACAGGGTTTTGTGAGTCTGTGTTCACATTGTTCTTACGTGTCGTGGGAACGCGAGATATGATGCTATCTGACGCCACACGCCTTATAACGCGTGGAAAGGATATCTAAAGTTCCAGATATTTCTTCAGACGTGGGAAGGCACCAGAAGAGTCAGGTCCTTTATTACTACGGTTTTAAATACCGTTTTTAGTTATTTTTTTTTTGATGGTTTTTTTGGATGGTGATTTCTTTTTAAGACATGTTAATTGAATATGCCTCCTTCAAAAAACTGGGAATATCAAAATGAAAATCCCAGATAAGAAAAATCTTTAAGTCCACATAAGAAAGCCTTCAATTCAATCAAAATCAACATTCACGAAAGGAGGCTTGGGATGAAATAGGAGACGCACTTCATAAAAACAAATATATAAATAAAAATGTCCATATTTTATAGTTCTACAACAACAGGAAATATTTAAGATTACCTACATTTTTTTTTTTAGATTACCCTATGGTAGAATTTAGTTTTTGTCACCACTTAAACCGCTCTTCATCTTCTACTAGTTGAGACGTTAAATTTTGGAACTCCCCGAATTCATATCACTCCACATTGATAAGATGCATCCAATCTCTAGAAGAGTAAATAGCTCATGTCAAAAACAGGGAGTACTCATGAGTATTCATGATTGCAGGCTCAAAACCAATTGTCGGGAAGGGCAACAAACTCGAGTCTATTCTTTCATGTGTCTAACGTCAGAACAATGTGAACACCGCCTCATGTCTGACGTGGTCCCATGTTATCTGACGTGAAGTGGGAACACGTCACAAAAGAGTAATCTGTACTCAGCTTAACTTAATGACATTGGAAATTACATATTTTTGCTTCCGAGCTTACCGAAGGTAACGGAAGATACGTGATCGTTCTGAAAAACGAAAAAATGTTGTCTCCGATTTCAAAAATTCCCAGACAGAAATCTGTTTCATATGTCAGGGAACATTTTTGGTTCTGTGGCTGTTTGTCAGTCTGTCTGTCGTTCAATTTTTGTGAACCAACATATCTTAAAAACTACACGTCCGATTTTAATTTAATTTGGATAGAAGGTCATAATTAGCTCATTGTTGATCTCAGATAACTTTCAACCTTTTTCGCTCATTTGTTTCTCTTCCACATGAACACAAACATAAATTTATTTACACCTATAGCTTCAAAAGTACTTATCTGATTTGTATAAAAATTTGTACTTTAATTTATGTGAAAAATCCATATAATTTTTGACAGATGAAAAAAACGATGGAAACAAATTAGGCAATAATGGCTTGTAAAAGCATTAAATCAATAAAGATGCGAGAAAGTATGTGTCACACTAATTCGCAGTTTATTTTGTAAGCTCATATTATTTAATTTTAAAGATTAAAACTGAATAAATAAGGACTGAATAAAATTAGGTGACTAGGTTATTTCAACAAGCGTGAGTCATTCATTTCAGATACTTTGGATGTTAAAAGTTTGTACGTTTGTTTGTCTAGTGATAACTGGAGTAAAAATTGACCGATTTAAACGAAATTCGGCACACAGGTGTCGGATAAAAAGTTTTACTCGACTATATAGCGTTTGGAAAATTCATACTTAGTATTTTCATAATAGCGGCCAATAAGGCAGACGACTAAAATCAGTTTTTAGTCATTATGATGAATACATAGTTTTAAGGTCTTGAAGAGAAGGAAGAAATAGCTGACTTCCTTTAGTTTACACTAATAATGATGTAAAATATTAATGATTATAATATTATTAAGAATTGAAGATTAGGAATATCTATCACCAAAAATGTTTCCCAGTAGCTATATTGAAAAAATATAACGCAACGAAATAAGAGCAAAATGCAAATTTAAGTATTTAATGCGGCGCACCACAATATGCACCAAGCGTTTATAATGTCTATTCTATAACTACCATGTGGCCCGTAACTTTTCAAAATACATTATTATTCATCATTCAATAATATGACTTTCAAAAAGGTTGTCAGAAAAAGTGACTTTGAGAAAGCTAACCCGACGCCTAGCTCTGAAGACCCTGTTTCAATTTCACTTGCAAATCGCCAATTTGCATTGAAATTTCCTCAAGTTTAAGTTATCGCGGGACAGAGTATGCTAAACAAGATGATAACTTGAACACGGTAGAATTCAATCGTGTTTATAAACTTGATTTTCGTGGTGGAATATCACGCAAAACTGTTAGCCGGGATATGTTCCCATGTTTTGTGAGTTCGTGTAAAGAGTGTAAAACTGAGTGATTTGCTGACAATACTGCAGTTACCCATCATTTTAAATTTCTGTCTGCATGTAAGTCAGTAAAGCTGAGTCGTCTATAAAAGGATGTATGTGTTGAAAAACAAGAATATATATAAATTTCGAGTTTTTGATAACGCTAACAGATTTTCATTTTTAAAAATTTGACTTGTTCGAGAAGCCCGTTTTAATTCCAATGAAACCAGATTAAGTCCCTTTCAAGCGTAAAATCTAGTTTCCCAGACAAACGTGCGTGAAAAAGGAAAACGGGGACGTCCGAACTAAAACACGTGCAAGAAAGTCGAGGCAACAGTAGAGGGCGCAGCAGCGCTAAAATGTGTCGGCGGGAATGTTCGACCGAATACCAAACCGATTTTCATTTTTAGGTGAGCGTTAAACGACTCGACTCAACGACCCGACTCAAAGTCAAAGGATACTCGTTAAGTAATTACTACTCGTAATCCGAGCTTACTTACTTAACCTGGCGCTACGGCCCTTCAACGACCTTCACCTCGGCAACCATCTTGGTACGACAGTCTTCGCTTGAAAACGACGTTTCTCTCCTGTTTCGCACATTGCAACTCTTTGCTCTTCCGCTCGCTGCACTTATCCGACGCTTCAAGTGTCCAACGCTGTAAGTGTCCAAGCCAGTCTAACTGCTTTAATATCGTCGAAGATTGACGGGGTGTTGTTGGCCGACTCCTCGTCGGTTCACGCGCCAGCCCTTATCATCGTACACAGCACCGAATATCCCTCTAATCACTTTTCGCTCCCACGAATATATTTTTTTTTTATCCTTCTTGGATAGCGTCCGAATTTTCCGAGCCGTTAGTGCTTAATGCTTCATAGTAGTATTTACACCATGTGCCTAGAGTTTCAACTTTTAAATACATCCAAGATAAGTGGGTCCAGTTTGTAGTGGGTTCCATGTAATTGTTATTCCTATAAAAGAAGTGGAGGAAAACAATGAGGACGGAGTTAAAGATGAAGTGTTGATCCCGAGGTGAGTCATCACGTGATGACCCCGAGGTGAGTCTGCGCGTGATGACCTCGAGGTGAGTCATCACGTGGTGACTCCGAGGCGAGTCATCAGATGATGACCCCGAGCTGCTGTATTTCCAGACATAATAAAACCAAGACCGCACTCAAAACCTTTTGTCTCTCTAGTTCATTAGTTTTTAATTTTACACTCGAATTATCTAACGTTTGTTTTCTTTTCTCTCTATTCTTCATCAAAAAGTTTTTTTTAAGAGTTTAATAAAGAAACGTTCTAAAGCGACTGAGTGCCTCACTCAACCACTCAGTTCAGTTTTATTGTCAACTTTTTTTAAACTCATACTTTTTTAATTATTTTATTTTTGTAGCTCATATATGGAAGAGGACCTACTTTTTATTTTTTTAATAATAAATGAATTGTTTTCTCTCTGTGTCTCCCTCCTTCTCTCTCTCTCTCTCTCTCTCACACTCTCACATATATATTTTAAAATAACAAAAGCCAACTACAAAAACTAAAAACAAAAGAGGGCCAAGTGGGGGCCCTTTTAATATTATTAAAAAAATAATACAAATTACTAATTAAGCTCTCTTATGCTAAGTTAATTGGAAAATGAAGAATTAACAAGTTTTTCATTAAAAATGAAAATTGAATTACATTGCTGTCATAATAATGAGTTTTATACACTGGTGTTGGTGTAGCCATTATACGGTGTGCAGTCTGCCCTCTTACTAACACCCCCAAACTTCAATAGCACACGAAGCAAGCTACACACAAGAACGATATCTTACTGTCACTCCTTCCTCCCTAACTCTATCGCTTTGTGTCTAACAAAATGTTGAATACACACAAAACAGTATAATGCGTAAACCATTTTTAATATTACAACTTAATCTAATGTATAATTTCATCGAAACACGTAACAAATATTTGTAAGAATTAATAAAGTGCCAGTGTTGTCAGTTACCTGAAAACTCTTCACGATGCATACCAAAAAGGTCTTTAATAGAACAGTAATATAATTTAGGGGGATAAAATGGAAAAATATATCTATATCTATGTATGTAATGTTATATCTATATCTTAGTTGTGTCTGAACATTTATCTGATTGGGCTCAAATTTTGTATTTCCACTGAATGAATCGTCCTCACTTCGAATTTAAGTTAAGAAAATGTTGTATCTGTTTTAAAATTTTATATATGGGGCTGATTAGATTTTGGAGGTTCTTGTGTACAATGTTAAGCTCAATTTTGCGGGTGATATAGGATACTTTATATGGGGTGGAGAACGGGGCTTCTAAATAGATTTCAAAATTTTAATTTAATTTTTTATAAAGAAAGGTGTTTAACCAAAAGAGTAGAAGAAACTACTGATAATATTTTATGTTTTGTGGAAATTTCTGTAGGAAGAACTGATAAAGAAATTACTTTTCAATCGCTGTGGAGACGAAAATACCACTGCATTTTCATTTTAACAATTTTAAGAATTTTTCAGTAGTCAGAGTCAATTACTAATTTGGGATATTAGCAGATATATATATTAGCTA
Organism: Gerris buenoi; assembly: GCA_001010745.2. Lineage (NCBI taxonomy): Eukaryota > Metazoa > Arthropoda > Insecta > Hemiptera > Gerridae > Gerris > Gerris buenoi. Next base: position 376,927 of record KZ651153.1, on the reverse strand, counting down.
AAAATATATTTTTAGCCAGCATAATGTGTTATAAATTGTTTTAAGGGCCTTTAAGAGGAGGAAAATAATATGTAACTAATAAAATTCACACTTCATATTTTCAAGATGGTGGCCAATATGGTGGACGACTAAATAAAAAGTTTTTAGTCACTATGACATGTTATACATCAATTTAAAGTTCTTGAAGTATAGGAAAGGAATATCTAAGCTTTAAAAATTTCACACAGAATATTTTCAATATGGCGGACTATTAAAAAAAATTAATCTGCCTTGCATGTTATAAGTAAAAGTAAAAGTATATAAAAGTGGGGAAAGAGTTCAATACTGTATAAAAAGACGAGCGTAGCGAGCCTACATTAACTTTATTCAATAAATCTTTACTACAAATGCTGAATCAACAGGCGAGCGCAGCGAGCCTGAAATAAATTTATTTAATAAATATTTACTACAAATTTTGAATCAAAGAAGCAAGTGTAGCGAGCCTTCTTTAATTCGATTAAATAATTACTATGTTTACCGTATAAACAGGCGAGCGAAGCGAGCCTACAATTACTTTATTTAATAAATATTTACTACAATTGCTGAATCAACAGGCGAGCGCAACGAGCCTGCAATAAATTTATTTAATACATATTTACTACAAATTCTAAATCAAACAGGCGAGCGCAGCGAGCCTGCAATAACTTTATTTAATAAATATTTACTACAAATGCTCAATGAAGAGGCGAACGCAGCGAGCCTGCGTTAATATTATTAAATAAAGATAATGGACAAAATAAATTTAATGCTCTTTTCACATTGAATAAGAATGTTAGGTTTTGTTGAAATGTTATCATGATATCATTATTGAGAGCATAGTATGGCTGATATAAAAGCACCATCCTACGCGAGTTCATTATGCACCGCATCACTAGTATGAATTTTAATTACCTCCCAATTCTTTACATAAGAGTATCTTGCTGGAAATGTCTGTAGAATTAAGAAAGTACATTGAAAGTTCTATTTCTATGCTGTGGTCTAAAGTTAGAGGTCTAAGAGGTTGAACTGTTGTGCACGATAGCCTGATATTGAGTGAGCTTAGACAGTGCGATGTTTTCAATCCAAATATTTAATTAAAAAGTTATTATCAGGTGGTAGTTTAATTTTTGTTTTCGACTTTCCAAGCATCAGATTTATTTTCATCAATATCTTTGAAAATAGATTTTTTTTTTTTTTTCCGGGAAAACGACTTGTATTAGATTCGTATCTAATTTTATTACATTTGAGAATGTTTTAATCGAAACCGTCAGAATCGGACATTTATAAAAACTTTTTTTAAGAGTTAGGGAACTTCAAAGTGTTCCATTACAATACGTAATAAAGTTACCAGTAAAAACGAAGTTCAAAATCTAGTTAATTGTTAAAGACTAGTTAGTACATTATAGAAGGGCGAATGTTTTGCTGTAGTTTTTTAAGGTTAACTCGAATAACAAGTTTAAGTAAATAGTTATGAGAGTTGGGAGGTGTGGAAGGTAAAGGGAATTGTTCTAGAATGCGATTGGGTCACGTGTAAAGACGATAAATTGATTAAACTGGTAGAAGGTCATTGAAACCACCTCGGCCTCCCAATGTTTTATTTAAACATTTGCTCGTTTCAACGTGCTAACTTAGTTTCCTTCCTTATCTTGTAGCTAAGTCTGTGGGACATTTCCAACCCAAACAGCGTCTCCTAACTTAGTTCCGCTCTTTAACAACCAAAGAAGCACTATCACGCTTTGTTTCAAACTTTTCCACACACAGAAACATTTATACAAATTTTCTTCAAATTAGGCCTTATACATTATTAAGCTCGTTTATTAGTATTTGGTATTTCTCTATTCTATCATAAAATTTATTATCTACATCGCCGTTTTACTTATATTATACTGTATTTTAAATGGATTTGAATGATAAAATAGACTAAATGCTCAATCGGTTGTATAAAGGTGCCTCTGTTGAATTACAATTTGAAAGCTACTATAAATAATTATGGAAATACAAGTTTCTTAAAATTATCAATCTTGTAAAAGCTCTGTGGCGCTTCCAACCACTTGTACCTGGTTTAAAAAGGTACAAAAATAAATGAATGAATACATATTGTGGTTTTAAATTTAAATTGATACAAATAAAAGGGACTGACCTAGTTTGCTGCATGGAGGGCCTGGGAGGTCTGTGGGAGGAAGGCAGTGTTTGGTGCTGATCCCGGGTCGGTTGGAACCATTTGGGCAAGGATAAGGATCTCTGTTGGGCTTGCGGTCGCACGACACTTTGCTGTTCGGTCGGAGCGGAACCAGGCCGCGACCTCGACTCCGGCCTCGGAGAACCTCTCAGCGAACCGGCACCGACCCACACGTCCGACGAACTCGACGACGAACCGCCCGGCGATTCGACGCTGATGACCGGAGAACGTTTCCTGTTGCGTTCGAGGGACGCGGGGGAGGACCTGGGAACGGCCTCTTTGCGAGGTTGAGCATGCTGGGTGGGGTAACTCTGGGAAGGCTTGAGACCAGATGGTTGAGCGTGAGGGTGCTGTTGGGGGTAGACGTCCCTGTGGGCACAGTGCGGCCAGAAGTCGCACGTGGTCGGGTTGCAGGGATTGGGCTGACAAGGAGAACTGGCTCCCCTGGCCAGTCTCCTGCCTGTACCGACGAGCACAACGTTGTAGTCCGACGACTGAGGCCTCATGCCGGACCCCGGTTCCTCCCTGAGATCGAGGTACCTGTGTCTAAGCAACTCTCGAGCAGCCTCCCGACTTCTCGCGCTCCCAAGGTAATCGGCTACCAGGCGGGCTTCCACTTCGGCTTCCCTCCTCAGTTCCGCTTCTAAATCGTAATCGTTACTTCCCATAGATCCTGAAAACACATAATGATAATATATCAGCCGAGCACAATCATTTTTTAAACATTTCAATATTATCGTTTCATTAAGTTTATAAAATAGAAATAAAAGAGGTATATTTACTAGTTGATAGAATACATAATGTTTTTGAGTATTATAATGAGTTCGTGATAAGACTTACTAGAGTGGGACGGAGGGTGCCGCTTCCTAGGGTCGGAGTTGTGTGACTTGGTCCTATTAGGCAGGGTTTGTTGTTCTAGAGAGTTGTTTCTAGATTGTCTGTTAATCTGCTCGATGAGTTTGGCCTGTCTGGTGAGCTGTTCGAGTATTCTCGTACCCCTGGTCGACGGCTCGGGGTTGGACTGTAGGCTGCTCTGACGAGAGTGGTCCTTCGACAGTCGGCTCTGAGGCTCCACCATGATATTCTTGGTCAGAGGCTTCTCGACGTAATTCGGACTAGGTTGGTGGGTGTCTTGAGGTGAAATCTGCTGAGGGCTTTTTCTTTCCGGCAGTTGAAGACTTCTGGATCGACGTACTCGGGAACTGACTCTGTTGGCGTCCTGACGGGGTTGTTGCCTTCTAAACGTCGGAGACCTGCTGCAAGATGACGAAGAAGACGACGACGGCGATCTCGCGGGAGGTTGAGGTGAAGCAGGCGAACGTCTATTAGTCCTCTGCATCGCCCTTCCTCTGGGAGAGACCCTGGCGTCCGCCACAGCCAAGAAATTCCTATCCTCGTCTTCGTCGTAACCGCACAGAGAGGAGTCGGTCTCGGACAGGCGTGGCATACCCCGCAAAGGCATCGGCAGGGTGCTGCCTGTGTCCAGGCTCCGAAAACCGAACGAACCCGACGACGACGAGGAGGAATCGTGCTTCTGATAGATGGCCCGACGAGAGGCGATGGTATCTTCCAAGGATTTGGTTTGAGGCACGAAATGATGAGGCGTGTGAACCGGAGACGGCGTTTTCTTTTTCACCCTCGAAGGTTGGGCGTATGCTGGCGACGGCCTAGGAGGTTGGTATCTGTAAGTGGGGGATTCAGGCGGACTGATCTCTATCGCGTCGGACCTCGATAACGCTGGTTGATGCCTGAGGTAGGGTCTAGGCCTGTGAGACACGTCCTGGAAAGCGGGAGGAGGCGATATGATGGGAGTCGCCGGTGGAGGAGACGACGGCTCTATCGCACCGAGATCTAGGCTGCGAGGCGTCCCCTCTCTTCTCAGGGGTAAATACCCGGGTCTCTCGGGAGGTAACTTTCCCGGTTCACTCCGACTACAGTGGTAATCGGCCATTTTTATCCTGGTCACATGATTACCGTGCTTCACATGTTGGTATCCGTTAGCCGACGCCCTGTTCTCGTCCAAAGACCTCTGCTGCACTTGAACCCATCCGGACCTACCGAGGTAGACACCGTCGACTTCCTGGTCGCACCACCTGACGGGAGACAACTCTCTGCTGCAGTCCTCTTCCACGGATAGACCCTCTCGACGGAGACCCCTCTCCCTGGAAGACGCATTGCTTTCCCTGGACGTCTGGTGGCTGATCTGATGAGTCTCCCTGCCGCCACTGTACACACTGCTCTTCGTCTCCCACGGCTCCGACGTACTGCGCAGTTGTAGCACCGAAACATTTCCTCTGTAACAGTTAAGATCAACAACCACAATATTAACAACCATTAGATACAGCATTGTAAAATATATTTTTTTTTTTGCCACCATTTTAGGATAATTTGCAATTAATCCCGGCCGAGAAATTAAACATCGTTCTCGATACCTATCTCGTGCTAATCTGATTTTTGTAATTGAATATTATTAATATCAGTAATCGTTTCCAAGTGGAATGCAACCACCACTCAATAATACATTTTAAACAAATCTATTTTATGAAATGAATTATTAATACCTCTATACGAAACCGATGAAATATTAATAAAATAGGGTGATATAACTAAATGCACGATTGGAAGAGGAGGCGACCATTATAATTGATGGATGAGGTTACGCTGGTGAAGGTTATACCTGGGCGCGACCTGCAGGTCGATACCACATGCATAACTTTCATCAGGGATTCTCACACAGCGGGCTCCGAGCTCTGTAAACCGACCCTAAAGCGCATTATTCTCGCATTTAAATCACCACAAACACAACTAAACTCCACATTTCCATCACATCTCCTCTGCTGCATTAATTAAAGTATAATAATCCCCATTAAGTTATTGCTTCTCTTTAGTCTACTATAAAAGATATATATATTATTAGAGGAAATTTGTCGGTGAATTTTTTAAAAACAAGTCTCACCTTCCTGAAAAATAAACGCGTATATATTTTTAAATTTAACACTAGGCTCAAGAGAGGCAAATAAGAGATAAATTTTCGATTTTCGTTTTATTGTTTTAAATGTCTTAAAAAAACAAAGTGAATTCTGTTTGACTTCTGCTGGCAGTGACTTTTTCGGCTGCATATCGTTTGTACTTTATAAAGTTTCGACGGCTTAGAAACAGATCTTATTCTTTCTAGGTTTTAAATTATTTAATTTTCCAAAATTATAAAAATAATTATAAGCTTACTTCGTGCTGCAACGCCCTAATGGCGAGTCAGCCCTTCTAACGGCTATTTATTGGAGAGATGTGTCACTAAGTGTCGGCGTGTCGACCTCGTCCAATATGCTACAGGTAAAAAAACTCACGCAAATTTCTATCAAGTAGCTATAACGATCGAATCTCTCGAATTAACTCCATGAATCCCGAATCGGAATATACTATATACAGATTATCTACGGGCCCTTTGAGGTTGCCTGCGATAAAGGCGGAAATACACATGCTAGTTACTCGCACAAAACATACAAGTAGCTCGCAGAGGAGAGCCACTGCCATGTGTATACATATGCGATTAAATCGCACGGGGCTTGATTTTTGTCTTGCCAGTGGCGCAAGTCTAGGGGTGGGGGTACTGATAAAGCACGTGTAAACAGGCCTGCCAGTGCAAGTTTGCTAATAGCTTGCACGAGTCTCTCTCAGCCCTTCAGTCTTCATTTGAGTTTCTTCCTTTCGCGTATCTGACAACAACTCATCTTCTTCTCCGGAAGCATTCGCAATTGATTCATAAAATTATTGACGTCCCCGAACCGCATTTCATTTAGTAGGCACACTAACTCGCTCCATGTACCTAATTCCCTTCTAGCTATCCAATCTTTTACCCACACTCTTTGTGTATTTTTATTATTTTTCAAATGTTTAAAAACACAGTTCTTTGCCAGTAACAGAACAATCTGGTTAATTTCATTCCACCCCGATACCTTCATAATGTACATTGAAACACAATTAATAAAACTATAAAAATTAATTAAATCAAATACAATTATGTATTTCATAATTCATTCCGGCTAAGAGACGTGGAAAGAAACGTGTGCCTGTTTAAAAACTAGAACTGTGACTGGAATGTGTATTGGCATGTGCTAGTAGCTCGCACAAGACCGATCATCCGGATAGCATGCTATTTCACTGGCAAATGTACTCAGCGTCTGCAGCATGCCAACTACTGTCATGCTTTTTTACTAGTATGTGTATTTCCGCCTTAACGTGAGTCGAACAAGAGATAGCCGAATCGGAAATTTTCTAAGAAATGAAAACGGATTTCGGACAAGTAATACGTTAAGAACGTGGCTCAGGTGTGCAAGCAAATATTGATATTTTGAAAGGAAGAGGGAATAAAGGTCATCTGACGAGATTCCAACACTAAGGTTTGATTGTAGAATCAGTTGAACGGGGAAGTCTAACCACCTGTTGACGAACCACCACGCAGTAAGCCAATATACCCCCCTTTACTCAAGATGTGTATTGTATACTCTACTTATGTGTATACTCAAGATGTGTATATTCTACACATGTGTAATATACTCGAGATGTGCATATTCTACATATGTGTAATATACTCGAGATGTGCATATTCTACACATGTGTAGTATACTCGAGATGTGTATATTCTACACATGAGTAATATACTCGAGATGTGCATATTCTACACATGTGTAATATACTCGAGATGTGTATGTTCTACACATGTGTAATATACTCGAGATGTGCATATTCTACACATGTGTAATATACTTGAGATGTGCATATTCTACACATGTGTATACTCAAGATGTGTTCTACACATGTGTATACTCGAGATGTGTATATTCTACACCCTTACAAACCTCGTATGTAGTTGAGTCCCTTCACAGACCAATGTGCCGCAGAAGCGAACAAGGCGCGATCAATAGTGAACCGTTAAAATAAAAGTGCCAAAGAGGGGGATCGAACCCTTATCATCTTGACTTTGATTTATAAATAGATCAAAACTGCTAGTTGGTTGGTTCCCAACTGCTAGTTGGGACCGATGTTTTTAGGGCCTCGTTTACTCTGGATCCTCATTTGAGGACGATAAGAGCTAGAAGTACTTCTAACTAGCACTAACTTGGAGCTTCTAATTATGGGAGCCAAAAAAAAAGAAAAAAACAAACCGTTGATTACAAACAAAAAAGTAAATTGCATTTCTACTACTATTGGATATCTCCTTTACCACAGTTATTGCTGAAAAGAATATACATACATGCATTAATTAGGTAATTTTTTTACTTTCTCATATAAAGAGAAAGTATTGTGATGCCGCGAAAATTCGATTTTGAGATTTTGATGGATTTACACGTTTTGAGGTCCCCTGAGTCCAAAAAAGTGGTTTTTAAAAAATGTCTGTCCGTCGTCTGTCGTCTGTCGTCTGTCTGTGCAGACGCCTGGAGCCTAAACTACTGGGCCGATTTTGACGAAATTTGGCATACACGTTCAGAAAAATCATACCCCGAGGCGAAATCGAGAAATGAATTTTAACTCCAAATTTGAGGGCGCTACCCCCCAAAAACTCTGAAAAAACACGAAAAAAAATTATTTCTCGAAAACGGTTCCGACGATTTTGATTAAAAAATTCTAAAATGTAGTCAATTTAAATACGAATCTAATGATATAAGCCGTTTTCCCGGGAAAAATCTAGTTCCGGAGAAAATAGCTTAAAACGCGGATGGAGAGAGCCCGGGTTCGATTCCCCGCCCGGGGGAAGTTATTTTTATGGTATTTTTGATGAAATTTTCAATAGTAATTAAATATACATATATGAGAAAGTTTGTCTGAGTTGTCTCGGACCGATTTTTTTTTATTGAAGTGCAAAGATTTGAAATGAAATTGTTACGTCACATTGGATCAATTAACTGTTGATAGTTGACACACTGATATCCCAGACTAATTCTTATTGAAATTTAACTTCCAGTAGAAAAAAATCAAAATTACAGAATTATTCCCAATATTTAGGTCCACTTTATTACAATACATTGCCTTTAGAAATGAAACAATGAAAATAATCGGCAATAATATAAAAATTATTTTAAAAATGTTCTAAAGCCAGAATGTCTATAAAATATAAATTATCTACATTTACATACATCATTAATTATACCTAATAAATGACATGTTATTACGAGTCACCTTGTTACTACAAGCACAAGATCTACAAAGAATCAATTTATTACTCTGTTTACAAATCGTTTAATATGAATTCAACAAAATAATGATTCAATTATCAAACAACATTAAATTAGTGTAAAATAATACCGTGTCAACTGCCGTGTCATTTGGTTCTCTGCATTATCTATATATGTTCATTTTATTATTTTCTTGTATAATTATGTTCTATTTTAGTATGTCTGCTTTAATAATATAAACCTTAGTCCGTACTCTTCAATTATATCATAGTGTCCCGACGACACACCTCGAAATGATTTTTTATAGGAAAGCAAAAACAATTATTCCATTTAAAATAATATTTTGTTTTGATTTGTTGGTCTTTAAATAGATATAATAATTTATCTTAATTAATTTACTCAGTTTTACTTTTTTTCTAAATATAAAATTAAGCCCGTTGTGTAGGGCCTAAAGGCTCGTATAAATATAATTGAACAATAAAAAAAATAAGTCAATGAAATAAACACTATTTTTTCTCTATCATTATATTCATTTTAGGGTTTCGCTGGTAAAACAAAAAATTAAGCATTATAGTTTCGTCCCTGTGTCTGTCTGTCTGTCACTCAGTATGGTTCCAAACACTTATGAATCAAAAGAGATAAAAATATGACACCTTACAGTTTTAAACGGTATTTTCACGCGCACACAGGAAAAATAAAGCTAACTAAAAATTATCAGCCGTTCAAATCCAAAATGGACGATAACTCATGTCACGCGATTTTTTTTTAAATTTTGAGGGTTGTCGAATGGAAGGAATTAATTATATATCACTACTGAAAATAGTTTAATTCTCCACTCTAAACATTTCTGCTGATAATAAAAATATGTAACTCTACACTTATGTGCGGTGTGCTGGACCATACAACAAAATATATTTAGCAATTAGATGTTATTAAATAATGTGATAAATATTGCTTATTAAGAACTGGGGGGTGACTCGCTCTGGCATCCGATGTATCTTACATGGCATTCAAGTCCAGTGTACAAGAAACAATACACAATATTCTAATACAGTGAACAATATTCTACTTCGATAAATTATACCATCATTTATGTGAAAATAAGTGACCTGAATTGAATTGTTAGGTTCTAAATAAACGCATCCCAAAATCCTACTTAGAGATTAGAGCAACCAAATCCTCATTAAAAAAATGTTTTATCAAAAACATAGAAAAAGGATTCGGACTAAAAGAGAAACAGATGTACCGAGGGAACTTCATTCCTCGTTTTATCCGTCTTTTTTTTAATGTCAGAACCCTTACAACATAATTTTGCTCCGGTTAACACAGAAGATGCAGAGGGGAAAAGAATCCCGTCCGGCGGAGTAGAAGAAAGGGAAGACCCTGAAACTAATGGGTCGGACCCTACCGACCCTCGACTGTTTCAGGGTCTTGTAAAACATATTTCCAGCCGAATTAGACCTCTTTTTTCCTTTGCGCTTTTCTGTTTTGTCTAAAATTGAAAAAAAAAGTTTGGTCGGACCAAACAAAGACACGATTTTAATTCGATTGTCTGCGAGGAAAGCTCTCGAGAAAATTTCCGAACTTTTCCCTTTTATATACCGAGAAACAAAATAACCCCGAGCGAAAAAAATATCCAACATTTCTTACGTCCCTAAAAGCTTTTTCTCCTTTCCATGCAAAGAGCTTCGTTTCTCTTCGACTTGTTTTATCACTACAGAGTAAACAAGGTAACAGGACAAAAAAGAACGAAAATCTGAAAAATTAGATCCCCCAGAGAGCCGACGGTCCGGCAAGAGACGGACAAAACCCGTAATTGTTCGCTTCTTGTAATTGCTTTTACTCTTTTCAACGTTTTGGCCGATTAGAATTGCAAGGGCGAAGTGAACTAAGCCCATAACTGCCTGTTTGTGAGCCTTGATGTAGAAAGTCCACAACAGTATTCCCACTTGATTTCTAAATACTCGCACGTGAGAAGGATTTTCCCATGTTTTTATCTCGGGTCCGGTTTAATTGAATGTTCATCGTCTCACATTGTAACTAGCTATAACATCAAAAAAATAACACTCACGAATAAAACCCTCAAAACTAAATCAACTTGTCTTTATGTTTTTTTATTTGAATTAAAAAAACGTTTGGAAAAAAATATTTTTCGCTACCAAGAAATTGATTACAAAATGATTTGTCATTTATGGCTTTTAACTTAGTTGGTAAACATCTCTTTAATCAACTAAAATCTCATCTAGCCAGTGATGATGACAAGTTCAAACCTATTTGCAATAGTAAATTGTGTTTTTTCTTTGGCAATTAATATATCTATTTAGCTCTGATCACCTCTAACAACCTCTAACCCCCTCTATGCACCTCTAACTACCTCTATGGACCTCTAACTACCTCTATGCACCTCCAACAACCTCTAACCATCTCTAACCACCTCTAACTACCTCTAACCACCTCTAACCACCTCTAACCACCTCTAACCACTTCTAACCACTTCTAACCACCTCTAACTACCTCTAACCACCTCTAACCACCTCTAACTACCTCTAACTACCTCTTGTAACGATTTTTAATTTGGGTCAATTTTCTTTTGACATTTATTAATTTAAATGTTGCGGAAAATTGATCAGGTTGGCCAGTTGTGATTTTTTTTTTTTTTTGTTTTGGATAGTTCATTATGATTTCGATTCCTTTGGTTTGGGAAAATCCCACTAGTGTGTTTCTTTTTTTATTATTTTTAATCTTTTTTAAGTTTATTTCCTCCAACTTTCAGTATTACTAATTAGTCAGGTCAGTTTAGGTTTTTCTCGTGGTCTCAGGATGCCATGTTGGATGTGTCCGATCAGAGGCTCTCGGTACGGCGTGGCGGCCGGCGGCTTTGGCCGTGAGGCCGAACCTCTAAGTTTTCATAAAAAAGTTTGTTAAAGCTGGTTTGGATTAGTAATGTTTTACCAAGTTAGGTATACCACTGGTACTCCCCGTCAGTATTTTTCCTCATTTTTCTCAATGTAGCAGTTTTCCGAACCCTTCAAGTGAAGGTAAGCTTCCTTTTCGTTTTTCTTTAGGTTGGGTCGACCATATGGTCGCACCATTTCTTTTTCTAAGTTGTCTCTCTGATTTAGTTTTTTTAACGGCCTCCTCATTAATTTATTTCTAGGGTGGTTGGTCCAGGGCCGAATTTGCAGAACCATCAGCATCAACCATCCAACCATCACGTATATAAATTTAAGACAACCTATCATATTTAATATATTAGTTACAGCCAACTTCAATTTGTTAATTTTGATGTAATATAAATTTGACGGGGTTGGTTCTCCTCCCCATAAAATAAAAAGAACCTGGCGCTCAGACAGATTTATGTTTTATTTTTCAAAAATATATTTAAAATATTTTTGTTAATTTTTTTTTTCTTCAGTGTAATCATAAAACCCACCCCCTACTACCTACTGAGTTGGGCATAATTAAATTTTAATGTGCTTGTCACACTCTATGCACCTCTAACTACCTCTATGCACCTCCAACAACCTCTAACCATCTCTAACCACCTCTAACCACCTCTAACTATCTCTAACTACCTCTATGCACCTCCAACAACCTCTAACCACCTCTAATCCCCTCTATGCACCTCTAACCACCTTTAACTACCTCTAACCACCTCTAACAACCTAAGGTTTCCTCAATTTCTAGGTTTTCCAGCAGGGAACAGTGTCAAAACGTTTCACTCTAGAAGCACCGTAAGATTGGCATCAGCTTGTTTATGGAAGCTGGTTGAAGCCTTCAGCCAAGCTGACTCCTTGACCTCAATGTGTATCTAGAGCTAGAAGCGAAACGTATTGACTTATTTGCATTATACTGATTATAGTTGGAGCGTTACTTGTTACACACGTTTGTCGCTCGGAGTTATTTATGGAACCAGTGAGGATGATTTATCGAGGTCCTGCTGTAATTAGCAATCAAGAATATGATTAATAGCTAGAGGGGTGACACGGGGCCGATTCGAATACCCAAACTTTGATACATAGCAAACTAGGGAATTTATCGAATTCTTAATGTAAATATCATGGTGAATCTGTAAAGTGATGCCAGCGCTCTTTGTGGACGAATGCCAAACTTGGCAAAGATTTTGGGTCTTAGTGATAGTAATAATAATAATAATAATAAGAATTAAAAGCCTGCTTTGTTTTTAAGGGTTACGCTTGTAACAGGTGTTTGAGGAGGTTATTTAGCTTACAATCACTATTTAATACATTTTTTCTTTCTGATATTTTTAGATGTTAAAAGTGTTACCTTATTGCTCGTTTATTAGATGTTTTTTTTATGTTATATTAAAAAACCAGTAGACGAAATTACTTAGTTATTTTATTAGTTAGTTATTTGAGAAGTTAGTTAGTTGTTTGAGAAGTTAGTTAGTTGTTTGAGAAGTTAGTTAGTTGTTTGAGAAGTTAGTTAGTTGTTTGAGAAGTTAGTTAGTTGTTTGAGAAGTTAGTTAGTTGTTTGAGAAGTTAGTTAGTTGTTTGAGAAGTTAGTTAGTTGTTTGAGAAGTTAGTTAGTGATAGTGAAAACTTTAACAAATTTAAACTCACTATCAACTCTTGGTCATTTAGTTTGTTTCAGTGAGTTAGCACTCAGAACTTATAACTTGTATATTATACAAGCAATTCTATTAGTATTAATAGAATAAAAAGAAAATGAAGTATTTTTATAAACATATTTTAATAAGTGTATTTTATCATGTAAAAAGAACACCATAATATTACAGTTGAAATAAAAATATATTAAGCGATAAAACAAAAACGATAACTTCAATAAAAATTTAAAATAACAAAAAAGACAACAAAAAAACAAAATACAATAAGAACAATATTGGTTTCAATTGAAACGCTCAACCTTACGGATATCAACAACATTTTGGAGTTATAGGACATCACACAGTTTAATCTGTACAACTTACAGCTTGATCTGTACAACTTACAGTTTGATCTGTACAACTTACAGTTTGATCTGTACAACTAACTGTAAGTTTACAACTCACATAGTTACAGATTCACGTTGGCAGACTGCACAGAGCATCGAAATATAGAATCTCACACTTCCACCCCATAGCGCTCAGTGCGCCGGCAAGGATTTTCTTTATGAGATTGGAATATTGGGGCTGAGAGATGTGGTTGAAGCTAGATCTGGAATATGCTGTAGAAGGAAGATACGCAGGACTCGATGTGAATAAGCCTGGGCCGGGTCGAAGCCGCTTACAGCCCTCAACATATTAATATGATAAAGCCCAAATACTATATAATAAGATTCACTTTTCCCTTATCCGAGACTATTATCAGCCGTATTTCCGTACTTACTTTGCAATGCAATTTTATGAAATCCCACAATATCCCGTACTGAAGCTATAAATAGCGGCCCGACTCAACGCACTGTACACGTACAACTCACGTTCCACAATATAAAAAAAATATATTTTTAAAAAAGGAGAAACACAATAAAAAGAAGAAAATACAAGTAAAAAACTCGTAAATGTGATAGTTTAGTTTTGAAAGATAATGGTTTGTAAACATGTTGAACCACACACGGACAGACAGACACGACACCAAAACTGCTCTCTGATGGTGAAACGGATTTCTGCCTTGAAATTTTTGAAATTTGACACATACAAAATAATTCATCCTTCAGAACGATCACAGACAGACTCAAACGGCGACAGACAGACATGAGACCAAAAATATTGCCAGATGTCTGATAAGTATTTCTGTGAGGAAGTATTGAATAAGGAGACATAAAAAAGTCGGTTCTGCAAAATGATGACAATACTTGCGTCAGCAGCGCTAAACTTGGTAGGAAAGAGTATGACAATACTTGCGTCAGCAGCGCTGAACTTGGTAGGAAAGAGTATGACAATACTTGCGTCAGCAGCGCAAAACTTGGTAGGAAAGAGAATGACAATACTTGCGTCAGCAGCGCTAAACTTGGTAGGAAAGAGAATGACAATTCTTGCGTCAGCAGCGCTAAGCTCGGTAGGAAAGAGTATGACAAGTTGTGCATCCTTCATTGAGATAATTATTTAATCCAAGTACTGAGATTCCATCCAATTATAAGATACAAGCCATTAAGCCCTTAGTAACGGCTTAGTTTTATATTTATAAACAAAATTAAAATTAAAAATTAATTTAGATAAGTTATTAGATCTATTAGTCCAGGAGATAGCGTGCAAAAAAGTGTCTGATCAAGCTAGAATTTTGTGTATAAGTAAATCTTTTAAGAATATAATATGGTTGGCTCAGATCGTCTGTGGGACATAGTTTGGCAATAGGCATTTGAAAAAAAAAAATCTTAAGAGGGCGACCATATCCCGCACATTTTGGTGGACAATACGATTTTCATGATCCTGAGTACGAACATTTAGTAGACCAATTATCAAGTTGATGGTAGTTAGGATCATGAAAATCACATTGTCCACCAAAAAGGGCGGGACAACTATCTCTAACTACCTCTATGCACCTCCAACAACCTCTAACCACCTCTAA
>KZ651153.1:339523-361798 GCA_001010745.2 Gerris buenoi | reverse complement strand
AATGCATAGAAAATGATACCCCACTTGCTTAGCTAAAGTCATTTAAATTTTACCCCCCTCCTCCCCCCCCCCTCTAAAAAAGAGGGAAGCGTACATAAAAAGTTGTGGACTTTTTATATATTATTTGCAATGGCATAACAAAGCTCACTGTGAAAAAAAAATCGTGGCTTAAAATTATTCCGAAAAAACACCCTTTTTTTGCCTAATTTTACTGGACTAATTGGAATAAATGACGTTGCCTTAGCTCATGAGCTGAGGCGAATATGATGCGAAACGTTTTCCTAACGATGCGTGAATGTAGTATATTCTACACTCATTATTTCCTTTGTGGAGCACTGAAGAGAACTAGTTGTTAGCTGTTGAGAGCAGAAATTGTAAAATTAACTTACTATGGAGGAGAGTCGTCTTTCTTTATTCTTAAAACCATAAATTAGCTCGAGTTACTTCTAATTAATTCCACGTTACTAGGAACAGTTAATAAGATTCCCTAAACTATTCGGTTTCAACGTTTAAAAACATTGAACAAAACTATTTGGATTGTTGGAACACAACGTAAAGGAAGCAATAGAAGAAACTTTTGGGTAATCCTCAGTTGATTGAGTTAAGCGTCGGAACAGTTGATATGGCGCCCGACACACTGTGTGTATCTTGTTTCACCCCGTCTAGGAAGCGGGTGCACCTGAAGCCCTAGACTAAGTCTCACCTTTCAGTTTTACAACCGACTTCAACATAACATAAGAACAAAGTGCTGGAAACATAACTGGTTATTATTCACCATATTGGAGTATTAGTCCACTTATATTAGTTAAAAATATGGCTTCTGTTCCAAAAAAAAATCGGAGCTACAATTTTTGTTTTTTTGATCGTTTCATTTTGACGTTTTGAAAAACATATTAAAAATCGTCAACGAGAACGAGGTCGCGTTATTAGATATTCAAGGGCAAAGGTCGACAAATTTAGTTATTTGCAAATAACTCGCTTCTTACGGCTACGACACCAATATAGGGTTATCAGAATTAAAGATTACAAAATTTCCTAAAAAAAAATACTCATTTATTTTTTACGTACAATGAACGGTTTTAAGGAATATAGGGCAATAAAAATCTATGAATATCTAGTATCTGTCGCCGCACCACTTGTTGCGTATTTCTACGAAGCCCTTTTTTGTGGGGAATTTAATAATCTTGCTTTTGATCACCTTAATTTGTCTCTGAGCCGTAGGGAAGCGAGATATTCGCAAATAACCGAATTTGTTAACCTTTGCCCTTGAATATCTATTAACGCGACCACGATCTCGTTTTCGATTTTGAATATGTTTTTCAGAATGGCAAAATGGAGCGATAAAAAAAAAAATTGTACCTTCGACTTTTTTGGAACAGAAAACCTACAATGGCTGGACTATATTCAATTTGGCAGGATTTAATACAGTCTATACAAAGTACAAAGTGGAAGATATAGGAAATGTGATGATGACTATAAAATGGAACTGGGCTGGACATATAGCCAGAACTGTAGATGACAGGTGGACCAAAGCGATGATAGACAGGTTCCCGAGAAACCTAACGAGGAAGAGAGGAAGACCTGGACAGAGATAGGACGAGGAGATGAGAATGGTTTGTGGGGGACTCACTTGGCAAAGGGTAGCAAATATGAGACAAGAGTGGAAAAGAATGAGAGCAGTCTTCGTAGACGTTTGCTTCTACCAAAATTAATTGTTAATAAAATTAGTAGGTAAAATTAATATATTTGAAAGGAAAGAAATAAATAAAATAAATTAATAAATAAGTAGGTAGCATGAAAGGAGCAACTAAATACCTATATAAGGTACCACTGCTTGAGCCGATTTGTGAAAAAAATTTAATTTATAATTGTAAAAAAAAGTCTATACTTATTATTTTTGTAGATTTTGTTTTTTACACAATAAATGGTTATTATTATTATTATTATTATTATTATACAGAGTACACTTTGTCTAATCTAAAACCTTTTCAAAGCGAATGAATACATTGTGTGAATGTTAAGAACCAAGGTAAATTGATTTGTGGCTCCGGCTCGCTGGTGGGAGCGAGATGAAGCAGTAACCTGTACTGTACCGCTCCAGTATGATTCCATCACATCTGTCTATCACACTGCAGCTATATATCAAGTGATAAACCATCCTCTATAAACGAGCACCAGTTCCGAAATAAAAATAATAATTGCGTCACAGTGTTTTGATTTCGATATAAATATATAACCTGACTAATATCAACAGCAATTAAGAGTTGCAATACATCACACTCAAAATAATACATTTTTATTGTAATTTTACATTAAAGTTAAAGATCGGGAGGCTGCACAGTGCATCTTGATAACACACTGAAGTGTAATCAAATGAAATGGAAGGTTTCAGAGATACAGAATCCAACCTCAAGAACATTGCGACCGGTTGTAATGTGGAGACATTTTCACTTAAAAATTGTATTTAATTTTGTGGACGTGCGATGTGTCAGGCGCTTCTCTCTTCAAAACCGTTCAGTTGATATTAAAATTTAATTCAAATTATAATTAGTATTAACACTGGGACAGGGAAAAATAGACTCCAGCGCCGGGACTTGAACCACGGGCCTCTATAGTTCCAGTGTAGTGCTCTACCAACTATTAAAACTATTTACTAACAATTTAAATTTCGAGGAAATACTTCACTTGGCCATTATTATGTGTTGCTGTCATTTTAATTTTGAATTAAGTGTGCTTGGAGAAATCCCTTTGGTTTTTCACATTATAAGAAGAACTATTGGGTTATTTATTTGATTTGTGAGCTGTGAAGTTGCTCGTTGCTTGTCGGTTGCCCGGCAGGATTACGCCGTCAAGTCCAATCTCTAAAAATAAACATGTTTAAATCCTCGTGTATATTTTAAAGCTTGAGAAGGACGTAGTTCCACAAAATTAAATTTGAAGCTTAACTTCCACGACCTTTATCTAACCATCTAACTGTGAATGTTCCACTTATCATAATATACAGCCGAGCCAAGTTCATCTCATCTTCATATGTTTTGTCGGTAGGATTTGAAAATGTTTGTTTACATTTCCATTTCATACATAAAGTAAACCAAAATCGGCTTTCACTTATCCCCGTCTGTCTGTGTGATTATGGATTTATATATGACTAATATGACACCACAGGTCCGACTTTATAGACGCAATAAACAAGGAAATGGAGTAATTTTAATTTGTGGTTTATGGTGCTATCATTTGGCGCATGTTGTCGGCTCAATTTCATAAAAAAATATGGAGTAGAACCAAACCAAAGTTATTAACTATTTTTAATTTCTCATAAAAAGTAAAAGTATTGTGATGGCGTGAAAATTTTATTTTGATTTGTTTTACACTGTTTGAAGAAGTCCCCTGAGTCCAAAAAAATTGGTTTTTAAGAAATGTCTATCTATGCAGACGCCTAGAGCCTAAACTACTGAGCCGATTTCGATGAAATGTTGTATATATGTTCAGAATAATCACATACAGAGGCTAAATCCATATTTGGGTTCACCATCCCCCAAAAACTCTGAAAAAAAAATTCTCCTTAGCTGTTCCAACAATGCTTATTAAAAATTTTAAATTGTAGTCCATATAAATAAAAATCTAATGATATAAACTGTTTTACCGGGAAAAATCATGTTCCTGAGAAAATAGCTTTAAACGTGCACGGAGAGAAGCCGCGTTCGATTCCCCGGAAAAATTATTTTTATTATAATTTTTGATAAAATGTGTCTACGAAAAGTAATAAATAGAAATCACGGGGCTAAGTAATTATGAACTATATATGAGAAAGCTTGACTGAGTTGTCTCGGACCGACTTTTTTTAAAATTAAACATGCTTTGACAATTTTCATACCAACAGTGTTATTGAGATGAAAATGAACAGGTGGAAATATAAAGGAGGAAACTTCACAACAGGGAAACTTGCTTATTGAAATGTTTTATATTTTTGTTTAGAGTTGTTTTGTCTATGACTGGAGTCTCAGCCAACAAAATTCTACATCGATGAAACTAATTTGTTTCATAGCAGATTCAATGTACGCTAACAAAGCTAGAACTGTCCAAATCACGCAGATGGAATAATTCAGATGTATCGTGGTATGTCCGCGGTGTGGAGCAGCTCCAAACTAATCTAATGTTAACAGCGATGAATGTTTTAAATTGAACATTGGCAGCACTGCTCCATGCATCCATACACTAATATTAATCTCCAGAGAAGCCGCAATTCCAAACTGGCTACGGCCATATATTAACATTTTTCTGCAACTTCATTATTATACCGGCTAAATATATTATAGTTTTTAAAATAATTCAATTTTATAGAAAATAATTAGAAGAAATAATTTTATAACACAATAAATAAATATATAACCTAATAATAAACATTATAATTATTGTAAGAAATCACTTATTAAAATAAATAAATAATGATTTAAAACGTAATACTAATTATAGAAATACGTTAAAATTTTGATATTTTCTGTTTCATTATGTAATGTAATTTTAATTAATCATTGTATAAAAAAAAAAAACATATTATAATGTATATAAACAAATGTAAAAATATTGTAATCAAACACACAATTAAGTACACAATCCGACAAATGTAGGTGAACGGAGAGAGACCCTAACACGAACGTACTCTTCAAGACATACCTAAACTCAACACGTGGATTACTCCAACTCACCACAGTTCACAAGGAGTCCACCAAAACACCTCACTACGGGCCTGAAGGACAACACACAACATTATACTTTCAGGACCCATCAACAATGGCCTGGTCACCAACTGCCAGGACCATCACTCAGTCAACAATGGCCTGGTCACCAACTGCCAGGACCATCACTCAGTCAACAATGGCCTGGTCACCAACTGCCAGGACCATCACTCAGTCAACAATGGCCTGGTCACCAACTGCCAGGACCATCACTCAGTCAACAATGGCCTGGTCACCAACTGCCAGGACCATCACTCAGTCAACAATGGCCTGGTCACCAACTGCCAGGACCATCACTCAGTCAACAATGGCCTGGTCACCAACTGCCAGGACCATCACTCAGTCAACAATGGCCTGGTCACCAACTGCCAGGACCATCACTCAGTCAACAATGGCCTGGTCACCAACTGCCAGGACCATCACTCAGTCAACAATGGCCTGGTCACCAACTGCCAGGACCATCACTCAGTCAACAATGGCCTGGTCACCAACTGCCAGGACCATCACTCAGTCAACAATGGCCTGGTCACCAACTGCCAGGACCATCACTCAGTCAACAATGGCCTGGTCACCAACTGCCAGGACCATCACTCAGTCAACAATGGCCTGGTCACCAACTGCCAGGACCATCACTCAGTCAACAATGGCCTGGTCACCAACTGCCAGGACCATCACTCAGTCAACAATGGCCTGGTCACCAACTGCCAGGACCATCACTCAGTCAACAATGGCCTGGTCACCAACTGCCAGGACCATCACTCAGTCAACAATGGCCTGGTCACCAACTGCCAGGACCATCACTCAGTCAACAATGGCCTGGTCACCAACTGCCAGGACCATCACTCAGTCAACAATGGCCTGGTCACCAACTGCCAGGACCATCACTCAGTCAACAATGGCCTGGTCACCAACTGCCAGGACCATCACTCAGTCAACAATGGCCTGGTCACCAACTGCCAGGACCATCACTCAGTCAACAATGGCCTGGTCACCAACTGCCAGGACCATCACTCAGTCAACAATGGCCTGGTCACCAACTGCCAGGACCATCACTCAGTCAACAATGGCCTGGTCACCAACTGCCAGGACCATCACTCAGTCAACAATGGCCTGGTCACCAACTGCCAGGACCATCACTCAGTCAACAATGGCCTGGTCACCAACTGCCATGGCCCATTCCTAATCACCACGCTACCATCATCCATCATCCCAGGACCACTTCAATCTCACTTCTGACACCACATCCACACATAAGGTCTCTCCTCCTTTCCGCGACACACTGTATCAAGTATACACCTCCAGCTCAAAGTCACAACCCGAATCATTGCAAACACTACACTGCCTTGGCTACTTCCTTCTTTTGGGAGTAACCTGTTCGCAGGTGCTCACTCTCCAAAGAAGGGGGGGTCTGTAACGGGGAAGCCAAGTCAAGAATATTCTAGGAAAGCAGTGTAGACCTTAGGCTAGCAAAGGCTCGAATTTCTGTCTAGTGGTGCTTTCCCCCACCAGGAATCTATCAGACTAAGCCCTAGCATAGAGTCACACGGGGAGTCCGATCTTAGCTCTGGAGGTGTACACATCATACAACTACTACACACACATAACCAAGCATATAACAATATGCTATATTCAACTCTTAACTGTGTTATTATTTCACTCACCAAATCTCCGTTACACAACCATACTGCTTAATATATATTATTTAGAAGTATCAAATATAGGTTAAATTTATATTCCAACTTTTATGAAACACGTGCCATTTCGCAGAAATTAATTCCTAAATTAAATAAAATAGAAACAATTTAAAAATGAAAAATGTTGTATAAACTTGAATTTTTTATTTCTTTTTTTTTAAATGAAGATAAAATATTAAAATTGGCATAACTGTATGGTTTAATAATTTTGTTTAATATTGCGGAGGACTAATGTATACATTCTTAATGAGTTGCAATATTGGAGATGTTGGATATCCGCATGGTTTTATCTTATAAACTCTAACTGAATTGTTTCCCTGATATTTCGTGGAAGAAGTATAAGGGGGCTCTAACTGGAATGTAAGAGTTCTCACGGTAGATGATGTAAACATTGAGCTTCAGAAAACAATCAACTACAGTAAGACCTCTGTCTCTGTAACCAATATTCTACAGTCACAGTCTTAGATTTCTTACTGTAAACGATTGGTTACAGTCCCTAGGCCCTACTCAAACAAGAACTGCTCACTACAAATGACTGTTTACAGTGTCTAGGCTCTACTCTAACTAGAGTCTNAACCAAACCAAAGTTATTAACTATTTTTAATTTCTCATAAAAAGTAAAAGTATTGTGATGGCGTGAAAATTTTATTTTGATTTGTTTTACACTGTTTGAAGAAGTCCCCTGAGTCCAAAAAAATTGGTTTTTAAGAAATGTCTATCTATGCAGACGCCTAGAGCCTAAACTACTGAGCCGATTTCGATGAAATGTTGTATATATGTTCAGAATAATCACATACAGAGGCTAAATCCATATTTGGGTTCACCATCCCCCAAAAACTCTGAAAAAAAA
The DNA here is from genome assembly GCA_001010745.2 of Gerris buenoi. Taxonomy (NCBI): domain Eukaryota; kingdom Metazoa; phylum Arthropoda; class Insecta; order Hemiptera; family Gerridae; genus Gerris; species Gerris buenoi. Next base: position 354,518 of record KZ651153.1, on the reverse strand, counting down.
ATTCTCCTTAGCTGTTCCAACAATGCTTATTAAAAATTTTAAATTGTAGTCCATATAAATAAAAATCTAATGATATAAACTGTTTTACCGGGAAAAATCATGTTCCTGAGAAAATAGCTTTAAACGTGCACGGAGAGAAGCCGCGTTCGATTCCCCGGAAAAATTATTTTTATTATAATTTTTGATAAAATGTGTCTACGAAAAGTAATAAATAGAAATCACGGGGCTAAGTAATTATGAACTATATATGAGAAAGCTTGACTGAGTTGTCTCGGACCGACTTTTTTTAAAATTAAACATGCTTTGACAATTTTCATACCAACAGTGTTATTGAGATGAAAATGAACAGGTGGAAATATAAAGGAGGAAACTTCACAACAGGGAAACTTGCTTATTGAAATGTTTTATATTTTTGTTTAGAGTTGTTTTGTCTATGACTGGAGTCTCAGCCAACAAACTTCTACATCGATGAAACTAATTTGTTTTATAGCAGATTCAATGTATGCTAACAAAGCTAGAACTGTCCAAATCACGCAGATGGAATAATTCAGATGTATCGTGGTATGTCCGCGGTGTGGAGCAGCTCCAAACTAATCTAATGTTAACAGCGATGAATGTTTTAAATTGAACATTGGCAGCACTGCTCCATGCATCCATACACTAATATTAATCTCCAGAGAAGCCGCAATTCCAAACTGGCTACGGCCATATATTAACATTTTTCTGCAACTTCATTATTATACCGGCTAAATATATTATAGTTTTTAAAATAATTCAATTTTATAGAAAATAATTAGAAGAAATAATTTTATAACACAATAAATAAATATATAACCTAATAATAAACATTATAATTATTGTAAGAAATCACTCGTGAAAATTTTATTTTGATTTGTTTTACACTGTTTGAAGAAGTCCCCTGAGTCCAAAAAAATTGGTTTTTAAGAAATGTCTATCTATGCAGACGCCTAGAGCCTAAACTACTGAGCCGATTTCGATGAAATGTTGTATATATGTTCAGAATAATCACATACAGAGGCTAAATCCATATTTGGGTTCACCATCCCCCAAAAACTCTGAAAAAAAAATTCTCCTTAGCTGTTCCAACAATGCTTATTAAAAATTTTAAATTGTAGTCCATATAAATAAAAATCTAATGATATAAACTGTTTTACCGGGAAAAATCATGTTCCTGAGAAAATAGCTTTAAACGTGCACGGAGAGAAGCCGCGTTCGATTCCCCGGAAAAATTATTTTTATTATAATTTTTGATAAAATGTGTCTACGAAAAGTAATAAATAGAAATCACGGGGCTAAGTAATTATGAACTATATATGAGAAAGCTTGACTGAGTTGTCTCGGACCGACTTTTTTTAAAATTAAACATGCTTTGACAATTTTCATACCAACAGTGTTATTGAGATGAAAATGAACAGGTGGAAATATAAAGGAGGAAACTTCACAACAGGGAAACTTGCTTATTGAAATGTTTTATATTTTTGTTTAGAGTTGTTTTGTCTATGACTGGAGTCTCAGCCAACAAAATTCTACATCGATGAAACTAATTTGTTTCATAGCAGATTCAATGTACGCTAACAAAGCTAGAACTGTCCAAATCACGCAGATGGAATAATTCAGATGTATCGTGGTATGTCCGCGGTGTGGAGCAGCTCCAAACTAATCTAATGTTAACAGCGATGAATGTTTTAAATTGAACATTGGCAGCACTGCTCCATGCATCCATACACTAATATTAATCTCCAGAGAAGCCGCAATTCCAAACTGGCTACGGCCATATATTAACATTTTTCTGCAACTTCATTATTATACCGGCTAAATATATTATAGTTTTTAAAATAATTCAATTTTATAGAAAATAATTAGAAGAAATAATTTTATAACACAATAAATAAATATATAACCTAATAATAAACATTATAATTATTGTAAGAAATCACTTATTAAAATAAATAAATAATGATTTAAAACGTAATACTAATTATAGAAATACGTTAAAATTTTGATATTTTCTGTTTCATTATGTAATGTAATTTTAATTAATCATTGTATAAAAAAAAAAAACATATTATAATGTATATAAACAAATGTAAAAATATTGTAATCAAACACACAATTAAGTACACAATCCGACAAATGTAGGTGAACGGAGAGAGACCCTAACACGAACGTACTCTTCAAGACATACCTAAACTCAACACGTGGATTACTCCAACTCACCACAGTTCACAAGGAGTCCACCAAAACACCTCACTACGGGCCTGAAGGACAACACACAACATTATACTTTCAGGACCCATCAACAATGGCCTGGTCACCAACTGCCANTAATGTAGATGATTGTTTACAGTCTCTAGGCTCTACTCTAACTAGAGTCTAAGTCTAGTTAATGTAGATGATTGTTTACAGTCTCTAGGCTCTACTCTAACTAGAGTCTAAGTCTAGTTAATGTAGATGATTGTTTACAGTCTCTAGGCTCTACTCTAACTAGAGTCTAAGTCTAGTTAATGTAGATGATTGTTTACAGTCTCTAGGCTCTACTCTAACTAGAGTCTAAGTCTAGTTAATGTAGATGATTGTTTACAGTCTCTAGGCTCTACTCTAACTAGAGTCTAAGTCTAGTTAATGTAGATGATTGTTTACAGTCTCTAGGCTCTACTCTAACTAGAGTCTAAGTCTAGTTAATGTAGATGATTGTTTACAGTCTCTAGGCTCTACTCTAACTAGAGTCTAAGTCTAGTTAATGTAGATGATTGTTTACAGTCTCTAGGCTCTACTCTAACTAGAGTCTAAGTCTAGTTAATGTAGATGATTGTTTACAGTCTCTAGGCTCTACTCTAACTAGAGTCTAAGTCTAGTTAATGTAGATGATTGTTTACAGTCTCTAGGCTCTACTCTAACTAGAGTCTAAGTCTAGTTAATGTAGATGATTGTTTACAGTCTCTAGGCTCTACTCTAACTAGAGTCTAAGTCTAGTTAATGTAGATGATTGTTTACAGTCTCTAGGCTCTACTCTAACTAGAGTCTAAGTCTAGTTAATGTAGATGATTGTTTACAGTCTCTAGGCTCTACTCTAACTAGAGTCTAAGTCTAGTTAATGTAGATGATTGTTTACAGTCTCTAGGCTCTACTCTAACTAGAGTCTAAGTCTAGTTAATGTAGATGATTGTTTACAGTCTCTAGGCTCTACTCTAACTAGAGTCTAAGTCTAGTTAATGTAGATGATTGTTTACAGTCTCTAGGCTCTACTCTAACTAGAGTCTAAGTCTAGTTAATGTAGATGATTGTTTACAGTCTCTAGGCTCTACTCTAACTAGAGTCTAAGTCTAGTTAATGTAGATGATTGTTTACAGTCTCTAGGCTCTACTCTAACTAGAGTCTAAGTCTAGTTAATGTAGATGATTGTTTACAGTCTCTAGGCTCTACTCTAACTAGAGTCTAAGTCTAGTTAATGTAGATGATTGTTTACAGTCTCTAGGCTCTACTCTAACTAGAGTCTAAGTCTAGTTAATGTAGATGATTGTTTACAGTCTCTAGGCTCTACTCTAACTAGAGTCTAAGTCTAGTTAATGTAGATGATTGTTTACAGTCTCTAGGCTCTACTCTAACTAGAGTCTAAGTCTAGTTAATGTAGATGATTGTTTACAGTCTCTAGGCTCTACTCTAACTAGAGTCTAAGTCTAGTTAATGTAGATGATTGTTTACAGTCTCTAGGCTCTACTCTAACTAGAGTCTAAGTCTAGTTAATGTAGATGATTGTTTACAGTCTCTAGGCTCTACTCTAACTAGAGTCTAAGTCTAGTTAATGTAGATGATTGTTTACAGTCTCTAGGCTCTACTCTAACTAGAGTCTAAGTCTAGTTAATGTAGATGATTGTTTACAGTCTCTAGGCTCTACTCTAACTAGAGTCTAAGTCTAGTTAATGTAGATGATTGTTTACAGTCTCTAGGCTCTACTCTAACTAGAGTCTAAGTCTAGTTAATGTAGATGATTGTTTACAGTCTCTAGGCTCTACTCTAACTAGAGTCTAAGTCTAGTTAATGTAGATGATTGTTTACAGTCTCTAGGCTCTACTCTAACTAGAGTCTAAGTCTAGTTAATGTAGATGATTGTTTACAGTCTCTAGGCTCTACTCTAACTAGAGTCTAAGTCTAGTTAATGTAGATGATTGTTTACAGTCTCTAGGCTCTACTCTAACTAGAGTCTAAGTCTAGTTAATGTAGATGATTGTTTACAGTCTCTAGGCTCTACTCTAACTAGAGTCTAAGTCTAGTTAATGTAGATGATTGTTTACAGTCTCTAGGCTCTACTCTAACTAGAGTCTAAGTCTAGTTAATGTAGATGATTGTTTACAGTCTCTAGGCTCTACTCTAACTAGAGTCTAAGTCTAGTTAATGTAGATGATTGTTTACAGTCTCTAGGCTCTACTCTAACTAGAGTCTAAGTCTAGTTAATGTAGATGATTGTTTACAGTCTCTAGGCTCTACTCTAACTAGAGTCTAAGTCTAGTTAATGTAGATGATTGTTTACAGTCTCTAGGCTCTACTCTAACTAGAGTCTAAGTCTAGTTAATGTAGATGATTGTTTACAGTCTCTAGGCTCTACTCTAACTAGAGTCTAAGTCTAGTTAATGTAGATGATTGTTTACAGTCTCTAGGCTCTACTCTAACTAGAGTCTAAGTCTAGTTAATGTAGATGATTGTTTACAGTCTCTAGGCTCTACTCTAACTAGAGTCTAAGTCTAGTTAATGTAGATGATTGTTTACAGTCTCTAGGCTCTACTCTAACTAGAGTCTAAGTCTAGTTAATGTAGATGATTGTTTACAGTCTCTAGGCTCTACTCTAACTAGAGTCTAAGTCTAGTTAATGTAGATGATTGTTTACAGTCTCTAGGCTCTACTCTAACTAGAGTCTAAGTCTAGTTAATGTAGATGATTGTTTACAGTCTCTAGGCTCTACTCTAACTAGAGTCTAAGTCTAGTTAATGTAGATGATTGTTTACAGTCTCTAGGCTCTACTCTAACTAGAGTCTAAGTCTAGTTAATGTAGATGATTGTTTACAGTCTCTAGGCTCTACTCTAACTAGAGTCTAAGTCTAGTTAATGTAGATGATTGTTTACAGTCTCTAGGCTCTACTCTAACTAGAGTCTAAGTCTAGTTAATGTAGATGATTGTTTACAGTCTCTAGGCTCTACTCTAACTAGAGTCTAAGTCTAGTTAATGTAGATGATTGTTTACAGTCTCTAGGCTCTACTCTAACTAGAGTCTAAGTCTAGTTAATGTAGATGATTGTTTACAGTCTCTAGGCTCTACTCTAACTAGAGTCTAAGTCTAGTTAATGTAGATGATTGTTTACAGTCTCTAGGCTCTACTCTAACTAGAGTCTAAGTCTAGTTAATGTAGATGATTGTTTACAGTCTCTAGGCTCTACTCTAACTAGAGTCTAAGTCTAGTTAATGTAGATGATTGTTTACAGTCTCTAGGCTCTACTCTAACTAGAGTCTAAGTCTAGTTAATGTAGATGATTGTTTACAGTCTCTAGGCTCTACTCTAACTAGAGTCTAAGTCTAGTTAATGTAGATGATTGTTTACAGTCTCTAGGCTCTACTCTAACTAGAGTCTAAGTCTAGTTAATGTAGATGATTGTTTACAGTCTCTAGGCTCTACTCTAACTAGAGTCTAAGTCTAGTTAATGTAGATGATTGTTTACAGTCTCTAGGCTCTACTCTAACTAGAGTCTAAGTCTAGTTAATGTAGATGATTGTTTACAGTCTCTAGGCTCTACTCTAACTAGAGTCTAAGTCTAGTTAATGTAGATGATTGTTTACAGTCTCTAGGCTCTACTCTAACTAGAGTCTAAGTCTAGTTAATGTAGATGATTGTTTACAGTCTCTAGGCTCTACTCTAACTAGAGTCTAAGTCTAGTTAATGTAGATGATTGTTTACAGTCTCTAGGTTCAACTCTAACTAGAGTCAAAGTCTAGTTAATGTAGATGATTGTTTAAAGTCTCTAGGCTTTACTCTAACTAGAGTCTAAGTCTAGATAATGTAGATGACGGCCTATCTCTAGGCTCTAGGTAGCATTAGTTGAAAGATTGAAATCGAAACAATAATTCGAGATATTTTCCTCCAGAGGAATCATGGTGACAAAATTACCAAAAGCTAAGTGCATAATTAGTTTGTAAGCTGAATGTAATGCCGTAAGCTTCACCTTCACACATGGCTGCCCCGACAGACGGGAAGGACCACCCCAGCAGGAAATCATGTAGATAAGGTGGCCATTCTCCGGGGGTTGGTTGACGAGCCAAGCCAGTGGTGGGCGGATTCCTCTAATAAATGTATTTTCTTGTTATCTACTTATTTTAAATGGCGAGCTCTTATCAACCAATCATTTAGTGTGGGTTGATAAGAAGACGAATAATTGGCACTTCTCTAATAAGGAAGAAATATGTGTGTGTGTTTGTTGGCACCTCTCTAATAAGGAGGAGATATGTGTGCGTGTTTGTTGGCACCTCTCTAATAAGGATGAGATATGTCTGCGTGTTTGTTGGCACCTCTCTACTAAGGAGGAGATATGTGTGCGTGTTTGTTGACACCTCTCCAATAGGGAGGAAATATGTGTGCGTGTTTGTTGGCACCTCTCTAATAAGGAGGAAATATGTGTGCGTGTTTGTTGTTGTGGTAAAATGGAAAAAACACGATTTTATGCTATTTTTGACCCTAAATTGTCAAAATGTGACCCCTAAATGAACTCCAAAAATTCATTTTTTGACATATACAGGGTGGCACAAAAGTATGGAAACTCCTGAATAACTCGTACGAAATGCATTTTTTTGAAAAAAGTTAAATACAAAAGTTTTGGGATTTTTCCATAGCTATTCAATGGTGACCTTGGATTTGACCTTAAACTTGTCCTTCAGGGTTATTTTAAGGTCAACTTTGTTATTTCAAATGGGAACCCCAATTTTTATTGCAGATTTGTAAAGAGCAGGAAATTTTATGAAAAATGTGACCTTGACCATGTCCTTGAGCATGCCCTTTAAGGTCATTCTAAGGTCAAAATTGTTTTTCCAATGGGAAACCCTAATTTGAATTGCGGATTGCGAAATAACCAAAATTTTCCCTTTAACAGTGGCCTTGACCATAGCCTACACAACACCCTTATACATGACCTTAGAGGTCATTTCAACCCTTCCCCCCTCCCCTTTTTTATTAATTTATTGGTTTTTAGTACTTTTATTCAACCTTTTTTCTTGAAGGTCGACCACATCCTTGACTATGACCTGAAATAAGACCATGAAGAAAAAAAATTGAATAAAAGTACTAAAAACCAATAAATTAATAAAAAAGGGGAGGGGGGGGGGAAGGGTTGAAATGACCTTGAAGGTCATGTCCAAGGGTGTTGTTGTGGCTATGGTCAAGGCCACTGTTAAAGGGAAAATTTTGGTTATTACGCAATCCGCAATACAAATTAGTTTCCCATTGGAAAAACAATTTTGACCTTAAAGGGCATGCTCAAGGACATGGTCAAGGTCATATTTTTCATAAAATTTCCTGCTCTTTTCAAATCTGCAATAAAAAATGGGGGTTCCCATTTAAAATAACAAAGTTGACCTTCAAATGACCCTGAAAGGCAAGTTTAAGGTCAAATCCAAGGTCACCATTGAATAGCTAAGGAAAACTCCTGAAACTTTTGTTTTTAACTTTTTTAAAAAAAAATCATTTCTGACGAGTTATTCAGGGGTGTCCATGGAAATATTTTTCAAAAATTCGCATTACAAAAATTTTGAAGCCATTGCAATAGCTTAATTTTCTTTGAAAATTCGCTAATAGTTAATCATGATGAATCAGGTCTAGAAAGAAGTCTAGCTGTGCCTTGCCTAGGCTTGCTATGTAGTTGAAGAGGGAGGTAAAATAGAGAGGTGGGGGGCCAAGCCACCTCCCACCTCCTAATAATTCTACATGACTATCTCCCTCCCTGCTTTATTTTTATATATGCTTTTTTTTATTTTTGGTTTTATTGAAAAATTTTATTAGAAAAAATGTTCATCTCATCGAATAGATAAAGTTAGAAGTTTTTCCCGTCCTAAAATTCCAATTTTAATTTTGATGCGCACGTTTACGCGAGCGTTGCACGCAATGCTTAGGCAGACAACGTTGTCCAACGAACTCGTCCTGAGCATTAGTAAAATGAACCATTAGTATTTGTACCAAATTTCATCAAAATCGGTCAACTTTTACTCAAGTTATCGTCGTACATTTCAGACACTCAGACACGGAGCATATTTCGTTGAATGTAAGAAGCTCGCTTACGCTCACTTTAATTACATTTTCAACTTTACCTAAAACTAGGCATCGCGTGGCTCTATCATTGAAGCGAGCGTATTGCAATAAAATACTGAATATTAAAATTTGTTTATCATGATTAATGTCACAGTAGAAGATAAGAGGAAGAGGCAGTGCGAGGTAGAGTGGGGGTACTCGATATAAAGCTTTACTTCCTAAACAAACCTATAGGGTAAAGTAGGGACAGATGCCGCACTTTCTTTCTTAAGTTCACGAATCACTATCCATAAGGTTTAGAAAACGAATGAAAGGTGTATTTATAAAATTATTATTTTCTCATCACTATGAAGTTCTTTATTTTACTAAAAAAGTTTATGAAAGGTATTATTTTGCTCAAAATATTATAGTCTAACTTTTTAAGGGTCTGCTAAAGGTATGAGTAAGACGCCGCATGCGGGTGGGACAGATGCCGCACCTTATTTTAATCAGTTATCGGCATACCTACTAAAAACTAACCATAACCTAAACATTTAGTTACGGATAGTTAAGCCTTTTTTAGTTCTAAACAAATCAAAACCAACCTTGAAAGTAGCTTAACTAAAATTTTTGTTTTAAAATTTGACCAACTTGAGTTTAAAACATATTATAAGTGTAAGGGTAAGGGGCCGCGCATTAACATTGATTTTAATCAGTCTTTCCCTTCTAATTTAGACTGGGCATTTTGGGCATCTGAAGATTAAAATAATTATTAAATACATGCATAAAATCTCAATATAATTTTGTGAGGGACAGATTCCATGTATTTCATGTGCGGCATCTGTCCCTCTGAAGCAGTGCGGTATCTGTACCAATTTTGAGGGCAAGAAGCCGCACCGCCATTTTTTTTTTTTTTTGATAATTCAGAGAAATCAGATTTACAATCAGAAAGATAACATATTACTCCACAAATTACATTAATTAACTTTATTTAAAAATACTTAAGTAGTAGTAGAACTCAGTCTGAAAAAATGGAGAGAATATTTTTAAGTACTCCCTGTGATACTGCTGATGAAACTAAGTCAAAAATATGAGTGACGCAGTGCCGTCTTCAAGTTAAAAATGAATGAGAAGGTTAATTACGCGTAAAGGTAAAATCTTACCAAGCTATGCGTGTTCACAGTTACCCCTTCATATATTTCCAATAACCGCGGCATCTTACCCTCCGCGGCATCTGTCCCTACTTTACCCTACACTACACGACTATAAGAATCTTAACCACCCCTTTAAACAATTATTATAAAATGTATCACTTCATTACTCAAATACTACTGCTTGTATCAAGTTGAAGTTGTACTGTACATACTTGTTCAAATCGTTACATTAGAACGTAAGATATCAGTAAAAAGGCTGTTTTCTCTATTTTAAACGTTTAGGTCCGCTTTAATAGTTTTAGCGATCTTTATTGGTTTTTACATAGTGGTGTCGTTGTTCGTTTTACTAAAAAATGTTATTTGAAAAAAATGTTCGTCTCATCGAATAGGTGATGATAAAATTTTTTCCCGTCCTAAACTTCCAATTTTAAATTTGAAGCTCACGTTTACGCGAGCATTGCGCGCGAACTCTTGGACGGATCACGCTGTCCAACGAACTCGTCCTGAGCATTGGTAAAACGAACGCGTGTACTAAATTTCATCAAAATCGGCCAATTTTTACTCAAGTTATCGACGTACGTTTCAGACACACAGACAAACACACAGACAGACACGGAACATATTTCGTAGAATGTAAGAAGATTGCTTATGCTCGCTTTAAAAATACCTTATTATGTTAATTCTGAAATTTTCAAGGATGAGAGTTGTTCCACTTTCAAATATAAATATTTATTTTATTCGGCTGTATAGCAAGTTAGAAACAATGCCGATAATAGTTATTTGCAGCTCATGGCCCCATATTATGTATTGATAAGAATCTGAATCTGTTGTTTCTGTGAGATGTGTATAAAACTTTATACAACATTCAAAATGAATCACATTATTGTGAAACAGCTATAATGATAAAATAGATACAGCTTTACACCAAGTCGACATCCTAACAACACGTCACTTACATGTTCTTGGTTTCCTGTAAGTCAAACTAACAGCACGTCGCTTACATGTTCTAGGTTTCCTGTAAGTCAAACTAACAGCACGTCACTTACATGTTCTTGGTTTCCTGCTTGAGCTTGGTTTGTTTACAGCAGGTACGAAACCAATCTGAATACTTTGCTCGGACTTGTATTTATGCTCTTGGGACTTTTTCTTTCTTTGTCTGTATTTTTTTAGTTAAATTTATTTTGATTGAGTTATTTATTTGGCTAGTAGGTGGTACTATTGATTCTGCTGTAAACATGTTGGAGAGTTGAGATGTAGCGCGAGGGATCCCCTAGACTCGAGCATAAACCTCAAGTTGCTCTGACTGTAACTATGTATTAATAAAGTTTTTATGGCTCTTTAAATCTCTTTCTCTTTATTGAATTTTCCCCTCATAAATTGGAATTTCTCTTTTATTTTCTTTAAATCATCGATTAGGAAAGTTTTTATAGACAGTACACCACACACCCACGCACACTGTCTCTCACACACCTCCTGGTGGCAGCCTAACGGCCCTGCCAACGGTGTCAACAAAATGAGGATGATTGGGATTGTTTGTTCAAGAATGTTTGTCCCATTATAGTATTACACGCTGTATAATTATTTAATTACAAAGGTAAGGATGACAAAGTTAACAGTTTGAAGTATCTAAGTAGCCGACTTACTAAGCCTCAGTTAAGACGAGATTCCTTCCATCCTGGTAAATCCCTCCCCACCTCTAGTACAGCACAAAACTTGCCAAGTATAAACAACTCTCGCTACCAAACATTATATACTTGACATAAGCGTGAGCTCAGAATAACCTCAACACCAACTCCTTCCGTTAAGTAACCAAGTCTTCAAACAATTACACCTGTATACAGCAGACTTTGCCACCCGATAGTACTTAAAAGGTTTAGAAACAGTAATATAATAAGTAAAATGATTATATACCGGTACTTGTTATATTTGAACAGTGGAGTCACATGATATGAAATAAGATGAGCAGTGGGGCAACTTGAAGAGGAATAAGATAACCACTGGAGTCACTTTATGAGGACCTATAATACAAGACCATCTTGTATTATACTTCATACAAGACCATCTTGTATTATACTTCATACAAGATCATTTTGTATTGTTCATCGAGATCGAGGTAATAAAAGATCATATTGTTTTATATTTCATTCAGGTAATATAAAATCATCTTGTATTATACCTTAAAGAAGTAAATTATATTTTCCGAAATGTCGATAAAACTAAGAGCTCGCTAACCTCAAATTCCACTGATTATTGTGTTATATTATTAAAAATATGGTATTTTTGTACATACGTGTATTTTGTAGGGTCAAAACATAGATACATTATACTTTTTTCTCCAACGCCAAGGAACTAGTTTATTTTGATAATAATACAGACAAGAGTATTCAATTTACTACAACTTCATTTTCTGCGACTTTCCTGGTAGGTTTGCGGATAAATGCCGAAACGAGAGCAAAACTAAACAAGTAAGGCGCGCTCCACGTGAGTACGCGAGGCTATAGTCGCCGGTTTCTTTACGATTAAGTGTAAAATTTTAATAGCTGCATATTCTTTTTCTACACTTTAAGACTTTTAAATTGATGTATATCATGTCATGGTGACTAAAAACTTTTTATAGTCGCCAGCCACATTGGCCGCTATCTTGAAAATATTAAGTGAAAAATTTAAAAAGTGTCCAGTAGTCAAAAATGCCGAGATGCACCGCTGTGTGCAGAATATCATGTTCCTAGCTATAGTAGTTTATGAATTGAAACAAGCAACGGACTGACAGACAGACTGACAGAGCCGTTATATAAAAGGTTTCTTTTTGTACTTTGAAAATAAACCAAAAAGGGTCTTATCTCGGAAATAGCGGTTGTGCTTCAATAGTTGCAAATTTAATGTACTTTAAAAATTGTAATATCGAAAAAAGCATAGCTTAAGAATTATGCAGTAACTATTGAAAAAGTCCGAAAATGTTTCTGTTTTTCGATGCTGCAAACTTAGGATCACGCTACCCAGACTGGCCCTAACAAAATATAGAACAATCAGAACTACCTCACGCTTTGCGAATATAATTTTTTAATTTGACCGGCCTAAAATAAATATTGTAAAACGTATATAAACAGATGTTAAAAGATAGAATAAAAAGTAAAATACCAATATTTGTTAGAGAACGGTCCATGGCAACTTATTGCCGAGACGAATTTTCAGTTCAGCGCTGCTTTACAATAATGCAAGGTGAGCTGCACAGCGGCGGATAAGGCAGGGATTCTCTGATAAGGAATCGGGGGTCTCTAAGTAGCTTTTAATTAGTTTTTAACAACTGAAGACAAAATTACAGCCAACTTATCCTGCTTTCTTATTCTCTGAAATCCACACCCACTTTTAAACAACCTTTAAAAAATAAAATCAACTAAGTTGACGAGAAATCAACCTAGAAGCTCAACTAATTAACTGAATTCTTTGAAATTGACTTCTAAACAACATTTCTTCTTTATTTCCAGCTTTTATTTGTGTATCGCTTTTGAACTCTTAAATAATGTTTATTAAAGAAACAGGCGGATCTGAGAATAGAGCCCAGCTCACCGTTACTTTGTGATATGCGAACCTTTTCATGTTTATAATTGATTTGATATCCTACCAGGGGGGGGGGGATTCCCTTTGTTAGCCCTTCACGCGATGCCGGGGGTGGGGGGTTAATTCAATTTGTGTAAATAATTATTTGCTTTAAATCCTTGCTTGTTTCTTTAAGGTAAAAGGGGTTTTAACTTGATTAAATTACCTGATTTTATTTGATCAAGCCGATTAAAGAAGAATACTCAGCTTGTTCTTTTCCTCGGAGGCTCTCGAATCTTGTGAAATCGTATGATAAACAAACGGAATTTAATTCAACGATATTCAGTAAAAGTGAATTAAAATTCAACAAACGTAAAGATGATTTCAGAATGGAAGAGAAATGTTGTAACTTTACGATGTTTAGACCTTTAAGTGTTTTAGAGTTTTATTTTACTGGTTGACTGACTGATGATGGACTTCTAGAGCCGTGAATTTAAAATTCGGTTAAAAAAGTGGTCTGTATATAAATTAACCATTGCAGTCTTTTAAGAAGAACTTTTTGGAAAATTCGAAGCATCTCAGGAAAATTATCAACTTCATTAGATACATTAGCTCTTGCTCCCAACAAAACATAAACAAGTAAGGCGCGCTTCACGTAAGTACGTGAGGCGATAATCGCCGGTTTCTGTACGATTAGTTTAAACTTAATAGTTGCATATTCTTTTTCTACACTTCAAGACCTTTAAATTGATGTATAACATGACATGGTGACTAAAAACGTTTTATTTTATTCACCCACCATATTAGCCGCCATCTTTAAAATATTAAGTGTGAAAACTCCAAAAAGTGTACAGTTGTCTCAAATGCCGAGATGAAGTGAGATAAGTTAGATGAGTTGTCTCAGATCCCGTGTGCCGAATTTCATGATCCTAGCTTTATGAATTGAAACATGCCAACGGCCAACGGGTTTATTTTCATACTTCGAGTTGAAACCTAAAATTGTACAAACAAGAAGCCTGGAGTGAAGGCTGGTGTGAAGGCTGGAGTGAAGGCAGGTGTGAAGGCTGGTGTGAAGGCAGGTGTGAAGGCAGGTGTGAAGGCTGGTGTGAAGGCTGGTGTGAAGGCAGGTGTGAAGGCTGGTGTTAAGGCAGGTGTGATGGCTGGTGTGAAGGCTGGTGTGAAGGCTGGTGTGAAGGCTGGTGTGAAGGCTGGTGTGAAGGCTGGTGTGAAGGCAGGTGTGAAGGCTGGAAGGTTGTGTCGTCGATATCTCCCGGTTTCCCCCAAGGAACTGCGCGTCGCAGCAAACCAAGTCCTCACGATAAGGTTTTCACCGGAAAACAGCAGATTCAAGAAAATACAACATTACCAACAATAAATACCAATACATAACGCTACAGATAAAATTTGGAAATATTCAGTTGAGAATTTCCATACATGAAAATATAGAGTTACCATTCCAATGGAATTTGATATTTATTTATTTTTTTGTTAATATGAGATATCTAAATATTTTTATAAACGAAATGTAACTTTATAATTCCGACCCCCTCGTCCCGAAACAATCAAATTTTATGGTGATGAAGTCTTGAAACAACCGTAATAATAACATATCTAATATCTATATTAAAAGACAAATTTTACGTAAATTTGCTGATTTGGTTGCTTTTATTATAAAATAATAATTTATTCATGTTGGTTATAAAAGGAACATTTTACAAATTTCACTTAGTATTTAATATTTATGTCAATATAATTTTTAAATTTATATTTTACAAAAAGTTTTTAAATGTAAATAGCTTTTACTCAATTCTAGTTCTATATTTTCGTTGCCTGCTTTTACAAAAAAAAAAAATTACAAAGTTTAAATACAGGAAAAGTCCACTCTGAGAAAATTCTACCCCCTGGGAAAGTCTGCCCCGGCAGTGGCAGCTTTCCAACAATCCTCTTAACTGCTACAGAAAATCAAAGAGTTTTCAGAAAATGAAGCGAGAGCAGAAGAAACAGTGAGGAGGGGGGGGGGGGG
>KZ651153.1:315353-335669 GCA_001010745.2 Gerris buenoi | reverse complement strand
TATGACAATTTTTATGATAAAAACTCATGGTTTCCAATAAAACCAGAAAACCCCAAATATCTCCCTTAAAATTGAGAATTGGACAGGGGTCAAGAGGACATTTTTTGTTGCTTTTGGGGAGTAGAATCACCTCCTGAAGTTTGTAACATTTATCGTGAATCACCCTGTATATGATATACTTTAGGTTATTTTTATAGTTTGTAATGTGTACTTTAAAGCGCCCTACTTGTAGCTTTTTGCTGTTAGGGGCTTTTAAAAATGTTTAAATAAATAAATAAAATAAAAATATATTTAATTTGAGGAATATATTGGTTTTTATATCAAGAAAAATTATAAAACACTTTAAAAGATGTACTACAAAATGAAATCTCTTTTCAAGCTGTATTACAAGGCTAAATCACTCCAAGCTATACTACAAGGTTGGTTATACATCACTCTACAAGCTACACTTAAAGGTTACGCCACTATGCAAGAAATACTTCTAGGTTATGTCACTCTACAAGGTATACTACTTTATTAATTCAAAGTTGCTGTAAAACTATCTCGTCATCATTCATTCTACATAAACGACCATTGATATACAAGATATTATGAAGTATAAAAAAAAGTCATCAAGGTGTTACTCAATCACTGGAACTAGATAACAGTAAAACCAATTGAAAAAGGAATTTTAAAAAGAAGTATCTTTATTTTTATAGTCTTAAGAAAGTTTACTGGTGTTGGAATTCCAAGACGGCGCTTCCTCTGCAGTAGAAAACTTGCGGGTAAGGACCGCCCCAAGGAGAGAGTGCTGCCCTCATATGGACCCGAGCACCAGAGAACTGCACAAGCATCTGCTCGTCTCTCAGGTAATTACTTGTAAAACAAATATTCTCCTTAAAAGAAAGTTCAAGATAACGCGGTAACGCTTAGAATAACGTTTTATTTAACTCAGGTAATTCTATCAACTACCTGCTCTCTCTTTGCCCGCTTCCACTTAACTGCAATTATTGAATTCGGAGGCACAAAATAAACTACCTGTTGAGAATGCTGATAATGTTTCCGCAAACCTCCGGTAAGGTTCAGCGATAGTTCAGCGGCTCACAGATAATTAACAACATGATTTTTGGTTAGAATTAGCGGTGTTTTTAGACGAGGTCTGAGACATTAATTACGCAATTAATCAAGGATCCAGGCAGGTAGGACACATAACATTATCAAATTGCTGGGATAACTACTTGTAAATTATATGGTATTTATCAAGTTTTTATTGGAGGTCAGAGCATCAGCTATGAAACGAGTGCAGTTTTAATTCGTACTATCTCCCTTCTTTTTCAAATATACATTAATGTTTGTAAAGAAAGATTTAGTGGAAACAGAATGTTGATTATTAGTAAATAAAAGACTTGTACAGACCACTTTGTCTTGGAAGCAAAATTCTATCTCTCATTCAAAGAGTTTCTAGTAAGTAGAATAGAGTAGGTATGTATAAACATCCCGTAAAAAGTTGCTTGTTCTTTGTATTAACTCCCAGAAATATACCTGGCCATAGAGATGTATACTTTTGTGTTTTTACATTATTTTTTGGACTGGTCCTTATAGGGATTTTTTTGCGTTTTATTTTAATTTTTATTCGGGGGTAAAATTATAAAAGGGGTAAAATAATAAAAATAATTTGTTTAAAGGATTAACTTCAGGTACACACAAGAATTAATTCACACCTGAAAATTGAATATGGGGAATGAACTAATACATGACCTTTTTATGGAAAGGAATCAACTAAACTGATCCGTGACCTAATCCGGGGAATCAACACAAATCCAGCCGTTCCAATATCCACACGCAGGGTTTTGATACAAACCGCTTTCAAAAATCCGACGTAATCAGGTAAACCTCCCAAATTTTGCAAGATTGGAAAAAATTATTCGAAGAAATTGTCTAACTTGATAAAAAGTTACGGGCTAACAAACTGAGAATCAATGTTTGGCCCACTCAATTAACAGTTTTGGCGTAAATGACCTCGGTCGGCAAATACCTCCAGTAAAAATCCAGATAAATAACGTGTAAACATTTAAGAATTTTCTACGTCGCCATAGTTTTAAACTTGGCGATAAGAAAACACAGTTTAACTGTGTGGTCTATCCCGCGACATCACGTTCCCCTATTAAGGTTTTAATTTAATAAAACGCTGTTGGAATACTGGCGACGCACGGAGCGCTGGAGAGGTCGAAGTGGCGAGGTGTAGGTAAGGAGGCGAGACTGAGTGGGCTGCTCCAGTAATGGGCATACGACGCTATTCTCTCGCCACTGCCAGCCTCGTCATTAGATATCTTCACCCGACCGCTTTGTTCGCCCACTCGCTAAGCAGTACGACCTCAGCGGCGAAGTCACGGGCGCAAACATATAACTGCTTCACTTGTCGTAACACGGTATATAACAGTTTTAACACGTTCAAGTAACAACTAGATATTTGAATCATATCCAATTTTATTATTACACATAACTACCACGCGCTTTCAATTCAAATTGTAGTTCTAAAGCTTTATCTGAATATGTTCATCACTTCTGAAGATGAAATGCCATTTGTTCATGTGCGCATTAAATATGATTAATTTTGCGTATACATTTGTTTTAAATATTTTCCTGGTGGTCATTTACTCTCTATTTATTTAACCTGATGGAAAATACAATGAAATGGTGAAGTGGGTCAACTCGGTTATTTACTGACATCTCCTTTGGCCTTGGATCAAGTATTGTGACGCGGATATTTCAATATTCTTCACTTACCGACGGATTAGTAGGTTCCAACATGCTCTAAATTAAAAGATATCAACTCTAATCCTTATAGTTCGTTCCACAAAAAATTCCGGGAATAATTGTGCCGTCAGATGGTAGTATTGTGTACTCGAGAACACTTTACCATTTTCATCCCCTAATATTCAAGATATTAATATCGTATTATTATAGTTTATATATTGAAACTTCCTATTCTTAATATAAGAATGAATTCAGGCATAATATAGATAAAAGAGACTTCAAATTATTATTTCCTCCAGAAGGGAGGAAACATTAACTTTCCACCCTAGTTTATAGGGAGGAAAGGATCCCATTACAGCCTAGTTGTGAAAATCGTGGCGGAAAGTAGAAATCGTGGCGGAAAGTAAAAATCGTGGTGGAAAGTAACAGTAGAGCCAACTTATTATTCTTAAAAAAATCAGTGTTGCCTGTTTCGTAACTAATAGCAGTTTTTTTTTAACTCAATGACTCGACAGGTTAAAAGCTTTTTTATTAAATATTACAGAGTTTAAATGACACGTACTTTTGATTGCCGTGATACTTTAATTTTTATCGTCATTTTAAAATGTCGTATGACTTCATAACTGAGTTTAAACAAAACTTATAGAAAAGAGTCCTTGTAGAAAAGAGGTAGGTTACATCCCATCAGGTTATATTATTGTTTTTGATTTCTCGTATTTTAGAGATAAACACAAATAAATTAAATATTATTCAGTTAGTCATTTTGTAGTACATTTTGTGTATTATTAAACATTTGAGTTATAGAGTTATTATTATAATTACATAGTTATTGAAAGTTATCAGGGCCGCCCTTAGGCAGGGGCAACCGCCCCGGGCCCCGCGCTTTTAGGGGCCCGAGGAAAATTTTTTATGTTTTCTTTGATTTCTATAATAACTTTAAGTTATTATAGAAATCAAAGAAAACATAGTTGGAATTGATGAATTGCACATTTAATTTACATTATTTTTTTCTACAATAAGATGTTATAAAACTTTTTTTTTTGTTTTGTTTTTAAAAGTCGTTAAACAAATTAAAGGTATAAACATTTGTAAACTTAGCTTTTAAGACCTAAATAAATTGATAAATCGAAATCTTAGGTTTTTTTGTGTTGTTTTCCACCCTTCTGGAGAAAAAATCTTGTACGGACCACGGGAGCAAAAAGTCATAGCACCCTCGCTATAATTTACTCCCTCGGCTATGCCTCGGGATTAAACTTATGGTTCCCTCGGCTGCGCCTTAGGAACCAACTAAATAACTCCCTCGGCTTCGCCTCGGGGTTTAGACAGTATGGTTCTCTCGGCTTCGCCTGAGGAACCAACAATAACGCTCAGGGAGTAATGACTTTGTTTCCTCCCTTGGTGCGTAAATAACTATTTTATCTACCCACGGCAGCAAAATGAAGCATTGTTATACTGTTTTCAATCCACAAAATGTCATTTTTCTTGATTCTTTTGTAAAATGTAAAAAAAAAACACGTAGCAAAATAATAAAGTGTCAGCTTATAATAACAAACAGACAGGACTACTTTAAGAAAAGGTTACAATATCGCAGGTTATGAACTCTCTCTCATTGTTCATTTATGTATATTTAAGTGTAATATTCTGCTAAATAATTATATATTTTATCAAAATACCTTAAAAATTATAATAATAAAACAAATTTGATTACTTTACAGTATTTTTTTTTTTAAATCGCTAAAAATTGAGATAAACAACAGTTGCTAATCAAAAAAGTGGCAACACTGATCGTTATGCCTGTGTTTTGTTTTCACTTGATGACTCAAACTGTAGTATTTTTAACACTTTCATTTCTTTAAAAAAAAAAATGTCTATCATAGAAAAGAACTATAATAATTTAGTGTAATTTTTCTGCCGTAAGTAGATAAAATATTGTATGTAACTATGCAGCAAAGGAAAAATTCCTGACTAGCTTAAAGATTACCTGCTTCGGTTACACCTTACCAGGTAATTATCATTTTCCTGCCTCGGCTTCGCCTCTGTAGTAAATTTGTTAAGCGTATCCTCGACTACGGCTCGAAACTAAAACTAAAGAACTTGTCACCAAAATTAAATTTTGCTGCCAAGTAACATAAATATCTATTATCTTAGAATAATTAGTTTTGATAATAAATAACTCGGTGAATTCACGGGGAAACTAAGAATTTAGTTGATATTCCAGCAGGGGAAGCCTCAACTACACCCCGAGATTTAGTTCTAAATTTTCAGTTTAAATGTCTGATCCGATAACCAAAATAAGCTTTTAATCGGAAAAACTTTAAATACTATTGACTGCAATACTGTATAGCGTCGACAAGTGTGATAATTTGTCAACAATCCTGAGCCTCGATTGTCCGCATTAGATTCCGATAATAAACGAGATATAGTACGGAATACTGCGCAGCTCTTACAGTATGTTTTTATAACTAACACACGTGACAATTTAACTGAATTAATGGTTTTTCATCCACCCCACTTCTTTAACCATCACAGTAAATTATAAACGATTCCAGCTTTTTATTTTTTTTTTTTTATTGAAGACGTCCACTGGCCCTCTTTTATCGGTTCATTTGGAAAATCCAGAAAATTTGATAATCCGAAAGGGGTCAGATTCCAAATAATCCGCATTATCGATGCTCTACCTCTACAATATTTAAACAGGATTTTTTTTTTTTTTTTTTTTTTTTTTTAAGCAATTTATAGCTTATGTAGCTCTGATATTTGAAGCTTAAAATTAGATCTCTACAGAGATTTCGTGTCAACGTACTCACGGTGCTTAATCACTGTATACTTACTCAGGTGCTTAATCACTGTACTTACTCACGGTGAGTAAAACTCAAAGGGAAAAATTAATCAGTTGAGTGAGAAAAAAAATGAGAACAGCTGATGTTTGATACGGAGCAACTTACACTGCATTAGTTTATAATCAAAGGGCAACAACAAATTAATAACTATTACAATTAAAGGAAAAATTAGTAAAGTTTTAATGGAAATTGTGACGTGGGATGATGAAAAAAAGTTGCTTCTTTCACTCGCGTTCAGAAGCGGAGAAAATCAAGATTTCTACAACGAGGAGCGACTTGTTAATCTCACGTTAACTAGAAAACAAGAGAAAACTTGTAATGTTAATTATTATGTAAACTGGGCAAACTTTGTCCACCTTTCTCTCCCTTCTCCAATCTAATATCGTCCAAGTTTTAATGCAGAAACACTTTTTAGTTTTTCTCGTTATTTCAGATAAGAAGTTTTTAATCGCAGTTCGATTAAAGATATGAAAGAAAAGAACGGCGCGGCGTGGGATAATCACCGTGACGAGCGAGGCAAGCTAAAGTAATCATTACTGTTACAAGACGACCAATAACAATACTTCTCAAACATCGTACTCCGGTTTATCTACTTTACAAAATATATATTATCTCATTTCCTATTAACTAATTTATTTGATTTTCTAAATAATATATCATTCCTTCTAGTTTCTACTCGCTATATAAAATATCGACTTCGGAAAGGAAGAGAGAGAATATTATGCGCTTAAAACAAATAATTAATTGGTTAATTTAAGAGATGGTTGGATAGAGTTTACTTGAGGCAACAAGTAGAAGCGTTTTTATGACTCATTTTAATTAGATTCGATTCCGAGCTCATATGTGAAGAACAAAATTATGCATTCATAAGTAGATATTAGATGTCCCTATTTATTCAATTCTTATTTTTTAAGTAGGTCAATTAGGGTATAATATGTAGTAAGAGTTAACAACTCATTGTAGGTAGAAACTGGCTATATTTGGTCCCCCTCCGGGACTTTATTTGTCTTAAAACTGATATAAAAAACGAAGGTTCAATTTGGTTACCTCTGGAGTTACCATTTTCTATGTTCATGTGTCAGTTATTTGTTAATTTTTATCTAGTTTTTAAGTTATTTTTTTAAATACTGTCTATGGAACGATGTGTGAAAGTGTGAAGGAGATTTTAATTAATGTATTTTCATTATTTATTTTGACAACACCAACTTAGTTTGAGTATATGTGACTAATTCCACCCATCATAGGTAATCATCTCATGTTATTATTAATTTTCAATGGTTTAAAAAAGTTAAGTGTTCATTTTTATAAAAATCTTATTTAAAAATTTTTTTTTTTAACTATATGTAATGATGTTTTAGGCATGATTATGTCCCGGAGGGGGACG
The DNA here is from genome assembly GCA_001010745.2 of Gerris buenoi. NCBI lineage: Eukaryota > Metazoa > Arthropoda > Insecta > Hemiptera > Gerridae > Gerris > Gerris buenoi. The sequence continues at coordinate 328,709 of KZ651153.1, read as the reverse complement.
AAATATAGCCAGTTTCTACCTAAAATGAGTTGTTAACTCTTACTACATATTATACCCTAATTGACCTACTTAAAAATAAGAAATTATCCTTGATTCCTAATTCAAAAATTTCAAAACAGAAATCAGTTTCAGACATCAGAGAACATTTTCGTTTATCATTTTCACCTTGTCTTAAAAAACAAAATCCCGTATAAGTAAAATTTAGATAGCAGGTCATTAGCTTAACTGACGGTCCCATCAAAATTTCTTGTATCTGCGCCCGTAAGCATAAACTTTTTTTTAACCCTTTAAAAGTACTTGTCTGGTTTTTAAGAAATTCCGATAGTCGGTTAAAATCACCTCAGTCGGTCCGATATTAATGTCAACCGTTGGCTCACAATTACGCAGAATACAAATAAAACAAATGAGCCCTCACTGGTAATGGAAACAGGTCCTGACACACTTTGGATTCCTTGCGGAACCACTCGTCCATTCACAGCACGCGAGGATTCTCATAATACTGTTTTATACGAATAAATCTTTTTAATATACATAAGGTAAACACAACTTCTGTTACATATTTGAATTGTTGGAGTGTTGTAAAGAGCGCTGCTGTGACGAGTTTGCAAATACGCCAAAATACGAAAACATTCAGCTAAAATTGTCACCCTCAGAGAAATACGTACTTGAATCAGACGCTATGGTGCTCATAACTACACCACGTACCGTTCTGCAACCGCTCGGCAAAAACACGTCTCACAATGAATTTAGTTTATCCGGAAAAAATCATAATAATCCGCGGCGTGCCAAGCCGCCAGTACAAATGAATTGGCAGAGACAAAATCCAGTAGAAAGTCGAACAAAATACCGCGCCTGCGCCTTAATTACCTTCCGGTTTTCCCCTTCAAATCAATCACGTGTCATCTTAAAAGTAAAACTACAAAATAAATATTATTTGTTGTTACTCGAGTGTTACAGTCGGACGGCAGCTGTAAGCCATCGGGTATGTGAGGTTTTAAACTAATTTTCTTCGCTGTTTTCCCCTCGAGTAGAAAAACGTTAAAGAAAAAACTGACAAGTTGGTGGGCGGGCGGTATCGAGTTTGACGTAGGACCTGCCGTAGAACCTCTAGCAAACCAGTGTAAATAAGTTAGTGAGTTCAGACTCTCAGAGAGCAAATAAATCAGAGACTCGGCCGAGTTCAAGACTTCCTGCTTGGCACTTCCACTCACTTACAACCCTGTTAAGTTCTTAAACTCACATCTACTCCTGAGAAGGAACTTCCAGGCCAAGCTTTATTGTTCACACGAAGTGAAGAAAACCGCGAGGCTAAGTTTTGTTATCGGCCCGGCCTCTAGACTAGCTCTCGTGACAGCCGGACATGAGTCCAATGCTGGATCTGTCACAATTATATTTTTTAACGAATGACAACGGAGACAGCGTCAGTAGATTTGTACGTGATTGAAAAAATATTTGGTGAAAAAAAAAACACTCGATATAATAGAACTTTCACAAACTCAGTTGTTTCTACCAGATAATCTATGAAATTTGTTGCGATTGAAACACACACAACTAAATCCTTTCTGTTAATTATCAAACCCACAGTATAATTGATACAATTACACACACATAAATAATAATAAGAAAATAAATAAAATAAAATTACAACAATATAATAATATAACACAAATCAAGGTGGCATTGACTGTTAAGAGATGTGATTTAACAACAATACATTATTATAACTGAATACATGATGGGATTCACTGATAAGAGATGAGATTTAACAACAATAAATTATTATAACAGAATACATGATGGGATTCACTGATAAGAAGGAGAGATTTAACAGAACATTGCAAATGTGTGGTTAAAAAGGGAAATAATCAACTAGTTTAATGTGTACTTTATCTCTACGTACGAATAAAAGACTCGTTAACATTTTAAAAAAGTATGTGACAAAAACTGTTGTTGCCTTGATTTAGTTACCTTGGACACTGAAGTGTTTAATTTGAATGCAGACGAAGATGCGTTTTAACCTGAGGGCGCGCAAACAACTGATATGGAATTAATTTGTCACAAGTGATTTATTACTGGTAATATTCTCGTCCCTCAAGCCCTTGTCATTAATTCCCCCCGACATTTACGCAGATAAATTTCAGTCAAGGGATTTCCATAGCGGCGGCGAGTCGATCAGCAAGACTCTAGTAAAATGATTTGATGCGCTCGGAGATCGACAGGTTACTTCGCTTGCTTGTAACTCAGGAGCGAATTCAGACACTTTTATATACTTTTTTATTTCTAGAAAGTAAGATTAATGATGATTTTGTCGGTTGGCTTGAGACAGCATAAAATAATCATTAATAATAACCTTCAGCTCGCGCTCCATGTGGAGCTTATGCTAGGTATTAGTGGCTATTATAGCGTAAGTTATAATAATAATAAGTAAAATTAATTAACTATCAAGAAAAAGCAAGTCCATTATGGCTTTTAATTACACTCTGACTCTTGACAGTTGAAAAACAAATATATAAACAAAACATGCAGGTTAAGTAATATAAAAATACACCAAACAAGAAAATATTAAATTAAACTATACAACAACTCTCCCCCCATAATTTGATGACAATATTTGATCAGAGTGTCGTCGCCACACACAACCATTGTCCATTTGAATCAAGTAATGAAGTGAGCCCTCTTTCTTCATCACTCTACCGAATTCCCATTTAATGTTTTTGGAGGCGTAGCTGCGAACTTGAACTCTCTCTCCCTCTTTGAACGTCCTTTTGGTCGCTTTTTCTACGAGATGTACTTTTGAATCTTCCTTCATCAAATCTAATCGAGTCCTTACATCGCGCACAAACATCAGGTTGTAGGCAGATTTCCCCGAGGCATTGGGTGTTCTTCTTAACTGACATAAAATCTTGTATAATTTCTCGTCAGCTCCCCCTTCGTCTTCTTTAACGGCTTGTAATGACTTTTTGATAGTTTGTACGAACCTCTCGGCCTGTCCGTTGGATGACGGGTGGAACGGTGCAGTCGTCCTGTGCTTTACACCGTTTTCTTTTAAAAACAACTTCATTTTGTATGATGTAAACTGCGGACCGTTGTCCGTTACGATGACCACAGGTAATCCGAATATACTAAAGAGATGACGTAGTTGTTTGATGCACCAGTCGGTTGTAGTGTTTTTTGTCGGTATCGCATCCACCCACTTGCTGTAACTATCCACCACAATGAGATAAGAGATACCTTGTAAAGGGCCGGCGAAGTCCAGGTGCAGTCTTTGCCATGGGCCGGATGGTGTCTCCAAAGGATGAATATCTTCTTTCTCCGGTTGATTTTGTTTCAGACAACATGGTTTGCACTCCTTCACCATAGCTTCGATGTCTCCGTCTATGCCGATCCAGCTACAGTAGCTTCTCGCTAAGGCTTTCATCTTCCACATCCCGATGTGTTCTGTGTGTAACTCGTGTAGTACTTCTCTTCTTAACGACTGAGGTATCAGTATTCTGTTCCCTCGGAATATACATCCGTCTTGTAGTGTTAATTCATTATCTTTGAAACCTAGCTTCTTTACTGATAATCCCGACTGTAAACAAACCTTTATTTTTCTTAGAAAGTCGTCCTTTTCCGTTTCTTCACTTATCTTATCTCTCGTCATAGGCATTTTTTCTAGTTGATTTAACTGAAATTTTTCACTCTGGTCCATATAATTATTATTATTAGGCGTTTCGAAAGGGAACCTCGAGAAAAAATCGGCGTTGGCGTGTTCCTGAGTTCTTCTGAATTCTATTTCGTAGTTGAAGCCCGAAAGAAAATGAGCGTAATTGAAAAGTCGAGTAGTCGAAATCGTCGGTAATGTTTTTGAAGGATGAAAAATAGATACTAAAGGTTTATGGTCCGTTATTAAAATAAATCTTCGTCCGTAACAGTACTGAAAAAATTTGTGCAGTCCCCAGTAGATTCCGGTCGCTTCTTTGTCTATTTGACTGTATTTTTGTTCGGTGGGAGTTAACGATCGAGACGCGAACGCTATGGGTCTCTCTGATCCGTCTCTATAACGATGTGAGAGTACAGCGCCCAGACCTACTGGTGACGCATCCGTCGCTAAAACTAGGGGTAAACAAGGATCATAATGTGCCAGGGTCATGGTATTCACAATTTCTAATTTAATCTTTTCAAAACTAAAAGTCAGCACACAGCGAGGGTCCGTAGTCAACACTGTATTGTTTGTAGTGCCTACTGATGGTGTTTTTTAAAATGATAAAAAGCTTACTTTGAACCGGACTACAAACATATAATTACAACGAAAAGACCATAATTATAAAAAAAAGTATTTTGTTAATAATAATTTTTAGATAAAACCAAGCCTAAAAATTACAAGATAATAAGAACTTTTTATATACTACGTTTTTAAATTTTCTGTTGAATCATATGTAATGTTGATAATATAATTGTCATTGATATATATATATATAATGTTAGTGAAAAATAGTAGTTCCTAAATTATTTATTTCACATAAATGACAACCATCTAGAGAGCTGATCTTAAACCTATAGTCGCGGCAATGAAGCACTAAAAAGGCCAAAAGTTCGGAATCTTTTATACTAAGACGGATCGGAATGCGGTTTTTTGCATTCGCTTACAAAAATTATTTGTAAAAAATGCCCCAGGTTTTTTTTGGTACAAACCGGAAAATGCATTGCTGCAGCCCAAAATGCATCCAGGTTGCACCCGGACACCTGGTGCGCCTGAACCTGGACGCGGACGTCATCCGTGAGAATTTTATCGACAAAAAACCCAAAAATCATTGTAGGAGTGTTTTTTTTTTCTCCTTAGTCCAGGCCCCGCCGACCAACGCGTAGAACGAGCAGGTGGCGGCAGTAGAAAACCGTTACGAAATACATTATCAAAGTTCTATAGTTGGCACATATATGTATTTTTTAATGGAAAATGATTATATGATTTCAAAATTAAACTTTTGGTACTCAGGGGTACAGGGTACGGGGTTCAAAAGTCAAAATAGTACCCTGCATGATGCATGTCGTTGGAAAGCTCTTTAAGAGTGGAGCTATTGTTATTATGTACACTTTTGTCATATTTTCACATAAGATGGGGGTAAAAAGGAAAAATAGGAAAATAAATGATTCTTAATTAAAAATTAGTAATATTACTAAATTTTATAAGATTTGAAGGACTTCCGCGTCCAGGTTCAAGCGCACCAGGTGTCCGAGGTGTTCGCCGATGCCATATTTGGGTCGGCCCAAAATCCCCTTTTCTCTCCTTCCCCGCGTGAATTTCGGGAGAGTCCCACGGAGATGACGTTCATCGGCGTTCCTGAGCTCCAGGTCGGCTGTGGGTCAATTTGAACATCATAATCGAGATCAGCACCCTCGAAAACCCTATTTTGACTCATATTCACAATGTTCTTTAATCTTCCAAAAGCCGTCTCAAAAAAATGCATTTTTGGCTGCAGCAATGCATTTTCCGGTTTGTACCAAAAAAAAAAAAAAAAAAAATTTTACAAATAATTTTTGGTAGCGAATGCAAAAATCCGCATTCCTATCCGGTTTTAGTCTAAAAAATTCCGAACTTTTTTGCTTCATTGCCTCGACTATATACCCATTTATATTTTTTGCCCTTGCAAATTTTAGCCGTGCCCCCCTCCCCTTACCTTTTAAGTTGCGCCCCCAAACCTCTTGCGCCCCTGGGCACGTGCCCATCGTGCCCCTATAGTTAAATCGGCCCTGCGATGGAGTCCATAAAATAGAAATCATAAATGAAGGCCATCTTGACAGATTTAAAGAAAATGTCCCTCAACTTAAAATTAATAATGTCTACTTATTACAGAGCAGCTTCTGCCCTTTATATAAGGTCTAAGGTATAAGCCATGTAATCAAGTCTCCCCTAGGAAAAGAAGATTGTCAAGTATGTGCTTTTACTTCACATAAATGGCCCGTAGTCCGCAGGCAATTTAACTAATCGGACGGGTTCGTTACCCAGGATAATCGTCGCCGTTTGAACATAAAAATGATGAGAAAATGACAAACGCCTGTAACTTGTCGAAGCGTTCTTCCCAAAATTGTAAATAGATAAAATTTTGTTGATAACGAGTAAAATTCTATCGATTTCAACGAAATNTAAATGCATTTTTGGCTGCAGCAATGCATTTTCCGGTTTGTACCAAAAAAAAACCTGGGGCATTTTTTACAAATAATTTTTGGAAGCGAATGCAAAAAACCGCATTCCGATCCGTCTTAGTCTAAAAGATTCCGAACTTTTTTGCTTCATTGCCGCGACTACTATAAAAGGACAAATCTTTGTACAACGGATCTCACCTCATATTGGATCAATTAATTTATTTCTTTGTTTACTTTTCCTTTTCCGATGTCAATATTTACCTCGTAATAAAAAATGACAAATTTGAAAATTGTAAATATGAGACATGTCAAAACAAATAAAATAACTTTTTCAAATTAACTTTCTATAAAGCAAAATTTGCTAAATACGAATTAAATTCTGCTGAAAGTATTAAAATAATGCATTGTCATCGTGTTCTCAGCTATTCTAAAAGTTTCAAATGTCTAGCTACTCGGGAAGTAAGTTAAAAATCGATTGCAAGATTTGTACTGGACAAACAAACAAGAAAGCAAGCTAATAAAAACGTAGTAAAATTGCGCTCACCGATGAAAAAAAATATCGATTTCGTTTAGCCAGTTTTACGCCTATATAGTAGGACTGGTGGTGACAAACACACATACACGAAAAAAGTTAAGGACAGATTCGGATTTTTTAATGTATAAAATAAAAAAAGTATCCAAAAAAATGTCAATTATGAGCAATGTACAGACAATTTCTTAATACATACAGGGTGTCCCAGGTAATATGGAACAGCGAAATATCTCTGGAACCATGATAGATAGAAAGATGCAGTTTTCAGGGTTCGATAAAGGCTAAAAAGACACTTCTAGAACATATGCTGAACATTTTCTGTGTGCAGCAAAAGCGTGTGCAGCAAACAAAATAAACAAAAAGTGAATAGAAAGCCATATTTTTAAGACTGGATTTGGATTCTATCGCTAAAAATAAGACTTTTTCTTGGAAATTTTTCGCTCCGATTGTTAGTTTGCCGTCTAGAGAGCCCTAAACTTGATAAAATTTAAACTTTAAGACCATTTTACAGCTAAACTAATGGATTTAGGAAAAATAAATCAAGAAACAAAAAAGTCTTATTTTTAGCCATAGAATCCAAAACCAATCAAAAATTCATACCTTATGCGTAATTTTTTTTTTCCTAAAAAAAAGTGTTCAGCAGGGCTCAAAATGTGAAAAAAATATCAATAATGCATCTTTTTAAGAATGGATTTGCATTCTATGGCTAAAAATAAGAATTTTTTTGTTTCTTGATTTTTNTTAAAATCAACTTTCTACTGTTTATATCATTGCTCGTTTCCAAAATGATATTATAAGTGGAATCTGTTTTTAGGTCTAAATGAGTCTGTGAAGGTAAGACTATTAAAACAGGTTTCTATATTTGGTGAGACGAACAGCCGCTTTACTCGGAGTACCGACCTCGTGTCCGGTAATCTTCTCCAGTACTCCCCACACCAGCTGCGAAACGAGAACTTAACCAACCGCTCCCAACGGGTGAAGCAATTGAGCAACCAACAACCAAATCGAGCTGGGAATTAGAAGAGGACGAATATTATGCAACGAACCCAAAACAGAGTCTTTCTTAACCATTTTTTAAAATCTAAAAAGGACCTTATTGCCTCTGTTTTTATATCTTGAAGAATGTTTTGAGCTCTATAATCCTGTTTTTTCCTTAAACTATTTAGTTACGAGTGCTTATCTATGTGAGTAAGGTGACAACTATAAGCCCCGCAGGACCAATGACAGCGGGTTCATGAGTTTGTACTGTGAGGTGGGAGTACTCCAGACTCTGGACCAGAACTAAAGCAGAGAATCCGGTTACGGGATCCGTATCATCTCGTACACTTGTTGGGCAATACCTCACAATACAACCGACAAAGGTCAACAAACTTTAAACCAATACACCTGATTTTTCAACACAGTACGCACTAGGTACAACGTGATGTTCCTTGTACCTAGTTTCTATAAGACAGCAGCGTAGTTACAATGGATTGCACCATGAACCTGGATTGTATAACACAGTACTGTAGGTATAACGAGGAGTGCCTTGAATTCGTATCTTACTCTCACTCCTTTAATTGAAACTCAATCTTGGCCCAATTCTAATTCTCTAAATTTATAAATTAAGAAAATGGAAACTATCCATGTCCTTAAATGGAAACCGAAAACCCCCGGGAAGATTTCTTTAAATAGGACCCTCTGGATTGGCCCACGAACAACTTTTAATGTAGGGTAGGGACATCGACAGTTAAACGTCGGTGTTTTATACGTTTGACATCGAACCAAACCAAAATTTACGTTAGTAACATCGATGTCTTGACCAATATTTACCTTAGTCAAACATCGACGTCCCAACTCTATACTAATCAATTACCTAATATTGTGTAAACTAGCGGTTGGTTTTATCTGTTGGCCTGCTTGGTCATAGGAAACCTAGCCGCTGAGAGCCAGCCTTCTAGAGTGCAATATATAACTACTCGGTGGAAAACCTTGAGTTAGAACCACCGGGTGTTGTCCAACCAATACGTGTGCTTTATAAGTCGCGACTTGTACATTGCAGCCGCATGTTACTGTACGTTGCAGCCACATGTTACTGAACATTGCAGCCGCATATTACTGTACACTGCAGCCGCATGTTACTGAACATTGCAGCCGCATGTTACTGTACATTGCAGCCGCATGTTACTGTACGTTGCAGCCGCATGTTACTGTACATTACAGCCGCATGTTACTGTACTTATGAATCTTATCATTGTACAAGTAGTCCAGTCAAATGGTGCATAAAAAGAGCTCAAAGTGGAAAGTTTTGGTGTAATTGTTGTTAGTGGCTTATTTTATGTTTTTTGGGGTGCTGAACACGAATCTGAAGTTGTCCAACAAAATTTCCCTCGGCAAATATGAGAAATCATCGAAAAACTACAAAAAAAAAATGTTTTTTATTGGTTTTCAGCTTATAACTTGCAAAGCAATCTACTCACGCAAAAAGTAGTCTAGTAGTAAAATAAAAAGGAGAAAATAATCTACATTTTATGTCTATAACTTTTATTTGTACGTCGTATGGTTTTCACGCAAATGGGAGTTGAAATATTGGGAAGATGTGGCGGGTGGAGGGAACAGGATGAAGGGTAAACGGTTGGTGGAAAGACTGCGCTGGCAGTTAATTTTATGTTTTTGGGTGTGCTGAACACGAATCTAAAGTTGTCCAACAAAAATTTTACACCCAAATATGAGAAATCATCATAAAACCACTTTTTACTTTTATTTTTTTAGTGGATTTCGCCTTATAACTTACAAAGCAAGCTATTTACGCAAAAAGTGGAAGAGTAGTAAAATAAAGAGGAGAAAATAACCTACAAATTATTTCTTTACCATTTTTTTGTAAGTCGAATGGTTTATATGCAAAAGAGGGGTTGAAATAACCGGGAAATCAATAATTTTTGAAAAATAGCAACAAACCTTATTCTTAAAATAATATATAGCGAATTTCTGAACAATTTATATGTATTTAAGTACTAATGCGAGCTCTTAGACACAGGTTCTATTATTTTTGTTGCTATTTTTCAAAAATTACTGATTTCCCGGTTATTTCAACCCCTCTTTTGCATATAAACCATTCGACTTACAAAAAAATGGTAAAGAAATAATTTGTAGGTTATTTTCTCCTCTTTATTTTACTACTCTTCCACTTTTTGCGTAAATAGCTTGCTTTGTAAGTTATAAGGCGAAATCCACTAAAAAAATAAAAGTAAAAAGTGGTTTTATGATGATTTCTCATATTTGGGTGTAAAAATTTTGTTGGACAACTTTAGATTCGTTTTCAGCACCCCAATAAACATAAAATAAGCCACTAACAACAATTACACCAAAACTTTCCACTTCAAACTACCATTTGACTGGACTAAAGACACGAATGTCATTTAAATTTTAAAATCAACTTTCTACTGTTTATATCATTGCTCGTTTCCAAAATGATATTATAAGTGGAATCTGTTTTTAGGTCTAAATGAGTCTGTGAAGGTAAGACTATTAAAACAGGTTTCTATATTTGGTGAGACGAACAGCCGCTTTACTCGGAGTACCGACCTCGTGTCCGGTAATCTTCTCCAGTACTCCCCACACCAGCTGCGAAACGAGAACTTAACCAACCGCTCCCAACGGGTGAAGCAATTGAGCAACCAACAACCAAATCGAGCTGGGAATTAGAAGAGGACGAATATTATGCAACGAACCCAAAACAGAGTCTTTCTTAACCATTTTTTAAAATCTAAAAAGGACCTTATTGCCTCTGTTTTTATATCTTGAAGAATGTTTTGAGCTCTATAATCCTGTTTTTTCCTTAAACTATTTAGTTACGAGTGCTTATCTATGTGAGTAAGGTGACAACTATAAGCCCCGCAGGACCAATGACAGCGGGTTCATGAGTTTGTACTGTGAGGTGGGAGTACTCCAGACTCTGGACCAGAACTAAAGCAGAGAATCCGGTTACGGGATCCGTATCATCTCGTACACTTGTTGGGCAATACCTCACAATACAACCGACAAAGGTCAACAAACTTTAAACCAATACACCTGATTTTTCAACACAGTACGCACTAGGTACAACGTGATGTTCCTTGTACCTAGTTTCTATAAGACAGCAGCGTAGTTACAATGGATTGCACCATGAACCTGGATTGTATAACACAGTACTGTAGGTATAACGAGGAGTGCCTTGAATTCGTATCTTACTCTCACTCCTTTAATTGAAACTCAATCTTGGCCCAATTCTAATTCTCTAAATTTATAAATTAAGAAAATGGAAACTATCCATGTCCTTAAATGGAAACCGAAAACCCCCGGGAAGATTTCTTTAAATAGGACCCTCTGGATTGGCCCACGAACAACTTTTAATGTAGGGTAGGGACATCGACAGTTAAACGTCGGTGTTTTATACGTTTGACATCGAACCAAACCAAAATTTACGTTAGTAACATCGATGTCTTGACCAATATTTACCTTAGTCAAACATCGACGTCCCAACTCTATACTAATCAATTACCTAATATTGTGTCCTTTCCATACTTTCAAGGGGCCACTATGTCGACATTAAGGTTTTCACACCACCAGCAAGCCATCCCGACATGTATCCTTATATGATGTTCTAATTATCATACGGGAATTTTTAAAAAGACAAATCTTGAGTTTATACTAAAAGTACATAAAGACAAGCAAGTTAAGCGAATGTTATAATAATGTATATTTACCAAAACAAGTCTCTTCTCCAATTACCTGAAACAAATAGCAAATTATTGAAATATTAATGATGTCATTAAATAAACAGAATCAAGTCTGTTGAGTCAAGGGGAAGTTCCCATTGACTACTGTCAACGGCACCGGCAACTCTAGCCCGAACTTATCTCATCAGCACAGCAGAGGTCTTATTATTGAGAAAAAATCCGTCCCAAACAACTCTGACAAACTTTCTCATATACGAGTTCAAAATTGGTTAACCCAGTTTTTTCCATTTATTAGTTTTCATAGCTACATTTATTTATTATAGAATGTTTCATCAAATTTATCATAAAAATAACTTCTCCTCAGCGGGGAATTGAACCTGACCACTCTCTGTCCCCTTTTAAAGCTAGATTTTTCCCGGAAAAACGGCTAATATCGTTAGATTCGTATTTAAATGTATGTATTTTTGTATTTACATTTTACATTTTTTAAATCAAAATCGTCGAAACCGTTTTCGGGAAATAAATTTTTTCACATTTATTCAGAGTTTTTTAGGGGATAGCTCCCCCGAATTTGGAGCTACAATTCATTTCTCTATTTCGCCTCGGGGTATGATTTTTCTGAACATGTATGCCAAATTTCGTCAAAATCGGCCCAGTAGCCTAAACCAGGTGTCTGCACAGACAGACGACAGACGACGGAGACATTTTTTAAAAACCACTTTTTTGGACTCAGGGGACCTCAAAACGAGTAAATCCATCAAAATTTCAAAATCAAATTTTCGCGCCATCACAATACTTTCTCTTTATATGAGAAAGTAAAACTTTGTCCGAGACAACTCTGACAAACTTTCTCATACCTACGAGTTCATAATTACTTAATCCAGTTTTTTCCATGTATTAGTTTTAATAGCTACATTTATTTATTATTGAGTATTTTATCGAAATGTATAAAATGAGTCATAAAAATAACTTCTCCTCGGTGAGGAATCGAACCCGGCCACTCTCTGTCCGCGTTTAAAGCTATTTTCTCAGGAATTAGATTTTTTTCGAAAAAACAGCTTATTATATCGTTAGATTCATATTTAAATGGGCTATATATTAATTTTAAAATCAAAATCGTCGAAACCGTTTTCGAGAAATACTTTTTTTCACGTTTTTTCAGAGTTTTTGGAGGATAGCTCCCCCAAATTTGGAGCTAAAATTTATTTCTCGATTTCGCCTCGGGGTATAATTTTTCTGAACATTTAAGCCAAATTCCGTCGAAAATGGCCCAGTAGTTTAGGCTCCAGGCGTCTGCACAGACACACATTTTTTAAAAACCCCTTTTTAGGGTTTCGTTGGTAAAACCAAAAAAAAAGAAACCCTTATTTCGTTCCTGCGTCTGTCTGTCTGTGTGTCCGTCTGTCACTCTGTACGGTTCCAATAAATTTTGAACCAAAAGAGATAAAAACATGAAACTTCCCCATGAAAGATCGTTTTGACGCTCACACAGGAAAAATACAGCGAACTCAAAATTATCATCTGTTTACATTCAAAATGGCGGATAATTCACGTCAAGCGATTATTTTTTATAAATTTTGAGTGGGGTATCAAATGCAAGGTATTGAAGAGTAGATTACAAATATATAAATATATCAGTTGTGGGTAGTGTTTAATTTTCCGCGCCATTTTGTCAAAAAACATCAACATTTTGATTGCCCCCCTCTAAAACTATATTTTCGCTGTTTACAAAAATATGCAAAATGTGCATTCTGCTGAGCTATAAAAAAATAAAAAAAATAAGAAAAGCAATTTGATATGATTAACTGGGAATGCAATATGGCGGTTAATTTCTGTCTCGAGGAATTTTTTTTTTTAAATTTTGAGTGGGGTATCAAATAAAAGGTATTGAAGAGTAGATTACAAATATATATAACACTTGGGGTTAGTGTTTTTTTCCAGACCATTTTGTCAAAAAACATCAACATTTTGTGTCCCCACGTGTAAAAAACTAATATGAGATTT
>KZ651153.1:289530-300512 GCA_001010745.2 Gerris buenoi | reverse complement strand
ACCCCGGCAACGTTTCCGTCCGCTTCACTTCCAACACTGCCGTCCAGAAAAGAAAAATCCTCTTTTTCTTATTGCAACACTTTTCCATTTTTATAGGTGAAAAAGAGTGAGTTGGAAATGTTGGGATTTTCCGAGAGTCCTCTCCCAACCACAAACTGATCCCATGGTGAGGGACCCATTTTAACACGGAAATTCGAACCATATTTCTTGGCCTGGTTCGCTAGATCACTACTACCTACGTTTCTTCTTTTTCACGACGAAAATGTCCTTCATACTTTACGTTTTCATATGTTTATATTTTTTCTTTCCTATCTCCGTGATCCTTTTGACAAAACCAATTGACAAAAACCACCCTGGTTTAAAAGATTTTTTAGCATGAAAAGGATGCAACAGCATCATTCTGTCAGGTTGGAGATAACCCAAACAGGGGTCGAAATATTGCAAGAGTGGGCTTTTTAATTATTTCTATGGACCCTACAATCATTCAAATTCACATTTTTAAATTTTATAATATCATAAAACGTTTTAATATTTTATATACAAAATTTTTGTTTGGCTTTTATACCTAAAGAGAAAGTATTGTGATGCCACTAAAATTCGATTTTGTTGGATTTACACCTTTTGAGGTCCCCTGAATCCAAAAAAGTGATTTTTTATTTTTATTTTTTTTATTTATTTTTTATTTTTTTCAAAAATAATGCTACAGGCTTTCCCAAAACAGAATATTGTAATACATACATTTTATAACAAAAATATTGATTCTGAAATACAGTAGGTTTTCTGAAAGAGCTATAACTCAGAATACAGAAAGAATATATAAAGAGCAGAGAGTGCAGACATAAACTTATTTTGTCTCATTGGCCTAAGAACTTTAAATAAACAAGAAGAAAAAGAATAGAAAAATATAAAAAAAAAAAAAAAAAAAAAAATAGAAATAATGTGTTATTTCATAACAGTATTTAAATGTCTGTGTGTAAGTACTTGTGTTAAAATACAATCAATTTAGATTGTTTAAATATAATAATTTATAAAGAATGTCAGACTGTCGTCTGTGCAGACGCGTCAAGCCTACATTTTGATGAAATTCGGCAAAAATATTCAGAATAATCATAACCAAAAGTTTACTTTTCGTCAGAAAAGTGAATTGAGAATGAATTAAGCTCTACCTCCAAAAACTCTGAAAAAAAAAAAAAAAAAACGTGAAAAAAAATTTCTCGAAAACGTTTCCGACGATTAATAAGAAGTCCATTTAAATGTGAATCTAACAACTACGCCGTTTTCCCGTGAAAAATCTAATTCCTAAGAAAATAGCTATAAACGCGGACAGATGTATGTGATCGTACTGAAGAACAAACATTTTTTAGGCCTCTGATCTCAAAAATTTTAAGACAGAAATCTATTATAGACATCAGGAAACACTTTTGTCAGTCGGTCTGTCGTTAATTTTTGTGAAGCAACATATCTTAAATACTAGTGATCTGATTTTATTGAATTTTGGAAGGAAGGCCATAATTAGCTCATTGTTGGTATAAGTTTTAACTCTAAGCGCCTATTTGTTTTTCTTCCTCATGTGCGTATACATCCATTTATTTACACCTCTATCAACTCAAAAGTAGAGCGCAGACAGTCATGCATACATTTAAGGTTCCGTGTCCGTGTTTGCTTTTCGGTCTGTCTGTCTGTTCGTCGCTCATTTTTTGAGAACCAACATATCTTAAAATATATTCGTCCAATTTTAATGAATTTCGAATGGATTGTCGAAAGTAGACCCAACATAGCCCTAGATTAATTTCAACCGTCTGCACTCTTTAAATTTTGCTAAACAATTGATACTTTAATTAGTGTAAAAAAATAAAACAATTTTGACAGTTTTAAAAAAATCGGGGTAGAATTAAATAAATTTAACAGTAGTAGGTGTTATTAACTATAAGAAGGAAGCTATGTGCCACACTAATTGGCAGAGTATTTTTAGCCCTGAGAGTAACACGTTGGGTCTCCGGAGCCAGTAAGCTGCTTCAATCCCCCCTCCGATACGTCCATTTTAATTTTTCAAGTTCAGAAACTCTGGTATTCCTCAAAAATTTTGTCCTGAAAACAATGTCATTCATTTCGGATCTACACGCCTTTTGTCTGTATTTTACAAAAAACTAAAAAAAAAAAAAAAAAAACATGCTTAAATGTAAGGTTGCTCAACTTGACCGTGCTGATTTTTTTGCGGATCGGAGCGGCCGTTCAAGAGGAAACTTTTTTACCCCGTACCCTTGTGTACCAATTTGGACCATTTAAGATTTATACCTTCCTGTAGTTGGTCATATTGACCGTGCCGAATTTTGTGCGGATCGGTTCAGAGATCAGCCGTTCAGGAGGAGTGAGAAAATGCAAAGTGTATTATAAGAGCTTTTTTCCCGTGAAAACCCTCGGGCCGAATGTTACTTACCGACCTGTAAAATTTCGTGTATGTATATTTTTAAAAATTAAAATATTTCTGTAAAACATATATTTTTAATATGATAATTATTGTATTTTTTGCATTAAATATTTGTATATTAGGCGAAGAAACCTATCCCCAGCCTCATCTATTTTATAGGTTTTAGAAGCCTAGGGTGTACAAAAGGCGCTAAAAACAACGTGTTACTGTCAGGGTTAGTGAATTTCTGTCAGTTAACTCATCTAGTTCTTTTTCAGTTCTTTACAGGCTATTTAAACGTTCCGAATTTCTAAAAAATGTGTAACAAGACTGAATGATATGGAAAACAGGGAGGAAGGGAAAAGCAGGTAAGTTTAACACGGCTCATGAGATGTCTCTCGGCCTCGCCCTGGTCAGTGTGAATCTGCTAAGAGTTCTACCAGTAACTACGCACAGATACTCGTACATTGGGGTCTCTCTTTCACAGCGTGCTGTGTTTACTCTTTCATACAGTAAAGATAGAGATAGAGGTAGAGATTGACATTATCAGGTTGTATAGCGAGGGGTGGGAGAGTTGTTCCGGGGGTGGAAATGAAAGCGAGTCCGGATATTTGGTTGGGGGGCGGTACGGGGGTGTGCAATATCTGGAGGCAGTAGCTTGCCAATGCTTCCGTAATTAAACACCGAGTTTCTGCCTCCTGCTTTACTTTATTCTCTTACCTTGATTAAACTCTGATCCACCCCTCCCCCCTCCCCTATCTTTATCTTATCACAACCTCTGGATTTGTAAGTTAAACGATACATTACATTTATTTTTCTACGTTGGAAAAAGCAATGATTGTTTTTTCCGACTTGGCAATTAGGCAGCACGAGGATACAGAGTTGTTTTACGACGCTGCATAACATTTACTTACAAAAAGACAATTTTAATACAAACTAAAGGGAAAATATAAATTAAAAAAAAAAAATAAAAAAAAAAAAAAAATGTTTACCCTTTTTTGCCGAGTAGATCCCTAATCAGAAAATGTTTTTAAATATAAACGTGTACAGTGATTTGGGAAAGAAAATGTTTCAAACAGACAAACCACATACCTTGCATGTACTGGATGTATTAGAACTAGTAGAACTTACTTGGACAAGGGACCCTCGAGTTTGAACCCTTGTAACTTCTAAACGGGAAGTCGTATTTAGATGAAACAAGTTTATTTATTTAGACAACTTAATACAATTTTATGTCATATCAATTATTATTTTTTAAAATTAATTTTTGATTAATTTATTGTAGGATAAGTAAAAACAGTGCCGTTTTTTCAGCACATTTTTACAATGTCCAACTTAAAAAACTAACTGCTTTAAAAGTTCTCGACCAAATCAAACCAAATTCACAGGACTTTTAGAACTCATATAAGTGTAGAGGCCTACGAAGTTTCAAGTCGAAAAATTAATTAGTTTTCTTTTAATTAACGAATTTAGTGGGGCCTGATATCTTTTGAACCGCTATAGATAGAAACACGAAACCTTCACAGAAAACCCAAGAAAAAATTATCTTTCAAAGGAATGAACTTTAATTTGCTGCTGCGGTGCTATAAAAAGTTGTAGAATTTTTTAAATGTTGGTCAATAATTCGTAGTTGAAAGGTGTAAGAGAGAATATTATGAGGGAAAAAGGGCCGATAGGAAAAAATATACATACATAAAACATCCTTATATATACCTACGTACGTTAAAAAATTATTAAATAGTCTTCGTCACTAATTTCTTACAATTTTTTAGAGTCTTCGACTAAAAAATTAGTCTTCGTCACTATCCTAAACAACGTATATGCTGACACTGCAAAGATTTCATCAAAAGTGAGCAAGACAATATTATGCTTCCATCTTAAATATCATATAAAGTATTGGGGGATAGCCATGCAATGACGGTTTGAATTAGGGTCTTAAAAAAGTCGTTGTCCGGGTAGTTTTGATAAAATAAATGTATTCGTTAAATGAATGAATGTTTAACAAAATTACAAAAAAAAAAACAACAACAACATAATGCTTATTTTAAAGATTTACTCGTTGTATGGTTCAATATATTCTGCTAGTTGGTTTACGACAGCCTGATCTCTTCTTCTCCAGGGGGACCTGGCCCCAGCAGTAGTTGATACACATCAACATGTTATCCTTCTCGCTTAACGGCATTTTAAAACAATAAAATCAGAACTAACTCGACGTTTGAAGGACAAAGCCGTAATGATGGATGACCTTGACAGAAACCTAGTTGTGTTATAACACTGAACGACTTCTCTCCTTCACCTCCATGATGGTCCAGATCTCTGGTGAGATACAACCAACTGTTACTGTCACAGTGAATTCCGCACTTTGTTTGTATTCCAAGGATAAAACTCAAGTATTCTAACTGAGCTGTTCGTTGCTACCGAGATTAGCAACTTGATATCTTGAGTGTTATAAGAAGCACTGTTATACAGTGGGCAGGTTATACTGATAACTATCACCTCTCACTATCACTCCTCTACTCGTGCATGTCACTGTGGTAGTGTGACCTCGCTTCATTATCTTACATGAACAATTCAATATACACCCGATAAAATTTAAATGCACAAATGTAAAACATTATATTAAAAAAAAATAAAAAAAAATCATAATCAAGACGAGGGTGAGCTAAATACAAGGGGGTCGGATAGACGTCTTAGTAGAGGATTGTACTATACCATACACTATACACGCTCATCTATTTTATTAAATGATAGATAAAACAAAACATATTGTACTAAACTAAGATTTGGAGCTGTTAAATTATACATAAAAATGTATATAAATAACTAACTACAATATTGATGAGCATTACTTACGGTCAGTTCACTGACCATGTCTAATTCAATCCGTCCAAACAGCATCGAAAAAAGAAATATTGCTTTGGCGGGATTTCGACAGCAATCTTTTGTAGTACACGTTCAATCTCTTGTATCAGGTTGTCGAGTTTTACTTATTTGATCAAGTCTCTCTAAATGCAACTCATTTAGCGATTTGAAATAACAATTAAACAGATATTATGAGAGTGGTCTCTATCCATAGACTTGTTTTGATATTTCCATTCTAACGGGTAAATCAAGGAAAATATTACAAGTAGTGGTCGTGTAAAGCTAATAGTCAGCACTGTCAAGTTCGAGTGTGAGTGAGTGCCATGTGAGGGTTTCACAGTAAATCTTCTTCTGCATGAGGAGATGTTAGTGGTAGTGAGTAAGCAGTGAAGCGCACTGTGGTCCGATTTAAGCAGTGAAGCGCACTGTGGTCCGATTTAAGCAGTGCACCCCGGTGTTTCCTTTGGTGTTAATTCTTGTAAATGTCATTCGAACAGGCTTATTTAAAATGATGGAAACCAAGGTATTTTCACCGGATATTCCTGTCACGGACGAGTTTGCTCTGGTTTTTTAATTCTTAGGACGGTTGTGCCGGCACTGAATGGACCGTACTTCACAGTCTTGTACTTTTGGGTTTCGTTGATCATCCTCAAAACCCTGATGTCGAGGGTGATGTGTCTGTCTGTCCGTCGTACTTTGGTTCATACCGGTCACGCTAGAGATATGAAATTTAAAATACTGGCGTAATTGTTTTTAACCCTCACATAGGAAAAATATAGAAAAGAACATTTAATATGCGCATACGTAATGCGTAAAAATGTACAAAGTTAAAATATTTTTAATTTTCGAAATGGGTATCCAATAATAAAAGCTACTGAAGAGTAGATTACGAATATAGATGACGTTTTATGACTATTCCTGATATTGTGTTTAGCGCCAAAATTTCGCCTCAAAAATTTTAAATATTTCTTTATTGCTCCAATTTCTGAAATATATTATTCATAATTACAAGATAAAAAGAACTTTTTATATACCGTGTTTTGAAATTTTCTGTCATATGTACTGTTAATAATATATAATTGTTATTGTAATATATAATGTTAGTGAAAAATAAATAGTTCCGCTACACATAAATGACAACCATCTAGAAAGCTGATCTTAAACCTATAAAAGGACAAATCTTTGTACGATGGATCTCACCAACACCGAATCTAAACCGTGGCCATCGACATGGCCCCATGTAGGAGATGGTAAGAGAAGAAAGATTAGTAAAAGTAAATAAATATAGATGTAGAAAAAATATACTGATACCTATGTAGTACACAAGAGTAAACAAATCTGGTTGTCATACATCAATTAATCTATTTCTTTGTTTACTTTTCCTTTTTCGCTGTCATTCAATGTCTACCTCTTAATAAAAACTGACAAAATTCGTCAGATTGAAACCCATCAAAATGAAGACTGTAAAAATACGGGATACGTCAAAACAAATAAAATAACTGGCGGATTTTTTCCGAACTAACTTTTCATACAGCAAATTTGCTGAAAACGAATTAAATTCTGCTGAAAAATGACTAAAAATATTAAAATAATGCATTGTCATCGTGTTCTAAGCTGTTCTGAAAGTTTCAAATGAGGGAGGTTGGTTAAAATTTGATTGCAAGATATGTACCGGACAAACAAACAAACAAGAAACCAAATTAATAAAATCGTGGTAATAAATATATAAAAGATACCTTATAACTTTACTTACGCTGGAACCATTGAAACATCTCCCACTTTTTCATCCTTTCAGTCAGTAATATGGCTTGTTTCATATTAATGCTATCCTCAGAGGCCACATCTTTTTCTTTGAAATTGTACTTTTTTCCAACTTTTCAGATTTTATTTCATTCAAGAATGAATTATGTAATAAAAATGATTTCTTTGACAATTCATAGTCATTACTGTCTATACTTTTTAAATTAATATTAAAAAATAAATAATAATATTAATATACTTGTCATGGTATGTACCCAACTAAACTCCTGCCCTATAGCACCTTATTTACTTGGGTATATACCTAAGTAAACTTCTACCCCTATTACGCCTTATTTACTTGGGTACATGCTTTACTCTTCTTCTTTTCTTTCCCCTTCTTAACCCCATAAAAAGCCCCTGTGCTTTTCAACATCCCCATTAAGTTTGTCTATTAATTTATTATATTTCATTTCCCCATATTTTTTAAGAAATAAATGGTATGTACCCAGGTAAACTCTTTCCCTATGGCACCTTATTTACTTGGGTACATACTTATTGGTATGTACCCAAGTAAATAAGTACCGAATTTCGATTTTGAACTGAAAGAGCGTTCCGGGTGGTAGCCGAACACAGGAGTAATACATCAAATAAACAATTATCGAATCGAGTAATTACATAAAATATACTGCAAATTAGTGTGGCACATAGCTTCCTCGAATCCAATCACGTACTTCAATGATTTTATGCCTCTATAAGCCATTATTATCTAATTCGTTTAATTGTTTCCTCCGTAGGTATTTTTAATCTGTCAAAATAGTTTTGATTTTTTACTTGAATTCATGTATGAATTAAGCAAAAGTTAAAGAGTGCAGACGGTTGAAATTAATCTGGGGCTACTTTCGGCGAACCATTCAAATTTAATATAAATGTACTTTTGAAGCTATAGGTGTAAATAAATGTAAGTAGTGTGCATGTGGAAGAGAAACAAATAGGCTCAGTAAGCTAAAAGTCATATAGACCAACAATACGCTAATTGTTTGGATAGTAATCCGAATTTCATAAAAATCGGACGTGTCGTTTTTACGATATGTTATTTCACAAAAATTGTGACTGACCGACTGTCAGACACGGAACCGAAAATGTTCCCTGATGTCTGAAATGGATTTCTGTCTTGGAATTTTTAAATCGGAGTCATAAAATGTTTCCGTTCTTCAGAACGATCACATAGCTTCTTTTATCTTCGGTAAGCTCGGAAGCAACTATCACCCAAATTGAAAATAAAAGAGCTTCAATCTAATGCAGGCGCGTGTAGCGTCAGAGGAAGGAATTCCTCAATATGCGTTGAAAGCCGGACGGCATGTAGTCGGTGAACAGGGAGACTGCATCTCGCCAGCAAGGGTTTTTTTCATTTCCGGTTTAGCAATGACGTAATACAAAGAAGAAAGGTAACAAACGTATTAAGGTGCAGTGGAAAGTGTTTGTTAGCATTGTTAGACGCGAGGGTTGTGACGTGATGCAGCGGCCCGCGGCTGCAGCGGCCCGCGGCTGCTTTAATCTTCCTCTCTAATCTCGCAGCGGATCACTTCTCGCTCCGAGGCTCGAGATTGCGTAGGACGATGACATGGTTCGTCTCGCAGCGAGGCAACCCCTCCAAGCTACACCCACTTTAATATTTCTCGT
The DNA here is from genome assembly GCA_001010745.2 of Gerris buenoi. Lineage (NCBI taxonomy): Eukaryota > Metazoa > Arthropoda > Insecta > Hemiptera > Gerridae > Gerris > Gerris buenoi. The sequence continues at coordinate 291,823 of KZ651153.1, read as the reverse complement.
CCAAATGTGGCGGGTACTTCACTTACAAAGAGAAGTAACCTAGTCATGCGGCGCGTAGACAACTCGCGTATACTTCTCTTCTTATATCCGACATATTTAGTTTTATATGGCTGCCAGAAATAAGTTTTTTCAGGGAAATACACATTCATAATCTATCTGTAAATATACTGCCAATTGGTGTGGCACATAGCTTCCTCGTATCCTATCACGTACTTTATTGATTTTATGCTTTTACAAGCCTTTATTATTGTATATATATTTTTTTTTAATCGGTCAACATCGTTGTCATTTTGACATAATATATGTATTAAAGTATCAATTTAGCAAAATTTAAATAATGAACAGGTATAGTCCAGGAGATAGCGTACATAAAAGTGACTGAATAACATCAAGCTAGATTTTTGTTTATCGAGGTATTTTCTGGGGATCTCTTAGAATATGTGGTCGGCCAAGTTGGTCTGCGGGGCATAGCTTGGCTGTATAAACTGGGAGGAGAGCGGCTCCATACCCATCCCGTCTGTTAAGGCTGGCCAAGGTGATTTTCATAATCTTGAGTACCAAATACTGTTAAAAAAAAAAAAAACGCAGACCGGTGGAGAGCGGCCATCTTATTATCCGACAGGAGAGAAAGTCTGGGCCATCTAGATATTCTCTTGCAGTAAATAACAAATCAAATTAAATATTACATTAAATATAATACACTGCGTAGCGAAGCACGGCAATCCAGCTTACCGACCCCCGTCAAGAACACCTAATTGAGATAAAAGGGACAAACTACCAGAAACCACGTAATAAAATCAGCAGGTCAAGAAAACTAAGAAGACGAAACAAAGTGAAAATAACATCATAAAACATTTCAACCTAAATAACCTTTAATTATACATAGCATAATTGATGTTTCAGACACGTCTATGCCTCAGAGAGAGCCGAGATACAGCCGATTTAGCGACATGAATTAAGGCTCTACCGCTCTTTGAGGTTAGGAAAAACAGTAAAATTAAAATATTTCTGGTTCTAAGCAAGATATCAAAAATCTAATCACAGGCTTCATTCCTAATTTTAATTCTGCACAATTTGAGTCCTATTTCAACTGCCTATGATAAATAGGACAGGCGCCATTTTAATACAACGAGTTTTATTGTTGTATTGAAATTGCGCCTGTACTATTTATCATAGGAAGTTGAAATAGGGCTCAAATTGTGCAGAATTAAAATCAGGAATGAAGTCTGTGATTATATTTTTGATATCTTGCTTAGAACCAGAAATATTTTAATTTTACTGTTTTTCCTAACCGCAAAGGGCGGTAGTGCCTTAACAGTGTCAACTTTTTATCTAACCCAACAACCCCCATCTAGAACACTTAAATAAGCTAGTATACAGGGTGTCCCAGCTAATATGGAACAGCGAAATATCTCCGGAACCATGATAGATAGAAAGATGCAGTTTTCAGGGTTCGATAAAGGATAAAAAGGCGCTTCCAATACATATGCTCAACATTTTCTGTGTACAGCAGAAGTGTGAAAGAATCTAAATCCAATCTCTGATTTATACCTTATATGTAACTGTTTACCTAAAAAAAAGGTGTTCAGCAGGGCTAAAAAAAAGTGAAAAAAAAAAATCAATAATGAATGTTATTTAAGTCTTGATTTGTATTCTATGATTAAAAATAAGAATTTTTTGTCTCATGATTTTTTTTTTTAAATTAATTAGTTTAGCCGTAAAATGGACTGAAAGTTTCTATTTTAGCAACTTCAGGAGTCTCTAGAAGGCAAACTAATGCTCGGAGCAAAAAATTTACCGGAGTAAAATATTCTACTTTTTAACCATAGAATCCAAATCCAGTCTTAAAAATTTGGCTTCCTATTTACTTTCTTTTATTTATTTAAATTGCACACACTTCTGCTGTACACAGAAAATGTTGAACATATGTTTTGGAAGCGCCTTTTTATCGAACCCTTAAAACTGCATCTTTCTACCTATCATGGTTCCGGAGATATTTCACTGTTCCATATTAGCTGGGACACCCTGTATATATGTAGGTATCACTATCAGCTACGTGAGGTTGGAATAGAATACAGGATATGTAAAAAAAGACCGATGACAGTGTATGGGAATGTGACAGGAGAGAGAAGTTCGGGCAGGATCAAGCTTTTGTTATTTGTTGATAGTGTGACCCAAACTTTTATCTTTTATCACATTATATCTTATTCTTTTTAGAGCCATGTTTTATAAAACCCTGTTTTTATTTTATTTTAATATAATATTTTCTTTTTTAATTCTATTTTAATTTATA